>CM073768.1:73926195-74486209 GCA_037158775.1 Hetaerina titia
GTAGTCTTATGTGAGTTTATGATGAATAAAATGCCGGCATAGTGCGTATTGAAAGTTATATTTAAACACTATCTTAAAACATAGAGGATAGAGCATAGTTAGAGGAAATTACAAAGAGACATTTCCCCAGACGAGTCCAAACAGGTCAAAAAACCAGAAGGAAAAGATTTTCTCATAATCTCGATCACAAACACGTTCCTCTCGTTCAAATTTCTTCTTTTGAATAAAAAAGCTCAGCAGCGTAGCACGGACCAAAAGGCAGCACGGTTTGCAAATCTGTTCAAACCTGTGACCCAGCAGCCACAGTGGGAGGTCAAAGAACCGGGGAAAAGGAGAGAGAATTGAAATTGGGGAAGCAAAGTCTGAATCTTCTTTGAAGATCATGTTCCACCATTCACTCTTTCTAAATGAAGAACGAGGAACAAAGGCCAATTTCACGCTCTCTCCTGCCGCAGGAGTCCCGAGACCCTCGCGGTCCCAGACGACCATCAAGGTTCCTCGCATTCCCTCTAACGGGCACGGGGCTCCCCACCGCGATGTATGTTCACTTCACGCTTTTCGCCCAATTATGACGTTGACTTTGCAATCCACCCCACACACTTATTCTTTCCTCGCGAAAATTAGTTCAATCGTGATGGATTTTACGCCAATACATCCCATTTCCTCCGGAATTGAAAAGCACACTACACAATTAAACTCCCTTCTTCCTCCTCCTCCTCCTCTTTTATTTCTCCATCCCTCATAAATTGACTTGACAGAAAGTAGAACCGACGATTGACGATTTCGTCAAATGATTAATTAAAGAGATTAATTGGTTTTTTCTGGGGAAAATCAAAATTTGTTGAAAACGTTTCAGTGAAGCCAGGCGTATATCATTTGGGGAAAAATGGAAATGGCTGAGCTTTATTAAAACTTATGAAAGAGAACACCTTGCGGTAAAACAGCATATTAAAATTCATTTTCAACTCATCGCAGCATATTTTTTTGCAAATTTAAATTACAAAGATATCTTATGTCAATATTGATGCATTCAATTAATACAATATCAATGCATTGAGTGAAGAAGAATCATTAATCGAAAAATTTTATCCGCTTCAACCCATATCCGCCCCTTGATTAGATGATTGTAAAATTTCCAATTCAAATTAGAAGTATACTTTTAAGATAATTGTTACGATTTAATCGAGTACTTACTACAATCTATTTTATATGATATGATGCGATAAAAAACATAACGTGCTAATTAAATTGAAAATAGCAGGTTGTCCTAATTAAATAAGCATCGTGTTTCAGTAGGTCCTATTTTAGCAAATCTATTTTTGATACGAATTGAATATTTATTTAATATGTTTGCTTAATTTAATACTTATTAATCCGCCGGTATTTCAAAATTACACATTATGATCTTTTCCTTTGTTTTCAATCATAATTTTTAAGCAATTAAAAAATAACTCTCAGACAATTTAACTTTTATGTCACAATTTTATTAATTTGTAAAATGTTAACACGCCAGTTGCCATCTCTCTTTGGGAATGTGATTACTGATCAAATTAGAAATCCAGAGCATCAAGTTATCAGAAGAGGACTACAGAATGCGCACGACCGGTACAATATCAAAGCAGTTTGTTTCAGACCATTTCTCTTGGGCATCCGAGTTTTGCACAAATATGGATCGTTTTCAGGGTCAATTTTAAGAGTTTTTGAGATTTTTTTAATCAATCTAATAGTAAAGGATTATTTATAACTAATTTTATTGTAAGGGACTGATTTTCTATTAGCTATCTAGGATAACCTGTAAAAAAAAGCTATTGCTTCGGATTTAATTTCGCGGAAAATTAGAAAAAAAATCATTTGAGAAATCTTACTCCTCACATAATTATTTAGGCTATTGTTATGTTATGTATGCTCGCTATTTGTTTTTATATCATTATATAAGGTAGAGAAATACATATTTGATAACAAACTCAACACAAATTAGCTTAAACTGGCCATTCAATCTTCCAAAGCTTGCACTCGCGTAAAATATTGATATCTCCGGCACTTTAACCGAGAAAAGGAAAAACTTAGGTCAACGTTATGTGGATTATCACTCCAGTACAACCGGCCTTCGTAATAAAGATAATAAATAATTTCCACTCAATGTTAAAAAAAGGTGTTCCGAAAATAATATTATATATAGTATATAATAATATTATATTTAGAAAAACTTATTCATCATATACTCGTGAGTAGTTTCGACGCTGCTACGATGTATGCGTCTCTCAAAGACCTCACCAGAGGCAGGTGTGGCAGAGAAAATAAAATAGGATCGGGAATAATCTAGCAGAGATCACCCCCTCGCTCTAGAAATACGAATTCCTCCCCCGCCTGTACGCTGGACATTTTTTATATATTGTCTCCCTCTTTTACAAATTGAATTACCCCAAAATAAAAAAGTTTTTTTTCATATTTTAATTTGCATCCTTTCGATAAAAATAACAACTGCACAGCTATGAGTGGTTTGCAAGCACTCAGGGGGGTGCGGAAAGAAAAGGAAGAGGAAGTGGCATACCCTGCTGGTAAAATTTAAGCAGGGTGGCGAGGGGGACGGGGCGAAACAATTCCTTTTCGCACTTAAATGGAATCTAGGGGAGAGGGAGGAGGATGTGAAGGGGACGTGCGTGCGAAGTAGACACGACCAGGGATGTGTGCAGGGGTCGTGAGAGCTGAGGGACGTGGGACAGGACGGCGGGGGTGGGACAGAGGTTGGGGGAGGGCCGTTGATGACTAAGAGGAAAGGGGGAATGGAAGGGGAGGTGGGCAATCAATTCGCCGTGAGTCACGGGGAGGACGAGACGGGAGAGTGGGTTGGCCGTTGGCTGGGGAGTCGATGTGGGGTAGTGAATGCATAAGGAACTGCGACGTGCAGGACACTGGGGGACAGAGACGGCAGAGAATGAGTGAAGCGCGGGGGATGAATCTGAGAACAGAGAGCTCAAGACGACAAATTATTGTGCTCAGGTTTTCATTCTCATTCCATGTTTCTGGAAGTAAACCAATATTTAAGTGAAAAATTCGTCATCCGTGTCAATTTAGTAGTGATTAAATCCTTAAAAATAGTAATTATTTATAATTCAAAAATCAAATTTTATACCGTTAAGTCGCTATTTCGTTGAAGTGCACAAACGGCCATCGTCTCCTATGTTTAAGATCAATACTACAACGGAATTTAAACTCCAATTAAGGGAAATTAAATTATATATTTTGCTGACTCATTTTACAATACACATATAACACAATTAGCTGGCTAAAAATATTCACATCACTCCACATACGACGAGGATTTAATGTCTACATGTATATAAAGGACCTGGTCAGACAAGTCAAAGAAATGTAGCATTCCAAGATTGCCAGAAAATAGCCAAAGGCACTATGCATACAGTTAACGAATTTAAAGGCCCGGTAAATTGTAAACTAATACGGAGATACTGAGGCGCGAATATCATTTATTATAGAACAATAGGAGTAAAGCACACTGACAACAGATTACTAAGCAGTCGAAACTTGTAAATGATTGACCATATACCGTCTTTCAGAGTGAACTTTCGTTATGACTAACTTCCTTGGTTTTCCAGTAACAATTATGAAAGAGCAACACTCATCTTCCTGCGAAGCGCATTTCTTTCTTCCGCAATCCGTTAATTAAATGAAACCTCGGCACTTGTTTGCCATTAAGTAGAATATACACGTAAGCATAAGGAGCCCTTCATTCTCTACTAAGAAAAAGCACTACTGAATATCACCGACAATTTCCAGCAACAATCATGAACAGAAGCACTCGCCCACAGATTTCTAGGGACGACGTTGATTCCGGGTTCCACACTGGTATGGTTAGGCACTGAAATGAGTATTATCTCACGGGAAAGGACCGGGAGAGCAGCCACGTACGCAATTTGAGCCAATAGCGACAGCTTGAGATAGCCACTCAGAACCCGACCAATACCGAACACAGACCCTCGCGCCTACAGACTTGACGCAAAAAGATGTGGCTTTGTGCACACCTACCGCCCGCTGAGTTGTGATAGGATACAGAGACGGTCAGATGGGAGTCGTGCGTGTGTGACAAAGGGCGAGCGACAGCAGACGAAAGGCGAGCGGCGAAACGACGACGGAGACGAGAGAAACACAAACGAAGCGGCTGTGCACTCTGGACGCGTGCGTAAATGGGTCACGTACTGCAGATGAATTCATTCCCCCATAAAGCCTTCACCTGCCTTTCCCCTCTACACTCTGCATTTCCCCATGAGCACACAACTACAAGCAGCCACTCTCTCCTTCCTTTGTGTTCTGCGTTGGGTGGAAGGACCACTGTGGATTTTTTTGCGGTTTTGCGGCAACACTATCGATCTTTTAGTTATACTAAGATATTTCTTGAATTTCCGGTTAGCCGAATTGGTCGCATTAATGTTGCAGCATCATTCCTTACACCTTCATTTAATCCAAATACGGTGTTTACGCAGGTATAAAAAAATGCATTTATCATTCCTTTTCTCCCTATTCCCAAAATGAGTACCACTTTTTTCAATGTTTTTTTAATGCATCGAAAAAACATTGATATTTCAAGTAAAACTGAGCATTCTGGTTATTCAAAAGGATAGGCCTACTCATAAGGTGGCATATAATTAAAACCAAATAAGATCACAAGGACTCTACCCATTCACTGGCAATTATGATATGAAATAACTTCATTCGTCGACGCAAATAAAGCCTGTAGTAAAATGTAAAAAAATCTGTACTCTTCATAACGAAAACCAGGTACAATTATTTCAATGAGCAGAAAAATATAATGAAGAACGGATGATGACTTGAAAGATTGAGAGAAACAAAACAAATGGCACTTCAAAGGCCACCAGAGAAAGAAATTGGTTAGATCTTGATTCGATCGAATCTAGGAGGTAATACACAAGTATGAAGCATAATATGTTGAAAAGTGCAGAATAAACTCTTAATATAGAGGAAAATTGCGAAAATAATAACAGCTGCTTGCCCATACATATTTCAACCAAGCGTATGCATGTACATGCATTTTAAAAATGAGACATGGCAACTACGTTAGGATATGAAAAGATATCAGTCAAAAACCAAGAAAAGGCACAGTGAAGACATTTTGGAAAGGAAAATTTGAAGAAATTTAAACACTTTAAAGACAAATTTCATTCTAATGGCTATGGTGAAATTCCTACCGAATATTAAGAATAAAAATGGTGGTGGAAACATACTGGGAGCATCCTTTTACGATAGGCAAATGGACAAAAAAATACTCGAAGATACTGCCACTGATGTTTTCAGAAAAGGGCAACATCCCAAGGGCTGAAGTTGATGAGGCAGTAAATGAATTCACGTCGAAGGACTCAGTTCTGCGCACAATACTAAAATAATAAATACTAAATAAAGAAAACTTGTAGTGAGTTAAACTCAATACTCTTACTAATACGTAATTATTTTATATGTGATATTTACATTTTATATATACAGGTATACATGCCACCGAGCAACCACAAGGAGGAAGAAGTCGATAGGATGTACGATGTGTTAGAGGATATCATCGCGAGTGTTCCTGCAGGGAAACATTTGATAGTGATGGGGGATTGGAATGCGACGGTAGGTGAAGGAAGAGATGGGGGTGAGGTGGGGGACTATGGGTTAGGCACGAGGAATGAACGCGGGGAGAAAGCAATTGAATTCTGCAGGAGACAGGGGTTAATCATCACCAACACATGGTTTAGACACCACAAAAGGCGTAGGTATACATGGAAAATTCCAGGTGACTCAGAAAGGTATCAGTTAGATTATATTATGGTTAGGCACAGGTTTAGGAACAGTGTGATAAATTCACACAGTTTCCCAGGAGCGGATGCGGACTCTGACCACAATTTAGTTGTTATGAAATGTAACGTTCGTTTCAAGAAGATAAGGCAAGGGCGGCGGGTTAGGAAATGGAATTTAGAAGCATTAAATGGATTAACGAGGAAGGAGTATCGGCAGGCTGTAGAGAAAATAATGGGTGACGATAAAGAACTGAGTACTATCGAAGAAAAATGGGAATGTATCAAGAAAGGGATATTGGAAGCCGCTAAAGACACTATAGGAACCGTTAACGGGAAAAGGATAAGGAAACCATGGGTAACGGATGAAATGATTGCAAAGATGGATGAGAGAAGAAGATGGAAAAATGTAAACACAGAGTTAGGTAAAATGAAGTACAAAGAGTTAAACAATAAATTGAGAAGGGCCACAAATAAAGCAAAAGAAGAATGGTGGAAAACGCAATGCGAGGATATGGAAAATTTACAGAAGAAGGGTGAAATTGGTGCTCTATACAGCAAGGTTAAGTTATTATCGGGAAGTAAGAAGGCAAGATCTGTGCTAGCAGTGAAAGATAAGTGGGGTAAGATAATAGTTGAACCAGGAAAAATCCAAGAGAGATGGAAGGAATATATAGAAACACTGTATGGTAAAGAACTTAGGCCGACAAGGTTAGACATAGAAAAGGAACATGACGTAGAAGAAGATAGCTTAGGTCCAGGCATACTCGACGATGAAATAGAAAGGGCACTAAAGGAGATGAAAGCAAATAAGGCCGTGGGGGTGGACAACATTCCTGTAGAAATGTTGAAATGGTTAGGAAAAGGTGGAAAGAAGGCCATATATGGACTGATTCGTAGTATCTATGAGGAAGGAATCTGGCCGGAAGATTTTGTGAGAACGGTGTTAGTTCCTATTCCAAAAAAGCCAAAGTCTACGTCATGTGAGGATTACAGAACAATAAGTTTGATATCCCACGCAGCTAAAGTTATTCTCAGGATCATCAACAAAAGGATAGAGAGTAAGGCAAATGATTACTTAGGGGATGATCAGTTTGGGTTTAGGAAAGGAAGAGGTACGCGTGATGCCATTGCAGTAATGAGATCACTAGTCGAGAGGAATATAGAATACAATCAGGACGTTTTTGCCTGTTTTGTAGATTTCGAAAAAGCGTTTGATAGAGTGAATTGGGAAAAATTAATGCATGTATTGCAGAAAATAGGAATGGATTGGAGGGACAGGAGACTGATCCGCAACCTGTACATGTCTCAGACTGCTCAGGTGCGAGTGGGGAACGGGGAGTCCGGATGGGCAGTGTTAGGAAGAGGTGTAAGGCAGGGTTGCCCATTGTCACCGGTACTGTTCAACGTATATGTAGAGGAAATGATTAAAGAGGCATGGGAAGAACTGGAGGTAGGAATGAAAGTCGGAGGGGAATTCGTAAAATCGGTTAGGTTTGCTGATGACCAAGCATTAGTTGCTCAGTCAGCCAAGGGGTTGCAAGCATTGCTGAGTGAATTGGAGGTTCAGTGCGATAAATATGGGATGAGAATCAATATTAATAAAACAAAGGTTATGCGATTTTCCAGAAAGAAAAAGGCTAAGCTAAATATTAAAATAGGCGGGGAAAAAGTAGAGCAGGTAGAGCAGTTTACATATCTCGGAAGTGTTTTGGACCAATACGGTCAAAGTAGTAGGGACGTAAGGAGAAGAATTGCGCTAGGCAAGGAGGCTTTCTCAAGGAGGAGGGAGTTGATGACGGGGACGTTGAGTAGAGATGTTAAGACAAGACTCGTAAAAACTCTGATATGGAGCGTAGCTATGTATGGTGCGGAAACGTGGTCACTGAAGCAGGAGGATAGACGTAGATTGGAGGCTTTTGAAATGTGGGTGTGGAGAAGGATGGAGAAGGTGAAATGGACCGAAAGGAAAACAAATGAGGAAGTACTGGAGATGGTGGGTGAGGAGAGGGGTTTGTTGAGAGAAATCCTATGGAGGCAGGAAAAATGGATGAAATGCGTATTGAACGGTAGTGGAATGTTGAAGAGGGTAATAGAGGGGAGAATGTTGGGCAAGCGAGGAAAGGGTAGGAACAGGATAGGGATGTTGGATGGGATGAAGGGAGGAAAGAAGTACACAGAGATGAAGAGGGACCTGATGTAGTTTAGGTTGCTGGATTGGGTTTTGTTTGGAGTTACAAAATATTTATTTGATAGTTTTGTCCATCCAAAAACCTACCTTAACCGGTAGATTACCTAATAATATAATTTACATTTTATTTATTCTGGGTACAGAAGCATGTATAAGCATTAGGGAGCGACACCAAGAACCCAACGTTTCAATGCAATGCAAATCGACTCTCATTCCCCCACAAACAGACGACGCTATGTTCCGCAGACATCACCGTTTCTCCTTCCTTGGGGAACTAGGGTTTGCCACGATTAGGAACTTGGTTGAGCGAGAGAAATTACTACGACTATGGCAGAAAAAGGTATAATGGAGAGAGCGAAAATTAAAGGCCAAAGTTGGCTTGATGGAGGCATTGTGATGGTGGGGAGCGTAGTAATGCAACGAGATTTCATTGCTAAAAATAGGATAGGGCACGTCCTACGACAACGGCTCAAGAGGGAGGCTATACGAGTAGGCTCGTACTTACCCAGTTAATGCTTCGCGTTCATTTCCCTTACGGCGTGTGCATTGGTCTACAGTTCTCTGAGCCCCCAGACACAGACTGATTGGAGAGGGAGACGCGATTTCATTCAAGGAATACAGAGTGAATACTTCAGCCGATTAGAGCTAGAAATTAAATGACCATCCAAGGAGACATAGTAAACAACTGAATAGAAAAACTACACATGAGGTCGAAAATACCGAATGTGCCAAGTAAATTGAACGATACTCAGAATCTACCCGAAAATTGGTCGCATGCAATAAGGTTACTGAATGCAATTATGTTCATAGAAGACAATATATTGCTGCATTCATAGTATATGCTCAAGAAATTAACAATCAAATATATGTGGACATATGGCGCAGCCTAGGAGTAGCCCATCAGTAATAAGTTCACTATGCTTGAGAACCTATACAAGCTTGTGCGTACTATATAGCTCATTTGACACGATAGTTGTATCTCATTTTACTTTCAAGTTTTAAGATGATTATATTATTTCTTAATTAATATTTTGACTCATTTCGCATTTTCCCGACTACCCTCCAGGTTTCGTTAACGTGTTCGTTTGACTTTTTAAATTGTTAATTTAACTTATCCTAAGTAAACGTTCGGAAGAAAAATGCCATAGTTATTGTTAACGTTAAAGGTAAATATACCCCTGATTATCGAATTTGAGTGGCTTATTCGAAGTGCTTGGCATTGTCCCGATAATACTAGTAAATAATAATAATAATACTAAAAGTATTATTGGTTGTCATTGAAAATTTTTATTAATGAAAAAACTTACGGATAAAGTTCACCACCAGTGAAGGAAGGGCTAGGAGGGTAATGCCGAAGACCTCGAAAGCCACTGATGGGATCTAGCTGCCGGCGAGATCCTGAGCATAGTTAATGTTTTAATTAATTGAAAGTTGTTATTTTACCAATATTTAATATGTTATCCAGCCTTTCCAAAATAAGGAGTAGGCTAAAAGTTCCCTCTCGTAATCATAACATCCACGGACACACAGATGATCAACGCACAAGCCAAAGTGGGTGTGGGAAAAGGTGGAAGGTCCGAGAAAGAGTTGAAAATACAGATAATCCAGCGGAAAAAAATGAATCAAAATAATTGCGTGCAGAGAAACCCGCGCCGCCTCTACTCTCCATTTACGAACACCCTCGACGCTACCCAGCTACTTGGCAAAACAAACCGCGCGCACCTCCGGCACCCCTATCCCTCGCTCTCACATGCACGGACACGCAACACACCCTCACACCCGAAAGTTTCCCCGAAACCGCATTTGATTAAACCGAATTTCAGATCTCCTCAGCCCCTCCTCCTCATTTCCATCCCTCAACCGACACCCCCAACCCTCTTGAACCCGCCGAATCCTAGAACTCTCCCCCTCCCCCCCAATCCATGGAATCTTTCTCTCGCCCTCCATCCCGACCGCCTGCCTCAATCCCGCCACTCCACCGTTCAACTTCTTCGCTGCGGGGGAACCAACTCCGTCAACTGGAATGGGGGCTGCGGGCGAAGGAGAGAGTGGGCGGTTTTAGCTGTAACGTCCTACGCGAGGGTTGGCGGGTCCGAATCTCTCTACCCCTTTATCCCGGCAGAGGCCGCTTTCATCTCCATGCACACCCTGAAGGCCATCCAACAGTGTGTGCAGCCGTCAATGGAAATGGATGGCGAATAGGTATTGTTGTCGAGGAAAAAGGATAAAAAATTTAATTCTGACATGACTCTAATTTCACATGCAAATAACGGAAAAATATAGTTTCTGGCCGTATGAAAATTTAGAGTACGAATAATAATATTAAAATTGAATGCGCTTAAATACTAATTAGGCAGCACTTCATATTTTATCATTTATTCCGCATTTAAATATTTCTATCAGTAGTCTACCGGCAAAGAGTAGATTTTCGATGGACCATCTGGCCCTAAACTCAAAATTCCAATTCTTTTCCTTCCTCTACCTTCCTTTCCCAACATTCTCTTCCCTATTATGTACTCTTCAGCACCCGACTACCTTATCAGCCAAATCTAGCCTTATCTACCCAACTCCTGCATCCACTCAATGGGCCTTCTAATTTCTCCCAATAGCAGTATCTCTTTCCCAATCATTCCTACAACTTCTTCATATGTTTTCCTTTTTGTCCATGTCATCTCCTTCGTCCTTCTCTCCTTCCTATCTCGAAAGCCTCTACCATTATTCTCCTGCTTACACGCACAAGTTTCCGAACCATACAGAACTACGCTTCATATTAGCTTAGTTCTGTACATGCTTACTTGAGTTGCCTGTCATCAATTTCCGCCTATTTGTAAAAGGTTATCTCTATAACGCCGTTCTCCTCCAAATTTTCTAAAAAATTTCCCATCTTCTTCTGAAACACTTCCAAAATGGATAAACTATTCTACCTTTTCTATTTTTATCCTTCAAATTTAATGCCCATCTAAGTCTTTTTATTTCTGGAAAATAATTGCTTTTATTTTCATCTAATGAGCCATAATTCCATACCTAATCTACTGATTATACAATTCTACGTAATGCTTGAAACTCTTTGGCTGACTAACACTTGATAATCCACAAATCTGATTTAATGAGCTCCCCATTTACTTTCGCTCCACATTCCAACCCTTTTCTTGCCTCCCGTACCAATTCCTCAGCATATGTATCGAAAAGAACAGATCATAGTGGGCATTCCTGTCTTAACTGCCTAGTACTGCCCATCTCGTCTTTCCATTCCCTATCTGCAGTTGTGCAGTCATGTAGAGTTTTTGGATAAGTCGTCTATCTCTTCGGTCAACTTCGTACATTTTTTATTAATTATTAGTTGACCGCGTCGAACGCCTTCTTAAAATACACGCAGAATAAAAATACGTAATGCTTGTGCTCTTATGCTTCTTCCCACTATGGATCTCACTACTGCTATGGCATCACGGCATTACATCACAGGTGTACAGGTTCCGTAAGTCGTCGATCCCTCCAGTCTACTTCTATTGTCTGCAAAATGTCCATCCCTGTTTATTCTATCGAACGACTTTTCAAAGTCTAAGATACATGTATATCTTAGTTTTACTCTATGTTCCTCTTCATTCTTTTCTATTAGTTCCATATTAATAATTAAATTAATTACTTAATGAGCTATATACCCCTTTACTCAATGATGCATAACCCAAAATCACGACGTCAATTTTCGTTTTAATATGACTTCTAATGAAAAAAGCTCACTTAACCTGGACCTCCTCAATATAACGAATAAAATATTACCCAGCTGGATTCCATATACTTTAAGTCCTGTATTAATAATCACATATCAAAATTCTCCCAGCCCTGGCAGTCTCTTAGCAGTCTCCCACGTCCAAATCTTACATTAATTTTTGACGCAACAGACTCCTCAGAGACTCTCAAAGCAAGGAACGACTACAGACTTCAATGGGGACATAAATGTGAGAGTTAGTAAAGCTCCCTAACCTCTACATCACTTCTCCCAGCAACATGTTAAAAACAGTACCCGCCTGTCTTATGAATAAGGATATCATTCCAGAAGCCAAAGTTTTCGAGTTAAAAAAATTACAGACTAAGTATATGGCCAAATCCTTGATCACTTACGAATCCCAGGAAAACCCCCGTTCACAATACCCCATGAAAACCGAAAAATCTCGTCCAATTAAATATATATTTTTTTTACATTGCGTGCCCCTCAGCAATTTCACATATGTTCTCTTTGACTAGAGTGATTACATTATAAACCCTTTTCTTCCACGTAAGAGCAAAACTAATATTTTTCTGTTATTATGCAAACAACTAGATGACGGGAAGGTAACACTTAACATTAATTAGAGCGACGGCACTTTCGAATCACGCAGAGCATTATACGTTCGCGGAGGATTCAATCTGCATGATGTCGCGGAAGGAGGGGACACATCTCATCATAATAATAATAATTACCAGCACGCGGCCACTCTCTCCACCGCCACTACACGCCTTAAAATGTAATTTCGCTTCGGAACGTCATTCAAAAACGCTTTGCACTCATCCTCTCTCTCTCTCTCATTCGACCCCGCAATACTGCCTGCCGCATGCGGGAGGATGAGGAGAGAGGAGGGAGAGTTAATTCAAGAGTTCAGGGAAGGACGCGGGGGTGTCGCGCTCGTGGACGTTGTGTTTGCGAGAGGGCGCTTTGGCCAGTCTCCACGCTGACCCCTTCTCCTAACCCCTTCCGCCCACGCCCGCGCACTCAGGCTAGCCTCTCTTCCAAACGTCAAATACACGCGCATTTCTACTCCCTAGCGACCATCGGGCTTTAATGGGACGTCGGACGGTCAGCGCACACACACACACACACATTCTGACGCAAATGTGCGATCCCTGATCGTGAGTGTGATACACTGCCCGCTAAAGCGGCGTGGGCCTTGTGGGACTCATTGGACCCAGGGTTGCGTATGAAGAGGAAATGATTGGAGAGCGAATGAGTGGAGAGGGATAATGGAAGGGAGAGAGTTTGAAGGGAATGATATTGCGGAGAAAAAGCGGCTCCCGCAGGGCGAAACCACCGAGTTGGGAGAAATTTCGAGAGAAAAACTGATACCGGATGCCAATCAGAACACGCTAATGGAGAATGATAAAATGTCAGATGCAAATTTGGGATTATGCTCGTTGACAGAGACATCAGAGCATCTAAGTTTAGAACATTCTGAGCCTCTCAAGATGCCATTCAGTTTGGCGAGCGTGATGAGACTACTCACAGGCTGCCTTTTCCCTGGCAAATTCGCCGAGGTATTTTCGCGAAGGTTAAAAGAAGGGGAGCAATCAAATTATGGGAATCTGAATGGTTACTTCTGCGACAATGGTCTTACTTATGATAGATGATTATTATTTACTGCGTAGTGTATCTTTACTATGCAATGCGGAAAGATGAAACAATCTTTACGATGAATCCGCATGAGGAGAGAATATTAACCACTCGGCATTTATACTCATAACCCATGATTATGATTCGAATAAATTTCGTCTTTGAAAGAATCGAGTTGTGCCATCTATCCTAGGATTATTTGCTTTGAGTGCCTTCGTTACGCATTAAAAAACACAAAAATACATTTTAAAGTAACATAACAAAAATTCGAGCGAATGGAAAATTTAAAACAAAATTTAGCAGGGAACATACTAATATCCATCTTGATTTAACCAAGCGCCAAACTAAAATGTGAAAAAATTGGTTCGCGGCCAGAATCGCAAAGATAATTTTTATTGAAGGCAAAAAGAACACTCAGAATTATGCATTTTGTTATATTAAATATTATTCGATTTCAATTAAAGCGATACTGTACCGACAAAATGGTGAATAATAGTTTGTTTACACAATTTTCATCACATAAATCTGAATCACTATATAAAGAGAAAGGGAACGTACTACGGCCGAATGAATGGAATAAATAAAAATTACCCAAAGCCGTACTCTTAGGGGGGGGGGTACCCCTAAGAGTACGGCTTTCGGTAATTTTTATTTACTGAATCACTACAGTGAACAAGCAATTGGACACAACATGCAGAAAAATATTAAGTTTATAGAACCTAGCATTACTGGAATAAAAATAATTCTCGAGGCATGAAAATTCAGGAGATTGCAAAAGACTGTTAAATATTTCCGAATTTACTCAAGGGTACATACTCGAAATAACCGTAAAAATGAACTCCTTGCTGGCAAGTTTTGAGCGCATATAATGAATGAAGCAGCAATAACACTACATAATATGCACATCATGCTTCAGAAATGACCCCAAAATGTTCATACGATACGTAAAACAAGAATTGAGAAACACAAAATAATAAAAGAGGGTACATAATTAAAACTAATGGCGACATCGTTAGTATACTCACAACCGAAGTTACTCGCCCTCCATGTGTACATGCTTCAGTGTTAAGGGAAAGAAAACAATAAGTGTGGAGTGAGTCCTTTTTTTTAAATTCGATGCAGATGCAGCAGCTGTAAATACTCGCGAAATTAAAATATCTTTCGCCCAAGGCATCTCTTGCTCACGAGCGAGTACATGAAATGCTCGCATCGTTGAACTGAGAGCCGCACACCGGAGTGAGAAAGGAGCCTTCGAGAAAATAAGTCATAAGAGACGGAACATACGAGCAAGAGTCGCGGGCGAATGATGAATGGGGTCCAAAGGGTAGTCGCAGTATATTAAGGTTGAGTTGTCCCCATGGGAACTCGGTTGTGTGCGATGTCGCAGTTCTCGAGCTTTGGCCAAGCCATGCGAACTCGACCTCCTCTCGGACGGATCTTTGTAGGGAAGCCGAATTCGAAACGGTGCTATTCCGCCGAGGAAAGGGAAACGCTGAGTACTTAGGCTCCATTAATTTAAATAGTTACTTTCACTGGATGGAAGGAAATGACGTGAGAGGAGTTCACTAGTGGAAAATCTAACGACTTTCTACGTAACCGTGATGACGCTGTTGCCTTATCTCAATTAAACCTCTAGATTAAGAAGTGGAGTCAACTTAGCACAACACCATTGTCTGCCTTACAGCGAGTGCGTCAATATTGTCCGTGGTACCGTTCTACATTTAAAAATCAGGTCTGGCGTGTTGAAAAGTGAATGGAATCGCTTCATCGGTGCCTAAATTCAATGGTTTTGCCGATTTAAAAATTTTAATAATAAGTTCTAACATCGAATGTGACGTCAGATGAAGTATTTACCGTAATAGGCGTTCTGGAGGGAATTGCTCTTTTTCCAAAAAATTATCACTACGCACTTTTTTCAGTTTAATTCTAATTGTTAAGTGTCGCACCAACGTTGAATAGCATTAAGGTCATCTGATAAAGCTGTTGTGTCCTCAGGATGACGGATATCACGGTAAACCACTGCACCGTCGGCAAATGTAAGTATCTTACTAGTAACTGCGGAGTCAATATCGTTAACGTACAATAGGAATAAACTTACGTCACTATTGAAGTCTTCCACTGCAAAAACAGAGCCTCAGTATCAAATTAATTTTGTACAACTCGAATTTTTCCTCATCCTAAACACACCATCGCGAATACCTTACATCCAAAGCCAAAGTCACGATGGTGCAAATTGCAGCAGTAGCCATTCATTCGATAGCTAAAAAGATTTTACTGCTAAGATGAAGATGATCTGAACGGGTATCATTGAGATGGATAAACACAAGAGATGCTAGGGAATTTAAGAGTAACCAATCTCCAGGACCTTATTTGTAGGGTGCATTATATTTCGCCTCAATATCGCAAAAATATTCCAATTTCATGTACCGAAGACCAACATGTGGCATCCAGAACCCGTTGCAGGGTATTATGATGGCATTAAGGTTGAAAGACTTGAATAAAGTTTTCAAGTTTTTCCTTAGAGCTTCTCGCCTCCCAGTCATAAAACTACTCTTACATGCCTGCAGGTGAGCGCTCTACTCCAACGGTTTCTAAATTAAGATGCACATCGGTCTGTGGGCAAGACCTGCGGGGAACATTTGCCGAGGAACTCAAATTTTACACGCTGCAACAATTGCAAAAACTAGTTAAAAACCTTACCTAGACTAATGAATATAAGGCGATGATATTTTTAATGAACCATCGTATGGAACAAACTAAGACCGTTGTATAGCCTTGCAGACCATAGAGACATAAAGGTAGATGTGCACGGAAACCCAAAAAGCCTAAGAGTCCATTATTCATTAGGCATGCAACTAAACCGAGATTCAGGGAAAGGGCCGATTTTTTGCAAGATAGAAGACAGTCAAATGATATTTTTGGAGAAGCTATTTTTTTCATTAATGGAATTCTACCGGCTGTGACAGGTTTTTCAACAAAACACTGCCTACTCAACGCTACATTTCGAAGCCTCGCTAAGACGGAGGGACTCATACGAATATCACTACGTTTTACGTGAAAGAGAAAATATATTAAGGATATTCTTCTGTTACAAAGGGGAATGCCAAATATTGAAAGATGGAAAAGGTTATCTCCACAAATACTTGTAAGTCCACAAAGTTCGATGGAAAGGAGTGGTAGGAAGGAAAGGACTGGAGGAAAATGGTACTTATATCATACACCGGTATGGTGAAGTTTTTGGATAAAGATGAAAACTGTGAACATATACAGGCTTACCCAAATGAATTGTGTACCTGTAATTAACCCGAAAGTTGTTACGATGAGTCAGGGTAGAGCCCACCTAATACAAAACCTAAAGATAAGTTATATTCACACATCAGGATAGTGGGTCTAGTTTCATTCCCTATGCCGGCTGTAATTTCAAAAAATATCAGGTACAAGGAAACTCACAATGCTAATGTGAAGTTGAAAACAGCCAGAGACGTCCCCCAGAATCGAACTCAAGGATCCCTATATCTGGAGTAAAATATAACAGCAAAAAAAGTTTTTACAATGGTGACCTCACCAAGCAAAACACTTGTTCATCTAACGGGCATTGCCTGACGAAACCGTAATACATATGTCACAATAAAAACCAATTATAACTAATATTGAAGTTTATTTGCGACAGACATACATCAAAATGGGATCTTTTTTGAACTTGATGACTAAAATAGATTCAACAAAAGCAGAGCCATTCCTATGAACCGAAAGCGACCATATTTATTAACACGCTTTAGCAATGACAATTTTACAATATTACCAATACAATTAATTGGAGGAGTAGAAAAAAGCTAAGGCACCAATCTACTATAAATGTAGATGGATTGAAATGCTAAATTACCAAAAATTCTAGCACGATCAACCAAAAACCCCAAATAAAACATTTATAAAAACACACAATATTAGACGATAGAAGAAAAAGGAAAAAATAAGAGAAGAGAAAATACTATATGCCATGCGAAGTGTCAATTAACTAAAATAGAAATGATGACTGACACAGAGGGGAAAGCAAAATCAGCAGATACACAAAATATTTAGTAAATGCATATCTGTGCCTGTAATGAAATTTAGAGTGAACAGTTCACGTAGGTCCAGGATTAGAGCATAGAAAATTACATTCACCAGGCGGTTCTGTCCATCTCTTCTATGAGAAATACGGGGTGGACCACCGAAAATTCGGAACCTCGTTGAGTTTCTTTTCTTTTTTTTGTGTTTCTGTGTTTTGTCTTTGTCCACTAGTGCTAACTTCATATACATTATTATCCACGTCAGTGAGATTTTACAAAAGTGTTATATATATATATATATATATATATATATATATATATATACATATATAAAAAATCTGAGAAGAGATAAATTAATAATGGCTACATAGAAAGGGGTTAGTGAGAGAAAAGGGAAGATGCCGATGAAGAACCGGAAGCTATATAATTCCCGCTACCAAATGGCAATTATGACAACATTTACGAGTACTTAAATAAGTACAAAAGGCCTTTAATGGAGGAAACTACATACACTTGCAAGTGTGTGGTGGCAGATGACTGTGTGTGAACATGTGCATAAATAAATAAATAAATAAATATATATATATATATGTGGGTCGCGGTGGTCTAGCGGGTAGAGCGTTGGACTACTGACCGGAGGGTCCCGGGTTCGATTCCCGGGCAAGGCACTTTGGGCACCTGCAGCTCCACCCAAGCTAGTTAATTTTTCGGGTACCAGATCTTCCTCGGAAACCATAACCGGCACAGGGAAAGGAACTGGCCCCCCTACCCTGATGTGTGAATATTCACACGCCGTTGGGCTTGGTACATGGGTGAGCTCTACCATCACCTACTCAACCGACCATCGGGTTGATTACTGTGTTTATACGGCGCACATATATTCATTCAAACAGTAATAGGTATAAGGAAAGGGGATAGGAAAACACATAAAAGGCGAGCACAGGACATGTGGGGAAGGCGGTTTTTGAGCAGATCACGAAAGTAAAAATATTTCCTTATCGCGGATAAGGAAATATTTTATGTGTTTTCCTATCCCCTTTCCTTATACCTATTTCTGTTTGAATGAATATATATATATATATATATATATATATATATATATATATATTGATGTAGAGTACGTTACTGGATCGGGTTTTCTTTGGAGTTAAAAAATAATTAATTGATAGTTGTGTCCATCCAAAAATCTACCTTATCAGGTATATTACCTAATAAAAATATATATATAGCGCATATATATATATATATATATATATATATATACATATATATATATATACACACACATAAACTGTACATGTCACAGACTACTCAGTTGCGAGTGGGGAACAGAGAGTCCGGATGGGCAGTGTTAGGAAGAGGGGTAAGGTAGGGTCGCCCATTGTCACCGGTGCTGTTTAACGTATATGTGGAGGAAATCATTAAAGAGGTATGGGAAGAACTGGAGGTAGGAATGAAAATCGGAGGGGAATTCGTAAAATCGGTTAGGTTTGCTAATGACCAAGCATTAGTTGCTCAGTCAGCCAAGGGGTTGCAAGTATTGCTGAGTGAATTGGAGGTTCAGTGTCATAGATATGGAATGAGAATCAATATTAATAAAACAAAGGTTATGCGATTTTCCAGAAAGAAAAAGGCTAAGCTAAACATTAAAATAGGAGGGGAACAAATAGAACAGAGAGAACAGTTAACGTATCTCGGAAGTGTTTTGGACCAGCACGGTCAAAGTAGTAGGGACGTAAAGAGAAGAATTGCGTTAGGCAAGGAGGCTTTCTCAAGGAAGAGGGAGTTGATGACGAGGACGTTGGTTAGGGAGGTTAAGAAAAGACTCGTAAAAACTTTGATATGGAAACGCGGTCGCTGAAGCAGGAGGAAAAATGTAGATTGGAGGCTTGTGGAATGTAGGTTTGGAGAAGAATGGAGAAGGTGAAATGGACCGAAAGAAAAACAAATGAAGAAGTACTGGAGATGGTGGATGAGGGGAGGGGTTTGTTGGGAAATATCCTATGGAGGCAGGAAAAATGGATAAAAGGCGTATTGAGCGGCAGTGGGATGTTGTAGAAGGTAAAAAGGGGAGAATGTTAGGCAAACTAAGAAAGGGCAGGAACAGGATAGGGATGTTGGACGGGATGAAGGGAGGAAAGAAGTACACACACTTGATGTAGAGTAGGTTGCTGGATTGGGTTTTGTTTGCAGTTACAAAATATTTATTTGATAATTGTGTCCATCCAGAAACCTACCTTAACCGCTAGATAACCTTATGAATATATATATATATAATTTATATTGTATGTATATGTATATATATATAATCCATAGTGTATGTATATATATATACACACACAAACATACATAAAATTTTACATAAAATATGTTAATATATGTTTGTGGGTATATGTTATACATGTATATACATACAATTATATATACATATGCATATAAAGCATCCGTTCGCTACTTACCCTCGGAACAAAAACTCAGAAAAAGAGGGAAGCATAAAAAGCGTCCTTCCGCCAAAGAAATGAGCAAATAAAAGTTCACCTTATGACGCTAGTCTTGGGGGCGGGAAATGCTGCAAAATTAAAGCGGGGACAGAATGCGAACGGAGAATAAATGCAAAGAATCTGGGTGGAGATGGTAAGACCAGGGAAACTCGCTGAAGAGACGTGCGTCACTCAGCACTTAACTCCGCGCAAAATTAGGGGAGCAGGAAGGAAAAAAATGGCGAGTATTTTTGAATTGCGGAATTCCGCAAGACGCAAGAGTTCGCATACAAAAGGCGTGGCTTACAAAAAGAGATCTCCGAAGCCGTATAATAACGGACTAAAATTGATGAGAATGCAACTCGCCAGTAATTTTAGCCAGGAAAGTTTCATAATGACCTCTTATGTCAAGAGAACACAGAATAGTACATTGAATATCCCGGCGGTGAAATTTCGTTTAAATATAGCACTATTAATTTGCGCTGTCTCTAACTTTTACAAAAGGTTGGTGGAATTCTTCGTTCGCAATTATAGCAGGAGCAGATAAATCCAAGAATTTGAGAGTCATTTGAGGACATGAAATAGTTATATAGAATAAAACTCATTACTCTGTTCAATGTGAAAGTCAAAAGAGTTCTATTTGTGGTTCCACCAAAGAATTCTGCTTCATTGGATTTCAAAATGTCTACAGAAACGAAGTGATAAATGCCAGGAAAGCGGAAACGAGATAAAACCCTATCACAACCAAAAAAATTCATTATCACAAAAAATAATATACTCGTATTACGTATTGTTTAGTATAAATAGTGAAATACATGATAAATAATAAATAACAATCAACTATCATTCATATCATAACTCAAACGCCCTGTTAAATAAAAATGAAACGCGAAATGCAAGCTACAGAGTCTAAATATCGCATAACTAGGAAGTAGCATTAAAATTCTCAGAACCTTTTCAAAACCTCTTGTAAAAACCGCTCATTGTCTCCTGCGAAGATAAGTAGTCAAAAAGAAGGTGATTTCAAAAAATTAACATTAATAAAAAGAAGAGTATGTGGGTGGAATTTCCAATAGTTGGAAATGTACAAATTGAATAGAGAGAATGAGAAATCATACGAAAGGGGATAAGAAAAATTTCCACGAGGGATTTAGCAAGTTGGAGAAGAACAGGGAAGACGAATAGCGCTGAGTAGTGAAGAGGGAGAGTTTATAGAGATGAACTTGAGAAATGATGGCCCACTGATAGGGGAGGATTGTTGAGGTCTTCACTGCGAATCTGTGAAAAATGAGCTAAGCGAGGGGAGAAAATACACTCGGCAAATCAGTTAATTATTTATCCTGAATCAAAAATCAATCGCCTGGAGTAGAAGGAATGACATGTAAAAAGTCACAAAGATAAATAAAATAATCAGGTAATCATGCATCATGGATGAATCAAAAGGGAGGAATAAAGTCCGAGAGATCCATCAATTATCGAGAGGGACTGAATGTCGATGAAGATGGACTGTTAATCACTAAAATAAAAAACATGTCCAGGAAAATTTCTAGGGCATTGCTGTCATGACCACTAAGTTATTTGGAAAATAATGAAAAAAGACTCCAGAGCGAATAGATATTCTGCATCACAAATTTGGGAATTAATAAATGTAATAATTTGAATTCAAATGTATTCATATTGAATGCTGGGAGAATCAAGTTCAGAATAATAGCGAATTCTATAAGGAAATATTTTTGTCTAATGAAAGGAATTAAGGGACTAAAAAGTTTGCCCTATGCCGTGAATAATATTTTAATATTCCAGTTTAATTAATAGTGGACATTAACCAGTAAAATTAATGAAGAATTAATCAAACTCAGGTTCGTCACTGATTTTAATGGAAAGTAGCAAAAACAACAAATTTCACATTCTAACTTGCTAAGACAGGATATCAAATTGAATTATAACGACTCTCATGCACAACTTCGGATGACTTAGATTTCATAGCGCCTTGATTTCATTGGAAATAAGAAGAGGAATGGCATATAAACAAGCAGATATTATGGCTTTGCAAATAGGTCATATGAATGAATAGGACTAAAAATATGCCCGGAACAAAGAATCGACGGGAAACAAAAGCCCGATTGGAAAGTTCTCCGAGTGGTCATTGTTCTGCCCAATCGATTACACAGGCCTACAGAAAAAATTTTTTTTTGGTAGAGCTGAATCCAAATATGAAATCCGTTTTTATTTAACAGCTCTACTTGTTTTATATCTGACACATCTTACGATTAATTGTTTTAATATTTGATATATTCCGGAAAATAATTTTCAAAGTTAAATAAATCTATACATGGGAATATAGTATATGATAAAAGAAAATAGGAAAAATATTACAGACTTTGTGAAACGTGCATACTTGGGATATTTTGGTGTTAAGCTTGGTGACCAAGATAAAACATGGGCACCGCATTTTGTGCGTAAAACATGTACTGAACATCTGCGGCAATGGACAACAGGACAAAGGAAAAGTCTAAAATTTGGTGTGCCAATGATGTGGAGAGAACCTGTGAACCATATTGACGACTGTTATTTTTGCATAGTAAATGTTTCGGGAATTCATCGAAGAAATCGCCACAAGTGGACATATCCAGATTTGCCTTCAGCTAGGCGCCCGGTACCCCATTCAGAAGAAATACCGATCCCAATATTTCAGACGCTACCAGATATATCTAAGGAAGAATTTGAGTTATTTGAAAACATTTCTCATTCTATTGGCGATAGTTGCAGTGACTACGAGGGGGTATCAACAATTCCTCAACTATTTAATCAAGATGAACTAAGCGATCTTGCTAGAGAACTGAACTTATCGAAGGAAGCATCCGAACTACTAGCATCAAGACTGCATGAAAAGAATTTACTGCAACCCGGTACAAAAATAAGTTTTCATCGCACAAGGGAAAAGGATATGCTACCCTTCTTTACTCAAGAAGACAATCATACATTTTGTTTAGACGCTAAGGGTCTTTTGGAAAAAATGGGACTACTATCACAATATGATGCTAGTGATTGGCGTTTGTTTATTGATAGCTCCAAGCGTAGTTTAAAATGTGTACTTCTTCACAATGGTAACAGGTTTGGCGCAATACCAATCGCTCATTCAACTAAAATGAAAGAAGAATACGATACAATAGCATTGGTCTTACAGAAGATAAAATACCAGGAACATCGCTGGGTGATTTGTGTAGATTTAAAAATGGTGAACTTTCTTCTTGGGCAGCAAAGTGGCTACACAAAATATCCTTGTTTCTTGTGCCTCTGGGATAGCAGAGACAGACAAAACCACTGGATTAAGAAGGAGTGGCCTAAGAGAGAAAACTTGGTTGTTGAGAAAGAAAACATCATTGCTGAATCTTTAGTTGAAAGAGAGAAAATCATCTTACCGCCTCTACATATTAAACTAGGCCTAATGAAGCAATTTGTAAAGACTCTTGACAAGGATGGACGATGCTTCGGCTACTTAAGACTAAAGATGCCCCATATAAGTATTGAAAAACTTAAAGCTGGTATTTTTGAGGGGCCACAAATCAGACAACTTACAAAGGATCCTGCTTTTGTCGAGTCAATGAATGAGATTGAAAAAATTAGTTGGATGTCATTTGTTGAGGTCAAAAAAAATTTTCTAGGAAATCACAAACGTGAAAATTATATTGAGCTGGTAAACATTATGCTCAGTAACTTCAAATCACTTGGATGTAGTATGATCACAAAAGTTCACTATCTACACAGCCACTTAGACAATTTTCTTGGAAATTTAGGAGACACAAGTGAAGAACAAGGTGAAAGATTTCACCAGGATTTAAAAACAATGGAAGCTCGCTACAAAGGAAGATGGGATAACCATATGATGGCAGATTACTGCTGGTGCTTAAAACGAGACTGTTTGAACAAAGTGCACTCAAGAAAATCGCGCAAAAGAAGCTTCCGATGTGTTGAGTGATGTTTTTATGTATTTTTTTCTTTTCAATTTGTTTTATTAGAGTAAAAAATTTTAGTGTTTGTGTTCAATTGTATTGTAAAATTCTGTTGTGTTTGTGGGTGATTTAACAGCCCTAGAAATTAATCAAGTCTTTATATTTAGTGGGTTTTATTATTAATATAATATTCCCATATCATCATGTAGAAGATTTTTTTACGGAAGTAACAACATATCTATATCTTTAAAACTATAGCTGATAGGGAAAAACTAGTGTCATAGTTGGATTCAGCACCTCAATTGTTCTTTAAATCAGCATTAAAGCTCCGGCACCAAAACCACTGTTGGCCTGTGTTATTAATATAATATTCCCATATCATCATGTAAAGATTTTTTTACGTAAGTAACAACATATCTATATCTTGAAAACTATAGCTGATAGGAAAAAAATAGTGTCATAATTGGATTCAGCACCCCAATTGTTCTTTAAATCAACATTAAAAGCTCCGGCACCAAAATCACTGTTGGCCTGTGTTATTTTCCATTTCTGCACTATGGAACTGGTGAGAGATATAGCGAGGTTGATCAAGTGAGAGATAAGGGAATAGGAATGTGCTGGGAAGAGAATGAATGGTGAAAAGGGGAGATGAAACAGAGACTGAAATGCCACGAGAAAGTTGGTGGCACGGGGAGGGTAGACGGCATGAGGATAAAGACACAATTTACCGTGTGGGAAAAGGAAAAACGGCTAAAACGGCAATTTAAAAAATATCTCTCACTAAATATCATATAGCGGTAAAGTGTATTCCAGTTCAGCAATAACTTTCACTATTCCCGGGTATAAAGGAATTTCTCTTTATCTACTAAGCATCGTAAAACTAAGTTAAAAAGTTTACCATAACAAAACTGGATCACGGAAGTCATGTTATTTATCAGGATAATAATAACTCGCCAATCTGATTACCATGTCACAAATAAAAATAAACAAGCAATTCATTAGCATCCGTAGAATAGGATGATCAACAAGATAAAAGCCAGATGAGATAGTGACTCATACGCACACGTATGATACGAAAATTTCGTAAAATCCTCCTACCCAATTTTCCCCTCTGCATTAACGGTTATTATTTCCGAGTTGATGAAAATTGAAAGTCCTTTTTAATTTTTGCGAAATTCATCCCGCGGTTTTTCAATGTCATTTTTCACTTATTGCTTGAAAATTTCACTTTAAACGAACCACGCATCGAATCGGCGCTTTAAGAAGAAGAGAAACTCAATAAAGAAAATGGACACATAACACCACCAAAGAACTTCATAAGAGAGCTCTTCCAAATTTATACGGCGCATCTAGCTTTACTGAAATTGAAAAAATTAAACAGCAGGAATTAAAGAAGAAAAGGCTGTGCAATTCTAAGTAGAGTCTGGAAGAAATGTAACTGAGGTATAGAGATAGTAGGGGCCGGTAAAAAGAAGGTAACAATAAAAAAATATTATGCACCACCGAGAAAAAGAGTGAAATAATGTACCTACATAAATTGATGAACTTTTTTACTCAGTTAAGTACTCGCAACTTTATAAATTCAAACCTGTCATTTGAATAAGCGAAGGGGAGAAAGTTCTTGGTAATGACATCTGCCTTGAATACTCTTTATTTCATGGTTAAGTGAAGCCCGGATCAGAAAAAATACTTTTATTATATCCATATTAATTAATATCTAAGTATTCCAATCGATAAAGTGACGCATGAAATTTTGGGGAAATATTCATACAGCATAACCGATATATATGTATGTATATATGTGTGTGTGTATATATATATATATATATATATATATATAATTATATATATTTATTCGCCGTATGGCGGGATTTCGTGTTTGAATGTATATATACTACCTTGATCAAAAAGTTCCCGGAATTTATTCAGAAAATTAAAAATACAAGTTTATTCATCTAAATCTATATTGTCCCCTTCAAAGTAATCCCCATCGACTGCAACACACTTATGCCAGCGCTTGATCCAATCCTCGAAACATTTTTTATATTCGGTTTTCGGTATGTCCATCAGTGCTTCCTGCGATTTTTCCATTACTTCCTCTCGGCTGCTAAAACGCGTTCCCCGTAATGGTTTTTTAACTCGATTGAACAGAAAGAAGTCACAGGGAGCCAAATCAGGTGAATTCGGTGGCTGTTGGATGGTATTTGTTGCATTTTTCGTAAAAAAATCACGAATAATGATAGCACTGTGCGACGGTCTCGACGCACTGTGCGACGATTTCTGGTCTCTTTCGGCGAATTGCTTCACGCAAACGTCTCATAACGCCCAAATAATACTCTTTGTTTACTGTCTGGCCTTCTGGCAAAAATTCATGATGCACTACACCGTTGTAATCCATGAAAACCGTCAGCATTGCCTTCTTTTTTGACTGAAAACGACGTGGTTTTTTTGGTCTCGGCTCATTTGGTGAACGCCATTCACTTGCCTGATGTCTGGATTGCGTGTCGTACTCATAAACCCACGTCTCGTCTCCAGTAATGATCCTTTTGATGAATGTGGGATCGGATTCAGCCTCGCAAATCATGTCTTTTGCGACGTCAACACGGTCTCTTTTTTGCATGAAATTGAGTTCTTTTGGTATCAACTTTGCTGCTACACGACGGAAACACAAATCATTAACCACAATGTCTTGGGCGGATCCATAGGCAATGTTCAAGTCCTCCGCTATTTCTCTGATGGTTAATTTGCGGTTATTGACCAACATTTCTTTTACTTTATCAATTTTTTCACCGACTTTCGATGTTGATGGTCTGCCACTGCGTTCATCATCTTCGATTGACTCACGACCACTTCTGAACCGCTCGTGCCACTGGTAAACGACCGTTTTTTTTTAGAAAATCGTTGCCGAAACACTTTTCCAGCATTTCCAACGTCCGTGCGCCACTAAATCCGTTTTTTACGCAAAATTTAATACAAGTTCGTTGTTGCAAATTTAAATCCATTTCTGCAATTGTGAAAAATCGCCCACACAAACAGAGATAGATGTACTCTTGGCTACGTAACTTTTGCAAATGTCAAGTTATGACACTAAGATTTAAAGGGAATATCAACAACAGATGTACCAATTTAACAAAAAAAAAACAGAACTCAAATCGGAACGATGGGAGCGCCACACGGTGGTTATTCCGGGAACTTTTTGTTCAAGGTAGTATATATATACACATAAACATATATATATATATATGTATATATATTTATATAAGCTTTAGTAATTATGTTTAAAATGCTTTTATTAAAAATTTCCTGAAAATTCCATCACTTTATTTTTTGCACGATAGTCGGCAGCGATAAACAAAATGAATTTCAATTCACAACTGCTCACAAAACAAACTTCCCGTTTTTGGAAATTCGATTCAAGACAAATTAAATTCCCAAAAATCGGTTAAATTAAAATTAGTCGGGATGCATGTCAACATAAATTGGATTTCTCCCTAAATATATATCATCAATAATTCAAATTGAAAATTTCATTTTCATCATCTGATCATAAGAACCGGTCAGCAAATCACTTTTAGCACATTTTAATGAATAAGTGGGAACAATGTTCAAAGTGCAACTGTTTTTGGTGGACTGAAGGACTACTGTTCCTCAGTGCACCAACAGCTCCACAGCGCACTGTGAAGAAATACAAATATTCGAGTAACACCAATATTTCACTTAAAAATGTGCAATTATACTATAACTCAAAAAGGCATCAACCGCGTGGCATCTAAGTTGCATTTGACACTTCAACGCAACATTCGTACTCATGAGAAGGCTTAACGAGATTTGCCCCCACAGTAGGGATACGATATAAGGTCGCCAAATCGACGCCAAATAAATCACAAGTGTGGACCAATTTACCACTTCATCGGGAATTAATATTTCGCATACAATCCAAAATTGTTTATTTAAAATCAGAGTAATTTTTCTTATAAAACCAGGAAATCAAAAACGTACATGTGATAATCTAATTTTCACTTGCTGATCTGGCCACTTCACATTTTATCTCAAGTAAAATGTCATCTGTGACTGGTTCGCGCTAGCAAAAAGGATTAAGAAAAACATTCAGACTGAACTTAACACAGATAGGTACATCAGGACAAAATCTCTCTAGAGGAAAGTACTTGTGATGTTCGAGAATCGACTTCACACATGCAGAAGTTGGTAGGAAGAAGCAGTACTACCCAATCGCAGACCCCAGCATTTGCGACCCAAGCACGAACTCACGAATTACAAGGTACAGTGCGCTAAAATGACATTCGGCTGGTTCGAAGCTGCTACTCCAAAGTAAACAAATATTCTCCGCCCAAGGCGATGTACTAAACTATTAAACTAAACGAAAGATTTTCGATTGATAACCAATTATTTTTCCGCTATTGTAATAAATTGCCAAAATATCCCTTTTTTCCTGTTTTGCGATTGGTGGATACCCTGATGCACAAAAGTAACCGGTGATACCTTTCAGGTATAACCATATGGGTAATATCCCTCCGGGATTGGAAGCAGTCCTTTAACTCGTATGCTACAATGATTGGTAACGCTCCTTACCCCTGATAACCTTCAACTCTCTCAATGCTCTTCAACCGTCGACCATCTGGAGTCCTGATCGCAATTCCCTTCCATATCATTTAGCACACATCAACGTGATTCATCCATCACAGCAGTCGAATTAGCTGAACAATTGTTTTGGAAACACGACTCAATAGTTCCTATGAATGTTCTTTGGAATCTTTTGCGCACAGTGTCAGTATGTGTTAAAATTCGGTTATAATTACATGAATAACATCCTATCGATACATCACCAAGCCAAAGTCTTTGCTCATAGCAAAAATAAAAAAACCGTAAAAGATTTGTAACCTAGTATACCCGAAATTGACCCGTCATTCATTTACATTCATTATCCACTTGGCAACCGCAAGCTCAGCCAAATCGTTATAATTCATGTAATGCACCCAGCCCAAAGTTCTTTTAGTTCTTGTAAGGTATGGAACTTTAAACTATTTTTTTTCAATATTCACTTGTTACAGATATTTCATTTTTTAAAAAGATATACGTATATCATTTCATACAATGTTATATGGAACAGTTAAAAACCATAAGATGAAATCTTTGATTTCTTCGAACAATTCGCCTAAAAGCAAAAATTAACAAGTTCACAGTTTAGCAACAACCTTAAATTATTTGCCGACTGCCCAGGTCAACAGATAATTAATGACATCAGTTAAGTGCGAGCTTTTTTCAATTGATTTAGCCTAAATGTTTGGGTGATTTAAGAACGGAGGTTAGAATTAAATTTCAGAAAATGTACAGAACTGAAGTTTTGGAATGTAAGAAAAAGGATGGAGACGAAATTGGTATAAAATATGAGATCGAATTAAGCAACTCGAAGCAGGTCAAATGCTTGTACTCAACACTGAAATCAAACATTATATGGCGTACATTGACGAGTAGCAGTAGGGAAAGTAAATGAAAAAGCTAAGGAAATATGTTAACCGCTTTGACTATGCCTCATTTCATATGCGCGGCAAGTTTTAAGGAATTGGACAAGGTTCAGAGAAAATCAGCTTGATTTTTTAAAAAATTGCTACGAGAAGAGGATTTGTGAAGGGTGTGTTGGAGAAATTAGGCCCGTGGCTCTTTGATTTACGACAAAAGCGGGAAGACAGAATTTTATAAGGTACAGGACACCTGGGTTTTCTTGTGACACAAAGGGAATTATTATTGCCTCAACTATACTAGTAGATTGGATCACCGAGATAAAGTAAGAGAAACAGACACCGTTATCGAAAGATTCAAGTACTCGTTCTTCCCTCGCAAGATACGGAATCATAATAAATCAAATCGAACGCAATCAGCCTCTTATTTGTACTAAAGGCCGAAATTTTATTATTTAATCAAATGTACATTGGCAAATATACTCGTATATTTAAATGCACGTATGAACTAATAGTTGTGCATTCATGTCTGGTATCCCAACATCCCTCCACCCGCCCTTACGATGCCTTGCGGGGTATTCTGTAGCTGTAGATTATTCTATAATTCCTTCGTTTACTTAATTTTGAGAATTAGGTCTCACATAATAAACCACAAGAGTTCTGTTATTTGTAGAGAGAAAACTGACACACTTCCTTCTCTCTGTTCTCAAACACCTCGGTGTATACTTTTTTCTTTGGTAAAACCAGTATATATCAGATACAACATCGCAATCTTTAGGATATAACATTTAAAAAGTATGAGAAACAAAAAGAAAAACAACAAAGATGAATGTCAACAGCAAAAGTTTCATTAAATGGATATCGCATGAATAAAAATATGAAGTGAACAGTACTTTATTTCTCAGTACTTGATATATGCATATTTTTTTAATAGTCTTTGGTTATGATGGTTTAATAAACTCCAAACTGGCAAGAAACCCAGCGAATGAGTTCAAAGTTTGATCCCTTGGTATAAATTATTTATTAAATAATTTTAATTAGAAAATTTTCCTTTCCAAAATTAGAAATTTTATTAAGATACGCTCAGATACTTGAATATCCTCCATTTTTCAAGCCATCTTGTCCAAAAATGAAAAGCTACGAATGAAGTACGCTTGTAATTACGGTTTTGACTGAACTTTTTGGAAGCAAAAGCGGTCATTCATTTTATTTTTATACAACTCAGTCACCTACAAAGACATTCATTTTCATTTTTATGAAAATATTCAATACAGTTTCCAATAAATAAAATATTCTCCAACCGTTCAGTTTACTGTATGGATATTTTAGTATGCCAACAGCTGGAGAAAGTAATGTACTAATCGAAAATGTTTAAATGCATTAAATACTAATTATTTTTATCGCACTAACTCGGTAAGGGAGTAAAATAACGCAAAATATATTTCAAGTTCCTTGGGATATTTTTCTGGTTGAAATCTAAAAAGTTAACTAACACGTAATCAGCATACTAAAAAATCAAATCTCATGGAACTCGGACTTTTGAGTTATCGCACACACATACACACGCACGTGTATATCATCAAGAAAATGGACAAATCATGTCATAAGGACCTCAAAATGTCTCTTCATTGGAATTCTGAAGTGGATTTTTTCATTGATGTCATAAATTTCCCCTCCCTATTCATGGAGAAAGCAAATATGGTTATCCATAAAAGTTTCGTTTTCTTAAAATCTTTAGCCTTACTTTGTAAGTTTTCAGATCTTTCAAAATTGATGAAAACATTACGAAATTAAATTAACAAGCTCTAACAAAATTCATGCGGGGAAAATTAGTTCCCCCATAATCCACTTGTTTTTACTGTGGGGAGAGATAATGAAAATGAAGACCGAGAAATGAAGAATGGCAGCATTTTAAAAAGGAATTTATTATCTCACCATGCCCGCACCGAGAAAAGTTTATGGAGAGTGAGGAGTAAAAAGGTGGACAGGTGAATGCAAAATAATTGCATATTTTCCAACATCAACGAACTACGACAGTTAAATACCACTTATCTGCATTTCATGAAGCATGATATTTTCTTTTATATTTATCACCACAGTTAACTGAATTCCAGTAATAAGAGGGTAAAAACAAATTAGTTCCCACCACAGAAATATATGCCGAACAACTTTCGGCTGGAAAAATTTAGAAGCAAGGGTCCTTGAACAAATAGAATCACATGGCGATGAAAGAGACCGAAGAAGTGCGTGGTGGAACGGGGAAGGGAGGAGAAAAATGGCAGAAGAAAAGAGAGAGGGGGGTTTCTTTCCATCCTACAAATTACCAGCTCTCCTCCCTCCTTCCGCTGTTTTGTGGGCTCCCTCGTGCTTCCCTTTAAAAAAAAACCACTCACTAAACCCTCGCATCTCGCAATTTGCTAAGGAAAGGAAAAAGAAGAGTGGAATAAATTTCAATAGTAGGGGGGCGCAAAAGGTTCCCTTTTTTTTAATAGAGAGAACATTTCTTCACTTAAAACGGCCTTTTCGTTTTACACTCGGCTCATTCCCTACCTGCCCTCGACTTCCCTCGGCCCCAGTTCCTCGACGTCTTTCCCTAAACCCTCCGTAGCACACTCGTTTATGATTTAGCCGGTGTTCATCTTTCCTAGGAGTAACTTTCACATTCTTACGCTTCTTTCTTCCTGTGCCCATGATAATGCATAGTGATATAGTTAGTTCAGTCTTGAGATACAGGAAACCTGAAATCAGACGAGCACGCAAGTTTAAGGCTACTAAATAAAGAAGTTACTATATAACCCTGTTGGTCCCGAGAAGGTTTGTGTGTGAGAGTAATATAAAAATGTCAACAAAACGTAAACAATATTTGGAGAGACATTGAGATCTGAGGCAAGAAACTTACTTAAAAAGTTCACGCGTATAATAACAAGAGAAAAACTGGATGCTGTCATACACGTATTTCAGTCCAAATTGAACCAAAAGTTGCGGACGAAAAAAATTTAAGAAATATGAAAGAGTAAGTTACCTTTTTCCCACCTCCTTCATTTATAAAAGAGAAACATATTATTTTGAATTAAATAATTAAGCCTTCACACATGAAAACATGCCTTATCCACTTGAGCCTATGAGTGGTCACCGATTGAGCAAACAAAACTCTTACAAGAGTTACTTTGATTCCATGCCTAGAACTTCTTCAGAATTCAAAGCAAGAAATACACTCAACTACTGGAGTGCGTCACCCCTCCCATCGTTCATATATCGTTTTCTTATCGGTATGGTTTAATATGGGCAAAAGAAATTCTAGATATGATACCTATGCACTCACTGCCCAATATATACGAGTATATTCCTCTTGCGGAAGAATTAATTTAAAATATATCATTTGATCAAACCGTGTTGCAGATGACCAAGGAAATCTGATTGTATATTTCACATTCATTGGAAAATTCAAGGTATATTTCCTACATTGGGGAGCGACAAACGAGAGATTTGGTGACAAACCCAAACAAAAAACAATTCCTTAACCACAAAACCTCTCATGGATTAGCATTTTTTCGTCATGCAGACCTCGCAAACTTAACCACATGGACATCACTCGAGAGGCTTAAACTGTATGGCCACTAATTTTCAAGGGAAAAAAGCTTCCCGTATGCATTTTCATGAAAATTTCCAATATCAATTGTTGAATTATCAGTATAATGGCCGTCCATATTATCAATCTCTCCAGCAGATTATCATCCATAAATATTATTTGCACGCGAGCCACCAATCTCTTAATCTTACCCAGAGCCAAAGCATAAGCTATCCATGTCTTACATCCAATTAATTCTACCTTTCTCTCTCTCGATAATTGTAACATTAATGTAAACTACCCTACTAATAATTAGCAACTTGCCACGTTTGAATTATTCTACGACCTGTTCATACTACTTCAAATTAACATCGTACAATCCTTTACCACAACTGATGACATCCCACAAATATTTCTCCCCCAAAATCGATGAACAAAAACCCTCTCCGTAACACCTCTTCGCCTGAATCTTGCCGGAAGGTTGGCGTGCGTGTCTCTCGTTTCTTCATTATTTTTCCGGCCTCCCTCAGCAGACCTACCACCCACGCCGAACATCGAAACACTCGAAAAAAATACATTTGATTCCCTTAAAGGCTCTTCTCCTTTCTTACGGCCTGCAATCCACGCGTCCACTTGAAGACCAGAGGGAGAAGACGACGTAGGGAGATAGGGAGTAGGACGGGTTAGCTGGAATGGCAATGAACACAAGGGAAACGTTCAAGTTCAGAAAGAAAATAGAGGGAAAGGAAACAGTGATGTACTATTGGATTCGCCATTGTTCCACATTATTTCGCTGAACGAAATGTAACAAGTCCAAGAATACTTCTCGCTTCGGAGAGGGGAAATAAAACATGTTTTTATCCAACTATTTCGTAATAAGTTTTGTAGAAGTTCATAAAGAAAATCATCGGAGATATTATACGACATAATATTGCATCAAAAACATGTAACATACTTCAAATGAAATCATCATGACCACCGAAAAAGAACTGAAAAAATCCGAAATTATTATTGTAAGGATTTGAACTACTCGTGTTTGATGGACTGATCTTAAACGAAAATTTGAAAGTGAGCAGAGCATAATAAATTACCTTAACGTCATTGAATTATCATAAATACACATGAGAAAACTTATACAATCACCTGATTACATATTAAGAGAAGGAACGCAAACGTACGCAAAGAAATTCGTATGAAATGAGTTATCTTACTGAAAGAAGTTTTTTTAATACATACGTGTTAGTCACTTGAAACCATGATTAATGAAAGTGCCTATTAAAATTTACACATAAAGCTACGCACTGCAGTTACTGCTATCTTCATTATACTATATTTACGTGAAGTGGGCTCCAGTTAATTGTCCAGAGCTTGTGCGAATATTTTATTTGCTTTGGGAATGAAGCAAAAGATACAGAGGAGTTTAGGACATACATATGTTCTGAATAGACATACCCATATAAGCTAAAACAGTTTCTTTAAAATAATCATGGTAACAATTTTCAGATGCATAAAAATGTACAGCATTTAGCCTAACAAAGTACGATAAAACGATTCCCTCCATTTCTCCAATGGGACTCCCTGAGCACCTGCGGATAACTGAATATTATTGATTCTTTTTTTAAAACGATTTCTTTTACTTCCTGTATGACATTAGCATGGACTTTTTCCATTCCAATTGACATTTCTTTCATCAGTTTACCATGTAACAAAGAAGGATGAAAAGATGTTACCACACGAACAAACGAACTGTAAATTAGCTCATATTGCCAGGAAAAAAGAAACGAGAATGCTGAGAAAGGATGGGGTAGTGGCAAAGGGAGGGAGGAAGCGGTGAAGGGAGGGGAGAGCAAACCAGGGGGAGGGGAAAGGGAGCGTTAGAGACAGAGAAGAGTGAGCGGCAGGGCACCCAATAATGAAACCCAACTCTGGAAAGGAAAAAGAGATAAAAGAAACGAAAAGGGCAGAAGGGAACAGAATGGCAGAAATTCCGCAGCAAACACTTTAGCACTCCCATTCAAGGCTTATTTTTCTAGACGAAGATATTGACGTGTGTAGCCTTTATAAGATAACAAGCAGTTCCACGGGGTCCTCGATGATTGCATTCTCGAAGCCATCACGATGGAATGGAACAAAATACACGTAATTAAATATGCTTACAAATATTGCAAATTGTGAAAAAAATTGAAAGATTATGAGACATTCATGATTTAAAAATTTACCAAGAACCAAATTTATTAATAAACCAAAGTAGTATTGTTTCGTAGTTAACAGGTTGATTTTATAAAAAAACAATATTATACCTCATTAAATATACGAACACAATAAGTCTTCCTCTTTACATGATTCTTTCAGTTTACCATTTGAAAATGCAGATGTCTTTTTTACATTCTCAATGTGGTCTACGACGAAAAATGGTATTTATAGAATCAAAAAACAGTACACAAAATGGAGAGAGGAGAATGTATTCCCTTTCCTCTGGGACCCACTCCCTTTACAGGGTTTTTATAGTTTGCATTAAGCGATAGCATAGCTAAACGAATTATATCATTGTAGATATAAACAGAATAATTGATTAAAGAGAGAGCGGAAACACACAGGAATTAAAAGTGAAATCGGTTTCGTTCAATTAAAGGAAATTGAATTTTTTCATTTCTACTAATTAAAACCAAACAAAAGCATTTAAACTACCGGTGATCATAGAATTTTACAAAATAAGACTTTTAGCTAAATTATTCACGGCAATAAAATAAATGAGTCATCCAGGTTAACTGACTCCCGACCAAACAAAATACAAACCAAATGCTTTCACTAAAAATAAAAAAACCTTGACCAAAATAATGTAATATTCGTTCATTTACCCATTTAATATACTTTGTACGCCGCCAAATAATTTCTTTTATAACATTAATGAAAATAACTATATCAAGGCCACTACTATCCGACAGTAAACTGACCAGAGTCTATCCTTCTGAGGAAAGCCCAGAATCTATAGTATACTTCAACAAGATTCTCATTACCACGATCAATGAACTCCACTCGGAAAAATGTTTCGGGGGAATGGACTGGTGCCGTGGTCATTTCGGCTTTTCCAGCCCCGTTCGATATTTTGAAATGTATTCAGATTCCACAAAGAAGGTCAAGCGGTTGGCAGTAAAGTACACCGCCGTATATGACGTTATTCCTTGGCCCACATGCGTCTAGTGACAACACCAAGTCACCGTCAATGACGATTTCCGTCAAAGCTTGCTCAACTATCAGATTCCTAGCCTACTCCTAATTATTCACTGTTTTTTCCGGCTTTACGAAAGGCACCTCAGCAGTCAGCCATCTCGAATAATTAGTATACCTACGAAAGATTATTCTTACTTCCATTTAAATTGGGTAAGCAGTGATACTCGAGTCTCAAGGGAATCCCAATGAATAGTTAATGCATTGTGAACCGAGTACTTCAGGAGGTATGCCAATTGGTGTCTCAAATCTCACGACAAAAGTTCTTCGTTGTTTTACAAAAATCTAGCCGATTGAAAACAATCATGCGGAAACTAGAACCTTCAAAAATTTACCTGGAGCACAAAGGATTTCACATAGAAAAAGACATTTTTCCCACGACTTCGTAAGTGAAAGAAAACAGGATCAACATTTAGAAAAGTGAGCCAACCCACCTCGGGAATTTGTTTCAAAAAAATAAATGCGTCCTTTTAAAGAGGTTAGGGAACAACGAAGGGGAGCTTGGTGTGCTTTTCTGTACCTCCGAGGGAGACACTCGTAGCATCAGGATGTTGAGCAAAGGGAAGCAAGAGCGACAGGGCTATGGAGACAGGAGCTTAATATTGAAGGGTTGGGGTTTTTTTTTCCCTCCCGGCGAGGGGAGAGAGGGCGAAGGACGCGGCTTGGAGAAACGTGTGAAGGGACCAATTAGTTTCGAGGGCGGAGGAAGGTGGGAGCTGCGAGGGTGGAGACGGGGGAACTGCGGGCGAGTAAGGAGACGAAACATGCGGGGGATAAACCTTCAGAGGGCTCGCGTCGTGGCCTCGTAAACCACCAAGTGAAAGTCTGCCATCGCTGGATACACGCGGTTCTCCTGTCCGACAACCACGAGCAAGAGTGTGTGGGAGTTTCTCGTCCGTTCCGCAAAACCACTTTTCCCAATCTCTAAACCTTTCTCGATCTCTTCCCCATAGATTAGTTTATGACAGGGCTTCACACATCCTCATGAGGACCGCGACGTTGGCCATATAGGTATCATAATGAATTTCTGTCAGGAAATGTTAATACGAAAATCTGCACAACGCCAAATGCGTGTAACAATGACTGCTAGACTACCATTTTTTTATAAATTGCACTGAAGTATCAATTAATAAAACCATAAACACAGTAATCAGCCCGAATATCGGTTTGGTAGGATTCAGTAGAGTTTACCCAATACCAAGCCCAACGCCGTGTGAAATTTTCATATCAGGGTAGTGGGGCCAGACCCTTTCCCTTGTATTGAGTATTACATTCCACAAAATATTTAATCTCATTGATCAAAGTAATATATAAAACTTTGGAATATCCCTACCCCTATAATGCGAAATTTCTAAACATTCATTATGTATCTATGCAATATTCCTCAAGTATATTTGTTGTACTTTGACTGTCAAAGTTACAAGTGGCCGACGGCTCAATATCGCAAAATTAACTGATGGTGATTAACTGAATCGCAAATGACAAGTTATTTTTCAATGGGTGAATAAATGATTGCCCAATATTAGGCAAAAAATGAGCCCTGGATATCAAAATTATAAATTACTTTTCCTCCATTTTAACACTAAAGCTGTATTTTTGCCTCTAGTTGATGTAGAGGTAATATCAAACTAAAATGAGTAAAATATTAATACCTAAGATATCACCGTTGCTACGCCGAAGAATTGCATCAACACTTTTAAGGCATTAGTCCGTGAAGATATTGTCCTCATTACTTTTCCATTCATTTCTCGGTCAATCGCCCTTTTTTTCGATGAAATTAAAGTTTGGATTATTTTACTAAATTTCCCCTGTTGAACATATGGCAGTGGTATTTTTCCGCAATTCTAAGCTAACCCTTCTTTATCTACTCTCATTTTGGCCATTAGTTCAGTAATGAACGTTTCATCACACTGAGCAAACAATAATAGGCCACCAAAAGGAGTTTGAAAGTAATTGGGGATTTTGGAAAGTCATACCGGCAAGCCCAAATACCATACGAAAAAAACTATACTTTCAATATGTACTTGCATGATGGTGAATTTTTATTAAGCAATTTGACCATCGTGGCTTGAATAGATCTTGCAGATGTCTTCATCAACTTGATTCAAGCATCACTATACAATTCAATCACTATTCAATTACATTATATATTTCCTGTATCCGGTATTCGTATCTATCAATATGAAAAAACAATGAACTAAGACGAATTATATTTTTTAATTATACCAACAGATGTTACATTATAACCTATGGACTTACATCTTCCAACAATGGACATATAAGTCGAAATATCGAATTTCTATTCCCTTTCGCCTTCCTGTTGCTTATAGCACTTCCTCTACTAGTTAATACAGTTTGACGGTGAGGTACTTCTATCATGAACTAGAAATGACGTATAGCTGACTCCACATTACCACAAATTTGAAAAGCCATGATTTCATCTTGCCACCAGGGGGAAAAATTGTAACCAATATTATTCACAACGGCAAAGATACATGGCGCCCAATCGACTTTGATTGAAATAACGAAGTTATCCAGCAAGAGTGAGTTGGGTTGAAAACAACGGGAAATCGGGGAAGAACGGTGAGATATAGCTTTGGTTTGGAAGAGAGGGGATAGTGGGGAGACAGAATGCCTAAGCGCTTAACAGGAGGAAGCAAGGGTATATAATCGGATGCTCAGCGAAACTTCTGCGGTTTTAATGACATTGGATGTTTAGGGGAGGCCGGTCGTCGGGAGTGGATCCTTTTGAAACTGGGAAACGTATGAGAAGAGTCGGAAGAGATACGCAGTTCAAAGGATGGATATTTTCGAACGAGGGTCGGATGCAAAAGGGTTTAACCACTTCCTACAATGACGCTGCAAGCAGAGTGAACATATTGAGAGGCGCGCTTGGCTTCAATTGCGACAGCTTCTAAAACCTATCGGTCCGTTTCCAAATGGTCCCATGTAGCAAGTATTCAATATCACATTCCATACAAATCTTAAGATTCAATTTGGTGCGGCAGAAATATTCTCTGGAATAACTCGTGCTCTGCAGAGGGAGAATTCCAGCGTATGGACTGACGCTGAAATGAATGAGAGAGAGGTGACAAATCTGTGTCCTCAGAGCAGTTAGGACAGCGAGTTTTTCTTCCTAGCAAACCATAAGGGAAAATATACACGACTTGGTTTCATCTGAGCCAAAACTAGAACAACTAAATCACAGTAATCAACTCGAAAGTTTGCTTGATCCGTTAGGGTAGACGGCGTCCACTAAGCTAAACAGTATGCGCAGTTCACACATCAAGGTATGGGGTTAAGTATTTTTTCCCTTGCTAGCATAAATCGTCTGCAGTTTCCCAGGAGGATCTGGAACCCGAAAAAACACAAAGCTTGGGTGAAGCTGAGGTTGTCTGACAATATCGACAATCTAATTTGGAATCTCCAGTCAATAGCCGAATACGTAACCGTATAGGTTTCCACGCCCCTTTCAAATATGTTATTAATTAATTTCTAGCTTTAAAGTAGTGATGCATGAAATGACACGCGTTTTCACAAAATGAAAATACATTTTCAATAGTGGTTTACTATTCAATGATCGAAGAATTGATAAAGTGCATATTATGGCCACATTTTAAAATTTATGCATAATATATTAAAATACACTGAATTTCAACGTTTACACACAATATAAAATGTAAACCACAGCTGATTAAAAGGTCATTTCCTGATACTCTTTCTCCGATTTAGGGAATAAGAACAATTATAATCACCTACCGTGTAGGTCAAGGAATGCGTACATATCACCATTCACCTCCTAATTATATTGTGCCATTCTGCCCATGAAGCGGAAGAAAATAGCATATTTTTAAATTTATTTTAATAGCTTATTATTTTATAGATTATTTCTCATTTCGTACAAGGTTAAAGTGAAATTTAGAGTAGCCATTTATGAAAATATGCTACTGGCTTTCAACGGAAATTAGCAACCGAGGTTCCCAAAACCCATTTTTCGGTATTTTTCCGGTCACGTTTGAACATGAGTGTATACTTGTGCGTATTAATAGATAATATACATATGTTAACTACTTCATAATTCCTGACCATATCTGCAAAATTTAATTTATTTACCAGATTTCAGGAGACATTTTCAAGTCAAAAAGGATTACAATGGCACCACCTGAATGGAATGGAAATGGCGCCTTGGCCTGCATATCTTTGGCAGACGTTTGAAACTCAACTTTCCGTAGCATTACCAATAATAATTTACATTACTAATAATTCAAAATTAATTACTCGCTCGCCATAATGTACTCACGACGTTTTCAATAATTACACCAAATATTCACAATTACGATATTTTTTAGAGAGTTGAGAGAGATAGTTGGATACTCCCAATTTAAGCTATGGGTATCCGATCCAATAACTGCAAATCAGTGAACATATTAACTAATTTCCTTGATAACAAAATGATTTCTCTGAAATTTTGAACCAAATATGGTCACAGTGTCTCTGCCGATTCATGCAATACTGAAGCTCAAGCAAAGCGGAAGGAAGGGAAATCTTTTATGGCTTCCACGAGAAGAGTAACTGTTGTGGGTCACTCTTGAAGAGTAACGACCGACGGTCAAGCACAGCTGCTTAGTCGTTTCCTTCCTCCATTCCTTTTCAGAAGGATGAATAGAAATAGAGGATAAATAAATATATTTAAATATGCTGAGACATTTTGAAATCTAATAATTAAAAAAAACCTCAATAACTAGAATCGATATTTTAAGTCGGCAGAAAAATGCCATCGCATTCAAATTGATTTTGTAGGCACAGATACAGGAAAAGTCGATAAAGTCTTAAATTGGAGTCAACTGTTCATTATCCTGAAAAATCAATTGGGTAAATTATTCGGAACAGATTGCTGCAACGTAATTGGGAGTGCGACTACGACGATAAACATATGGCTAGCAATGAAAGCAGATTTGGGTGTTGTACGTAAAAGAAAGAAGATAAAAGGAGTTGCGGAGGTGATCTACACAATTAAATAATATCAACAACTTCTAATTTGATTTAAAAGAATTTCAGAGAATTAAGGACATCATCGACCAAATAGATGAGTTTTTCCGATGGAAAATTTCCAAATTGTATTCGTTGAGAAAAGGCTTCAAACAGATAATTAAGTTCTGTAGATACGTGGAGAAGAATAAGATAAAAAAAAACACTACTGTTATGGAGAGATAAAACCAACCAACATATCGGTTCTTGAGAAACGAAGCACATATGCTCATTTAGAATGGAATAGAAAAATGACTTTTAATTATACCTAGACTAGCCACCTAGCTAGGAATTTGTAATATTTGAGCTTTGAAAGTTTCAGGTTCCATTGAATTGAGAAAAAGATTTTACTCTCTTCTCATGACCGCCTCTGTATGTATAAAAAAATACATGGACAAATACCCTCTTTCATTGACGGTGACAACTAGATATGTATACATGCGTTGGAATCGGAAAATGCCTGAATGAATGCTAAATATCGTTAGCAACTCTCGCTGAAATACTTATACGTACTACGCAATGCAGGATCGCGTAAAATGACTATGGGATAAACGTTCAAAATATTTGAAAATTATTCTTAACAAACAAACTGAAATATCAGGGGATACACTAATGGGCAAAAAACTATAAGCCTGTGTGTGCTTCCATGAACTGTATAATACCGGATACGCTTCGGTTAACGGAAAAAAACGGAAATTTCCATCAACTTCCCAGTGTAGCGCCCCTGATCGTTTATAATTGAAAAACTCTGAGCGCGTTAGAGCTTAAAACGATTTTAGTCGGTCATTGGTTCCGGTAATTATCTCGGGCACTCCCTACGATCGATCGTAAAAATCTACGAGCTAACTTCTAAAAAGGGCCAACAATGGGCGCCTTAGCACCTTTAGTCATGAAAATTTTCAAGGATCGCACTAAACAACAATATCGCCAAGCTACTGCGCCTCACTGCGAGATATTTCCTCGTTATTTTTCTTCCGTTTTAATGCGAAACCCGTCTGCATTCTTCCTCTCCCTCTTTCCCTCCCGCCCATCCCCCATACTGGATTTCGATTTTGCGCAACGGCATCCTCGTCATCGAAACTGCTGATGAGATGCGATAAAAAAAATACCTGGGGGTGTGCGATGGGAAACGAGAGTGAGAACGGGAGGGCGGGGAAAAGCAGAACGAAACGTAGGCCAAAGACGAGCGCGAGGAAGAACTCGATGCAAAGAGCGCATAAAGAGTTGGAAGATACAGCAAAAAAAATACTGAAGAGTGGTAAAACCTCAGTTGAAGGTTCCACAGCGAGTTATAAATATATTTTATGCACAAACTCTTTGGAAATTGATCCCAAATTACACCATATGTTACATTTATATATATAATTCACTAAATAGTCACAGCAAACACAGAAACCAAAACACATTAAAGAGGGACTCACTAGTTCTCGAATTTTCAGTGGTGCAACCACCTTTCTCAAGAGGAATTAGGAACAGAACTCTGTTCTGTTCTTAATTCCTCTTGAGAAAGGTGGTTGCACCACCGAAAATTCGAGAACTAGTGAGTCCCTCTTTAATGTGTTTTGGTTTCTGTGTTTGCTGTGACTATTTAGTGAATTTTATTGTGCACGTTCGTGGCTTTACCAAGAAGGTGAATATATATATATATATATATATATATATATATATATATATATATATACATACATACATATACATGGTTAGTCCGGAAAATAATTGTACTGATTTTTTCCCGCCGCTCCAGGCGCGCCCAGCACCGCTCTGACGGGCTGCGACTGGAGGGGGGTATGTTGGCAAGCGACGCTGAAAAAGGCAGTCGGTTCTGAGCTGTGGTGTAGTGAGGAGCTCTGTTAACGCGAACCTCCACGCTCGACCCGAGTCACGGAACGCGATGCCGAAGTTTTTGGAGCAGCGTTATTCCATCAAATTTGCGGTAAAGCTTGGGAAATCGTCTACCGAAACTGTCGGTATGATTAACCAGGCTTACGGGGAGTCAGCCATGTCCAGAAACATGATCTTTCGGTGGCACAAAATGTTCGTGGAGGGCAGAGAAGAGGTCGACGACGAACCACGGCCTGGACGCCCATCAACGACACTCACCGACGAAAATGGGCGAAAAGTTCGCGATGTACTGAACTCTGATCGTCGTGTTAGTGTTCGGATGATAGCAGAGCAGTGTAATGTGCCAAAAACAATAGTGCACGAGATTATTAGGGACCAATTACAGATGCGAAAAATTTGTGCAAAGTTGGTGCCGAAAGTGCTCAGTGATGATCAAAGACTCAATCGTTTGGAAATCGCGACACAACTTGCGGATCACTACAAAAATGATCCACATTTTTTAGAGAACGTTTCTGTTCACGAATATAAAGAGGAGTTTGAAAGGAACGCGATACGGGACTTTGGACGCCGTCAAAGAGGCCGTGACGACGTGTCTTCGAGAGGTTCCCGATGATGCCTTCACGGGAGCGTTCCAGGAATGGGAACGCCACTGGAACAAGTGTATCGACTCACAAGGGTCCTATTTTGAGGAATATTAGCTTAAGATATGTAAAAGTGCAATAATTTTTTTCCTGAGCTCAGTACACTTATTTTCCGGACGAACCCTGTATATATATAACTTTTGGACGGCACAATATAACACAGAATAAAACAAATAACACGTAATAGGACACTCACACTGTAGATGATTTTATCTTTCGGCCTACTCCGGGGCCTTCTTCAGGTCAGACTCTGAGTCTAAATAATAATAAATAATATTCATTCACATGGAAATAGATATAAGGAAAGGGGATAGGAAAACACATAAAAGACGAACACAGGAGAGGTGGGGAAGGCGGAATCGAGAAGATCACAAGCGCAAAAATATTTCCTTCACCGGGACATGAACACTAACACTTGCCCGGCCGATGCTCTAACTACTTGAGCTATCGAGAAAACGTAATTTACACCGAAAAAATATATATATATATATTGAACTGTGAAAGTATAGGTATGCACACATGAACACAAAATAATGAATCAGACCATGAAAAATACGGATAGAAAAATAAAAACTACGAGACAGGAAAAACGCGAAATAAAACTTGTCAATCCTCAGAGAAAAACAACAAAATCCTGACACTTGCGCGAACCACAGTCTTCCTCGTAATGATGTTATTTTATTTATACCTTTGATTGCCTCCTACCTATTTCAGAAAACTTCGGAGAAATCCCACCCTCGAAGTCACCGAAAACTATCAACTACCAAGTTTTGAGAAAATGTCAGCCTCGCCTTCAAGTTTCATGAACATTCATTGATTCCCGATAGGTAGGCGGGAATGAGCTTTTGAGTCCCATGCTGGTATTTCCGCAAGGAAAAAAGATCAAATGGGGAATCTAAAAGGAATCTGCTAAAGGGCATCATTTTCCCACTAGAAGTGGACACTTTTCTTCCACTATAGGAATTGCCGAAGGCCAGGTTCGAGGAAAATCAGCAAGAATAAGCGGAGGATGGTAAAGACCAAGACGAAATGAGCGTACGAAGAGGAGGAGTGAGCTCACGGGAACTGGGATTAGAGAGCGAGCGAAGGAGGCGATAGAAAGGTATGAATGGGGAGAAAGGGGGAAGGAAAAGATAAAAATGTGGAAGAGCGAGTGAGTGAGAGGCGAGACGAGACCAGCGCGTTCTCGGATGGTGGGATGACTGCTTCAGGGAAGACAATGGGACCGGGAACGAGGAGGGGTGGAGGGAAGAGGCAGGGAGGGATGCGTGAGAGAATGAGTGCGGTGGGAGAGGGGTGGGAGAGTCGGACTGAGAAGGCGTCACATCCCGTCATCAGAATTCGATTCGGCTCCAATGGAAACGCTTCCCCTGACTCCCCTTACCCAAGCCCCCTCCCTCTGTTTTGCTTCCCCCTGCTTTGCCTAAGACCTCCACCCTCCTCTCCTTGAAGCCTCCACCTTCCATCCTCCCCTCCATTTTTCCAAACCCTGTTTCCCCCTTTACTCTCTTACAACGGATGGAAAGAGGAAGGAATGCAGTCACTGTACATCGCTTTGGGAAACTGACTAGCGCCGAATCGAGTAGGGTGTCCACCCGACCCAAGTTCCTAACTTTTCTGCCTTTTTCCCTACATTCTTGCAAATCACTGAACTCACTAAAGTACACGTCGAAAGAAATCATACGTGTACCATCCATCTTGACATGTATTTGCGGGATAGCGAGGGATCTTGGTAACGTCTGAGAACAAGAATGGGACGACAGGTTGGAAAAGTCGATCGTATGCCGAATGTAAGCTGGATGTAGGATGCCCGCTTACGAACAGGATCACAGATTGGCACTCTACCTGGAGGGATCGTATATCCGTATTAGTTTAGTAGGCAGTGGCCATTTTAAAGGAAAATTATCTAAATATTTTACATAATTAAAATTGAGTGAATTGATAGAGTCAGAGGGTCAAGTGGCGACAGAGAAATTTAATTGTTTGTATCACCCACCGAGGAGGTAAATTTTATTGTATAATTATTGTAACATTAATTGACCTGATATCGTTACTTTTTCCAATGCTTCACTCTAAGTAATTTTCATAAATGACTTCAAATGCAGTTTTTATGCAGAATAAAAATGGATTAAAACACAAGCAAAAAATGTCTCAAAGTAGAAGGAAAGAAATACAAGGGTTGGAAAAACGGAGAATCCCCATACATGACACATTTCAACCAAATAAATTACGCTTCCACTTGAAGAAACCTTTTGATTGTCCTGTCTATCATGTGAAAGGAATGCATTCCTTAATGCTAGGTGATTATGTATAACCTTTTATTATGCACATGTATTCCAAAAATATTCACTTACTTATAAAAAGAAGAGACAAAGTTTACAAGGTAAAGCTCTGAAACACAGGTGTGAAAAGAGGAAAATACTGCTAATGAAAAAGACTAAATAAGTAAATTTAATTAAGGTAACGATCCTATTAGGTATAATGCATACAACTGAGCATTTTCTCTCAATTAGTACGCACAAATGTTAGCAAATGAATGCAATCGTTATTTTTCGAAAGACGCCAATTTCATCGAACGACAAAAGAAAAGAAACATTCCCACTTTTGTAAGAACGCAAAGGAAATTTTAAAGCGAAAAAAGGAGTGATACAGATATGACGACAGAGTGCCATAAATTTGCGCGATATTTTAACAAAAAAGTTAAAACTCGTTCGATTATTGGAAATCCACGCAGAAAATCCGACACAGGGTAAGCAGCCAGGGGCTATGAACGCTTCGTAGCGAACAAGCCTACGGGTGGGGTGAAATAACACACGGATAAAATTGTTACATATCAAAGTGAGGGCACAAACAGGCGCAGGGTCATCCATTTCCCTCCAAAGCAACAAAAGAGCAGGAATAACAAAAATTAAAGGCGGAATGAAAATTGCAGATAAAGATGAATAGCGCTTGCCCAACAGAGCCCACAGGAAGGCGAAGGGCATTGTGCCATTTGCGGATATGGAAGAAATAAAGTCAGTGAAAAGACGTGGGTGGGAAGAGTGGGAGGGAGGTAGAAGAGGACTGATAAGGAAAGGCTAAGTGAACCAACATGCAACTGACCACCGGCCATCCGTCGTCCTCCCTCCTTGCCCTCAGGCACACTGGGGAGGACACACTCAAAACTGTGCGGACCCTAAAAGAAATCCCCCAGTGCGAGCCGGACTAAGAGCCGTGAAATAGGTTTGGAGTGGATCGAACGTGACTTTCTCTCCTTCGGAAGATGTAGTTGTACGTGCCCTGGGAGGAGGCGCGGGGGGGTTCCGAGAAGGAATCGAGAATGGGAGGGAGGAGGAGAGAATATCGGATTGACGAAGGCTGCGGTGTGGACGGCGAGGGAGCGAGCGAAAGGGACAGAGAGGGGGAGGGTCCAGGGTCCAAGGAAAGCCAAGGCTTTCAGGGAACCGGCGCGGAAGGATAAGGAAGGGGTCAAAGAATACGGACCACCCTTTTGAGCGCGAGGATAAGGTTGAAGTTAAGAAATGGGCCCGGACTTCCCATTTTTCCTCCGGATTGCACCCCCGAAACCCAAAGCCTCACAAGCAGGCAAAAAAGAAAGGGTATTATGTCACCACCGAGCGCATAGCACCACCGGGTCATAAATTGTCTCAATTTTTACTGCCAACAGAACGAGTAACTCGGAATGGTGAATAGTGCGTCTGCCAGATAGTAAGAAATCCACAGGTTTTAATCTTGTGGGAGACACGGGATTTGCGTAGCTAAGTCACGGGTTCCACGAAATCTCTGCGAAATCGCTACGACATGACCAATCTATGGGGTGGTTTCTCAATACTACGCCAACAGAGCTCCATTAAGTGTATTAAAACACAGTATTTATACCATTCACCTCACACGACGTTACTATACTCGTATACTGACTATTCTATTTCACCGTCAGAAATAGAATGAGCAACACCTTTCACTTGCTACGCCAGAAAGTTCATTGTAACAATTCATTGCCATTCATTTTTGGCTACTTTCGAGTTGGATTAGATAAGAGAATCCACGATTAGATTTCCTTTAATGAAAGAAATGGTGGGAATTGAACAGAGCGGAAAAAGCGGAGTGAACGCTAAAGGAGGGCGGATGGTAAAATTCGCAAGGGAGAAAAGAGAACATAATACGTTTACGTAAACATTCCTTAAGACGAGACTCAAGCAAGAAATTGGAGGCGAGGAGGTGACAATGGAGAGGAATGTGAGCTAATGGTATGTCAACGTTGGATACGCCATTTTTCATCAAAATCGAGGAAACAAAACATAGGGGCACCTTGGGTGCTGGCTTCAAACGTAATCATTAGGTAAAATGATAATAAACGAAACAAAAGAGAAGGCAAACCAAGAGGACATTCAGAAGGCAATTAAAAACGCCAAAAATCTCGGCTAAGTTCCTCATCTACATGAAAAAGTTCATTGATTCAGTTAAGAACGGCAGATTACATTACTCTTTGACATAAGATTCTCATTATCGTTGGCGTAAAATTGTTGGCCTGAACTTTATTATTTTATTAAATGCATAAATACAGAGGGATTGTTTGCGGATTTTTGATAAAGTAATACTTTTCCAAGTATTACTCGGAGCATTACGAACCATTCGTTCTGAATAAGATTTAATAATGTAGTTTCAAATATTTTCCCCAGCGTGGGTCTATAGTAAATGTAATTCAGCCATTAAAAATTCCAATTGTTTTTAAGTGCCGCTAAATCCGGACCTATTTCATTGATACGCCCTAAAATGACTATTTTGTAGCATATTTCCTATTTTACTGGTTGAATCTCAAATAGCACGCCATGAGCATAAGATGCTAATAGCATATGAAGAATTAAAAACGGAATCTAGAGAATAAACTCACTGAAGAATCTGATAAACAGTATGAATTTTTAAAAAGGAAACTTTACTCGTAATATAAAAGATATAATTCAATATAATCCTAGCCAAGCATCAGTATTTAAATAAACATTCAAACTGCCCACCCCATCTGTTCTCACGAATTCAAAATACTATGTTCATGAACATTAAATGTGTAAAAAAACTTGCACAGTAGACCGTCCTTCATTGTCACTCTAACGAAACATGAATTCCGTTCCTCCCAGAATGCTTCGTCTTTGTAAATGACCGACACGCTCACATGTACACTAAGGTTCATCTCCCTAGAATACACGCTGACATCAGTTCCGAGGATACGTGACAAAAATTCTAAGGCTCCTTGAACTTCAAAGAACAGAAAGAAGGCCACTTGTCGTGCACACACTGGCTGGGGACACCACAGGGGGAAGCAACTCGAGGGACGTGACCAGTCCAGCGTATATCACCCACTAGAACGCGACGTCCGTCAAACAAAAAGAAACAACGCATTCGGCAAGGGGTAAAGGGAAGGATATTAAACGCACACGAAGACTTGGATACTAAACGCACAAATAGTAAAGGCTTACTGGTCGATTCGAAGCATTTTACGACTTTTCGACCAAACATTGCCTCAGAGAGCAACTATATCGATATCACGAAGGCTGACGGGCTGAGGGACAAAAAGAGACCAACAATGGGTTTAACTTTCTGAATATCGTTAGCGTGAGAGAGCTAAATGGTGGAAGACAAAGAAATGCATTTTCAGCTAACCCAGAGAGTCTGAGCATATGAAATCCAAATAATATGTGACTAGAAAAGAAGCAGCAGATGAAATACCTCCCTTCTTTTCTGGTGTTAAAGTATGTATTTCACCATCTGTTTTCTCAGAGGATAGCTTAACTCACGGTGACTTTTCAGTTGCACCAATATGACTACATACACCAACTATGATGATGGAGGACAAAACCAATGAAACCCACCTTCAGCACTGATGAGGTTAACCACAAGTGAAAATAGACGAAGCCATAGGCGCTCATAAAAGAAATGTTTCTCATCCTCAAAATATCGAAGACGAAAAAAAGACTAATGCCATTAGACCTCATGCTTTCACTAACATATCTATAAATACAAAAGAGTAAAACATCAATCGACAGTCGTTAAAATGAGGTGGAGAGTTGAAACTAATAAAACAAATGAACACAGCAAAACTTTCATATCAGCAAATAGTTGAAGCTACAAATGCAACTTTCTTCAATCGGGTGAGTCTTACATTTGTAAGAAACTACAATTACATCACTCAGATAGTTGCATTATTTTTTGTAAGGATGTCTCTTTGGCAATGGTGTTGAAAATATGTTATTAGCGCCTTCGTATGACGGTAGGAGAGATCACGCCAATAAACTTCGAGAGATTAACGGCAGAACGGATAGATTTAAGATTTTATTTTCCCCACGAACGATAAGGAATCAGAATAAAATAACGTTTGTCCGACCACGCGAGGAGGGAAAGATGTTTTGAGTAAAGGGTAGTCTGGTATGTAATCACCCCTGACACACACCCTAGTAGTGGCTCGCAGGGAGCTAAATAAAGCTAAAAAAAACTAATAGATTACCTTGGTGGTTTCCGAGACCAAATTTATACTCCAAATTAGCTTCTAACGAGCAAAATTAGAGGATATCAATACGTGATACGAAAAATTCAAAGTATTTTACATCTTCATAAACTGATGAAACAATAGTAAAAATTTATAACGTGGGCCTTCAGATGTAGGTTTTATATGTATACCGAGTATTGGTCATTGTTTAAGCATCCAATTAAATCGAGTTATACTCGTATTATTCTGATCTCATGGAAATGTCCACATGAATAAGTTTTCACGGGCATAATTATCTTGTGCATCAATAATATGTAAACATGGGCTTTGAATTGATGTAGATTTTTTCCGTTGAGAGTTTGAACGCATGAGTAAACGGAGATGGCATAAATAATGTAAGATTTATAACAAGAAAGTGTTTCTTTAATGGTATCACCAATCCATTAGCCTTCGTAGGAATTACAAATCTTTAATTGAAAAAAACTATTTAAAAGCCCTGATTTCAATTGGCACTAAAGGAGCAACGCCAGCGTTTCATTTCCAAGAGTGAACAAGTAACTAGAAGAACAGTGCCCATTATATACAGATACGAAAGATTAGGTAGAATAAATAAATGTATTAAAAGCGGCTAAGGACGGACCGGGAGCTCAAAATACGAAACGTCCTCGGTTAAGGGCATAGAAATGCGTAGCACGTGAGTGGGATTAGGGCGAGGCTCGGAATGTCGGCAAAGACAGATGGATTCAGAAGGCAGACAAAGGAAGAGATTAGAAAAACAGAAGGTGAAAATAAGTGCAAAAAGAGGACAGTGGAGAAATACGAGGAAGGGGATATCTGTGGCGGTAAAGGGAAACTTTTTCTTAGTCACCGGGAAAAGGAAAAAGAAGGGAGGAGATAGAAGAGTTAGACGCGAAGGGATGTAGTAAATAGGAGACCTCTGAGGAATGCCCTTCAATGATTTGGAACCACATACACCAAGGTGGGGAGCCACTGCGAGGGTGGAGATAGAGGGCAACTCCGACAAAAATGAAAACGAATCGCTTTCTAACTCAGAATATTTCAAAATCTCTACAATAATACAAAGGCACACAAAAAATGAGATCTCAGGGTTAATCATAAGAAGATAATGGAAGAAAGAATAATAGAGATTAATACCCTTTAAAAGAATTAAGAGAATAAAACTTAAATATGCTGATGAATGGAACTACAAAGAATTATTGCGGAGGTAAATTATCAAGCAACAAAAACACTATCTTCTACAGAGGATAGACAAAAGGTATTTGCCCAAAATAATGGCGGCAATACAGAATAAGAGAATGAACGCAAGAAAGATGTAAGACGAATAATTTACAGAACTGTACATATACCGCCAAACATACGATCTGAAATATGTGGAAGGGTTGAAGAAATCCTAATTTGACGTAAGAATATAGATTATGGTAAAAATGTCAACTATGAATAAATATTAATTGCATTGATACACCACACATCAACGGGGTATTAAAATGCCTTCCTTCACAAAAGAAGCTTAGCAATCATTGTGCTCATCCAAAAATTTAGATTTACACTACAGTGTATTGCGCATATTTAAACACGCAGTGTTTTGGAAAGGATAAATTGAGCTTCTTACGGCCTATTTAAGACTGACTATATTAAATACGTGTAATGTTTCTTGAAACCACAAAGGGTCTTCTATTTACTGCATAACTTTTTACTGCTTCAGGAAATATAGTATTATTTAATATGGCCAAACGTAGTGTTCTCTTCTTTCTACTGAAAAGGTTTTCAGGAGATGATTAAAATTTAGTTTATATGTGGAAACGACGGCCGCTGACCCAGATGGACGGAAGTGGATCTCATTTTTTTAAACTTACGGCTGTTTGTAAACTATTAATGATATATGTCTTTACCAAACAGGGCTGGGTTAAGAATTGCCTTCCCTACGAAAACTTAACGGAATCTTGAGTATCTGACTTAAGTTAACTCGCGAGTGCGTGATTTATTTACGCAGCTTCTCCCTGGCAATTGAACATATGAAGAAAATGTCCGCTTGATTCCGTCTAAGGACCTCCCACAGAGGAGCAACAATAGGTTTAGTATTATATGATGGCTAAAGGCAAAGTCCAACAGTGGCAAAATACAGTGCAGTGCCGTGTAAATGCAGTACAGTGCGCAACTAGTATAATATATATCGCAAGGTCTAATTCTTATGATGTTAAGAATAAAATAAATGCGACAATAGTGCCAGAGATAAATACACAACCTTGGTGGGAGGCATGAAAGAGGACATCTTTCCAGCTTGAACGCTACCGGGCCCGCTGCTGACGGTGATGCTAACTACAGTGGGAGAGGTGAATGATACACATCTAAACCATCATGGCATCCTTTTGGGACAGTGGCTACACTGGGGGTCTCATCCGCCGCACGGTCGCCAGCCTCTTCGGAGACCACACACGCACAACTCCCTCATCCAATATTTCTTTCCTCTCCAGCCTTTATTGTTAGACGCACCCACACCTGCCATGAAAACCCTCTTAAAGCCAGGCATCAAGTCAAGGCTCTCTCCACGCTCACCCACACTCAAGACTGGAGGGAACGGTTCTTCCGTCCGAGGAGACGGGCACAGGGATGGGGGAGGAGTGTTAACGTCACGGAGGAGCGCCATGGGTGAAGTGACATGACGGAAGGAAGCTCATCTCAATGGACCAAGGCGGCAAAATGATCGAACGGTTTCATTGTCACGATAATATACGGGTAAGCCACTATGACTCTACGTTAGGATGTGGAGGAAAATCACGCCAGGTATGCGGCTGCGGCTACGAACATTATCACACAGAATTTTGTTTCAAAAAAGGACTTAGAAGGCAATAGCAAGCAAGTGGAATGCAAAAAGACGTGATAAAAACTTTTTATCATTACAGTCCAAATTAGAGATCAAATTACTAAAAAAATTTAGATATGAGGTTCTGTAAGCAAGACTTATATGGGCTAAACCTTCTTCCTTCAGAGTCTGATTTCCTGATTTAAACACACGTCAATGGACTACAAAATGCATTTCCATGTAAAACGTGCAGCAACCTGCTATAAATCTCAATTATATATGACACGTTACCATACACATTTAGAAATATTACTCAATGCTCCTTTCAGACATTAAAACAAACTTCCAAGGTTGACAAAAAGAAATCTTGGGGAATGAGCCACACGTGCACCAAATGAGACATTCCAGACCAACTACGGCGAGGAAAACACGTAGAATACATACATATTTATGTTACACCGTAGCAAATGTGCTGAGGAGGTAGAAAATTCGCTTTGATTTATATGTTCACTCGAATAACATTTTCCACAAACATGTTAGTATTATATACTCGTAAGAAAACTTCCCTGTAAATAATATGCATTAAATTAGTTGGGTACATATGTATGCAATTCCATATGAATCCAGGGGAATCATTCCGTAAAAACCAGCAATATTTTAACTCCACCGAAAAGTATACTGCGGAATCAAAATCATGCATACTCGTATATTTCCTTTTCCATATAACTATTGGCAATGCATTATCATACACTGCACTTTACATTTCAACCAAAATTAAGTTAAAATATAGTGATCATCCAAATGATAGAACGACACTGATAAATTTCTTAGACGGTTTCAATTTATGATATTCTAAGTCACAATAACCAATCATAAAAATTAAATTTTAACAAATAGATACGTTAATCAAAAATATAAAAAGGAGTAATTTTATTGTATTTGACATGAACACATAATAAATTCTACGAGGAAAAGGACACCGCACCAACGATGGGTAAGAAGACATCCTTCGCTTAACAAGAGAACTCCAGTTGCCATCGACAATTAACAGACTGTACCACTTATTATTAACACTAACTTAACCAGCAATTAATATTCATATTCAGCTTTGTGAAAGACATCAAAAGCAAGAATTACCTCAACCACACGAGAATTGCTTGACGTGTTACGACCCCATGGGAACAATTACGCCCAATTAAATACCATACCGAGTTTTAATTGGTAAACACTCATCATCTTCACTATCTTCATCAAGGAAATTTACACAAGTGAAAGCGTCACGCTCTTCCAAGCCTTTAGTTTGCAGAGGAATTGATCGTAAAGGAGAACGGGAGGTAGGACAAGGAGGATCTGAGAGTAAATACATGGATGGCATCTTCATTATCTATACCCTTCCTCAAATGAGGAGCGAGAAATTCACGTTATTTATACAATTTATGGAGCTACCTAATTCGCACACGGTCAAAAAAAGCAACGTCTTTGAAGCCATTCAACGGGCCAATTATGGCTGATAACATACAACAAACACGAATTCTCAGAAAAATACCTGTGCAAGCAAAACGACAGATACCGGATGCCTTCTTTGAACGTTCCTACGTGGAAGACAGTTGAATTAAATGAATGGTACGTTTCTTACCTAATAGGTGGGTTTATATAATTCTAACGATGGCGTAGTGCATGCAGTTTCACCTAAGAAACTCCGCAGGACATACGATTTACTGAATATAATAAAATCGACACGATCTGGGACATGCCGTCAAAACTATTCATGAGACCGCGGATTGTAAGTTTCTTTTTATTAAATTAAAATAAATTCAAAAGAGAGGTTACCTTAATAATAGCTACCTCTCTCAACTGGAAACAGCAAAGAATCCAAGGATATCTGGGTACGTCTTGTGAAATTTGATTAACTTAATTTTCTTATCCAATTTTGCAACCATTCGTACCTGAAATGAAAAGAACACCTTAATTAGATACCAGAATAAGTAAATAATATCAAATTAATTACGTTTACAATGGGTGATCATCGCGATGGAAAATAAATCTTAATATTCATTGAAAACATTGAAGAAAGAAAAAGAGTTTCAAAGGATTATACTTAAGGGTTGTTGTTAAAATGGAACATCTTATTGCCTTCAAACATTTCTCCCGCAAAGCACTTGGTGGAGCCATAATTTCTGATACATCCTAGATAAAGCAATTCTATCAATGTACATCAGGAAAAAGACCTAGGTGTGCAACTAAAAGATCAACTATCTTCTAAGGTGTTGCGAAATAAAAGTCCCTATGGAGATTTTTTCGTGACTTCTTAAAACTTATATTAAGTGTCCATGAGTCGGAAATGGACAGCATTACTATGCACGGCCCAATTTTCTCGGGTCGTAACGTTTCCGACGGCTGAACCAAAAGTCTCTGGTTCAAATCTCGTCTCGGGGACGAATGTTTCATTGCCATGAGATTCCGCGATTCCAAGTTTCAGGGTAGCCACTGATTTCCATTCCCATTTCCAGAATGTTTTCCGATATTACCGAAGAAACAAACTACAACCGAAGAAACAAACAACAAGAAATGTCCTTTTTCACAAATTTTCTCCCGAGTACTTGAAACACTGTAACGTATTTTTTGTTTATCCTTAGTCATTTCACTGATATCAATGAAGTCGGTCGACTATTGTTCCAGTTATCGCAGATCATGAAAGCGCGATGGCCTAGAGAAAACATTCTCGAATTGATATAAAAACCATAAGAAATATAGCTTTAGCGGACATTCCCAATTCTGTTGCCATATTCCCAATTCAAAAATTACATTTTCAACATTTTCATAACATTTCTCCATTCTTTCCAGAAATTAAGTACCGAATTTTGCGCCGACTGGGTAGCAACCCTGAAAATACATTTTTTCCGCATTGAATTTAGAAGACGGTATGACCTCCGAGTTCGGGAAAAAGAAAAAAATAGCACCACCATTCACGTCACAACAACAGAAGGTTATCAAAAGAGCCATAAAAATTTTTTCCGTCAGAATTATCCATATTTTTGAGCCGAAAAATTCTCATTCCAAGGACTCATACCTCTTTCTCAAGATAATATTAACCCCAAATGTCTCAAATCATCCCTCCACATGAAATTCTCAAACTCAAAGACAACACTGAAGGGAGAGAGCAAGGGCGTCGAGATCGGGGAGGTAGGAGCGCACGTACGGAGGGGGAAGAGGGAAAGGGCGCAACTAACAAGCGCAGTCACGAGGAGCGAATGGAAGCCACACGAGAAGGAGGTGCCATTGTCCGGAGAGGTTGTTGCGGGGGATAGAGGCAACAAGCCATGGGTTTGCGTAGGCGACAGGCGTTTAAAGTGCAAGGCAATGAACCGGGAGTGTGGAGGGAGGGAAATTTTGAGGGACGGCGAGGAGGTGAGCGGGCTGAGGAAGAAGAGGAGGGAGATGGGGAGGGAAGGCGAGAGATCATTGTGTGAGAAGGGGCGCAGAGGAAACTCGTTCATCCAGCGCGGCATAATAATGGGTGGACGTGGAAGGGGAGGCGATCGACGACTAAATTAAAATCCACATAGAATGAAAGGGTGTGGCGATTTCGGAGTGAAAGGGAGATAATGGGGGGGAGGAGGGAACTAAAGGGATGGGAGAGGAACGGCGGCAAATGGGAGCGGTGGGAAGAGGGGACATTATGGGGCTGAGGGGTTAGGGGAGGTTGAATGGAAATTAAAGTGGAAGGTGGGGGGGAAGGGTGTTTTCTGAGAGAGAGAGGACTGGAAGGGATACTCTCCGGAGAGGGAGAAAGGAAGAGAAAAGAGAATTGAGAACATTGGAGGACCCATACATCACACTAGTGATTCTACAACAGTGTGCATTTCAATAGGTGCATTCGATCAATAAACACTGTCACTTTTCACTGAGTTCCATTGGATTCCGCCATATCATTGGGCCAATGTCAACCGTGTCCTTTAATGGATCCGCCCATAAAGTTATCATTTACTTGAAGTATTACACGTGAAATAAAATCCTTGTCAGTACCACGACTGGGGAGAGAGTAGGACAACGAATAAAATAATTTGACATAATAATGGTATATGACACACTTATTGAAAAGAGGTGGCAGCGATACGTTTTTGAAGCAAACATAAATTCGACCCCTTATAATCAAACGCATTGACACTTATAAAAAATCAGATAGCTTTGAATAAATCATATTATTTCAGTTTTTAATGTTCCGGAGAAATACATTATGTTACTATGATATTGCCAGGAAATGAAACCTAAAGGCTCTGCCTTGTTTGTTTGTTCGTGTGTGTGTGTGTGTATATATATATATATATATATATATATATGTATATGTATATATATATATATATGTATATATATATGTATATATATAAATATATGTGCGTGTGGTGTACGGCAGAATAGAACACAAAATAAAATAGATAATACGTAAAAGGACACTCACAATGTAGATTGTTTAAGCTTCTCTGAGACCTTCTTCAGGTCAGACTAGAAGGTTACGGACGGGAACTATGGAGTTAAGGGTGTACAGCATACTGGGAAGGGAATTAAAAATGACGGTTAAGGGTGGGAATTTTAAAAGATCGGAAAGCTAGTATATGGATGTATATGGATTCGCGAGTTCTCATCTCTACATTGATGACTGAATCGGGGGCGGATTCTAGGATGGGAGGGAGACACACTGGTCGAAGGAAAAGTTGTGCGAATTTTCGTGTGAAGAAGGAAAGGAAGAGAAGAGTGAGGCAAAATCACATGAGTAGTGGTGATTGTTCATTTAAATGGATAAGGGGTAATGCATTCGCCTATGTAGAATGAAGTGCATTGTTTGAATGACAAAGGATAGATGTTTTTAGAGAGGCAATTGGTGTGGGAACGAGGTGAGGGGGCAACGAGGGGATATAGGAGAGAGGGTAGTAGATCTGAAAAGCAGACATGCTTTACATCGGGGGTGATTGCAAGTAAAGGAAATATGAGAAAAAAAATCTCAGAGGGGCTCCAAAGGGTTGGTGGATTTCAGAAGGTTTTTGAGATTGGATAATGAATATCAAAATCAGATTTCGTATAATGAATATCAAAAATAGAATATACTTGGTGACGAGACGGCAACATAAAAGCTTTTACGCATATTTAATGCGTACACGGAGCTAATGCTTAAATTTCATTCGCATGTAGACCATAAACACAGTAATCAACCCTAAGGTCTGTTTGGTAGGAGATAGTAGTTGACCCAGTACTAAGCCCTATACGGAGTGTGAAACTCACACATCAGGTTAGAGGGGCTAATTTTTTTACACTGTGCCGGTTATGGTTTCCCAGGAAGATCTGGTACCCGAAAAATCACACAGCTTGGATGGAGCTCAGGGTGCCCAAAAAGACTTGCCCGGGAATTAAACCCGGAGCATCCGGTCAGGGGTCCAACCTGAACAATTCGCATGTATGAACTGGAATTTAAATTAAACGAGCTTTACGATATTTAATGCGGAATAGTAATTAGCCGGATATGTTTTTCTGAGGAAGCGAAGAGGCATTTGCAGTGTGAAGGAAGTGAAGAGAGCATCAACAAGCTTGTTGAGACGTACATACGCTTGTATATGCGCTTACTTTAGATTTTATACGCCACACTTCATAATGTATTAAATGTGCTTTGAACTTTTTATAAACACGATAAAAAGAAAGAAGTTCAAACATCTATCCATGATAGGTGATGATATGAAGCGACAATGCCTACGCACAAGCATTTGCGTTCTTTCACCAGTACGGAGAACGTAACACGCAGAATAGTTTTTAAAACTAGCCCTCAACCATAGAGAAGGACCAGAAATTCAAAGCATTGAGCAAAATTGACACAGACGTCATTTCACCATGAATGTGTCAATTGCATAATTTTTGAAGAAGACGTTAAAGTGTGTTAAACTCGCACACTAGGTTGTTAACGTTCTCGAGAGCGACGAGTTCCGAGTTATTATTTCAGGGGACATCAGATTGAGCGAAAGTGGTTTCACAGCAGATGAGCGCCTCTTGCCGCGGCGACGGCCCGGAAAGCGGCGGCTATCAACTCGAAATACGCACTTCCTCTCAGAGGGGGCGACGACGGCAGCGGGCACACCGTGTGGCGGGTGTCGTCACCCACGCGAACGCCCGCCGCTCCCAGGGGAGGCATGTGACTCGGGACAAGGTCAACCCGCGGCGGAAACAATGAATTCCAAGAGTCATATTTTGTCACGTTTTGTACCAGCGGTGGGACAAAAAAGAAATATACGTTGATAATGAGATGTACATACGTATTAGGAATGGAATCTTCTGATAGGAGGATACCATTCCTGTGGCACCCAAACCGAAAGCAATCACCAGACGCTAGTTCCTTTGCATAAAGACATGGTGCGTGTCGACCGGCTAGCGTAGCCGAGGTTATAAACGGAGTGAAACGAGGCTGCCAGAGAAGGTTAAGAATGCGCATGAGGTGATGCGTTTTGTCCTACCCGGCAGCATGTAGGTAACATGAAAAAGATGAAAGTCCACTCCTTGCAATCCGAGGACCAGCTAAGAATATCCCCATTCCAAGACTCCCCGCGGCACAAAATGAGAACTTTTCGAGAGCTATATAAGTAGTTTGGCACGTTAAAAAAATTAAGCACGTCAGAACTAATTACATAAGTTATCAATAATTTTTCTCAACATCCCCTATCTTTACCCTTGTAAAAATTACCACCAACTTTGCCCGGTTATTCAACACATTTTTATGAATGCAAGAGGAATAGCACGACAAATGAAGAAAACACCAAATGAAATCCAGAGCTAGGAGAAAAATCCCAACATTTCTACGGTCCATAAGCCACTAAAAGCAAATTAAAAATCACAATTCAAGCGTCTTGTTCACCGCTGGTAAAGAAACAAAAGCTAGATGAATGCAGTGGAACCGCTGAACGCTCAACTCGAAATATTATTTTACATAGTATAGCTATAATAATTAGTGAAACACTGTACCGAGAAGTAGATATTTGAGTTAAATCAAAACAATCCATATGAAGATGGGTACGAAAAATACAAAAACGGAGTCAGTTTATTGATGTTTGATCAGACTCTTTAATTGTGGCCCCTTTTATTCCAAAACGCTCCTTGGGAGGAGAATCATCAACAATGAATTTTCCTGACCAATAAATTGGAAAAAAATTAAAATTATTTACTTCACTACTTGCTTTGGATACTACAGTTTCAATTATATACTTCTTAAGGGAGAAAATAAGACGTTATTTATTAACGAGAACGGCTGCTGAAGGGCTATCCTAAAAGCGTAACCGGTGAAGAATTTGGCGCTTCGATTGAAGTCAGTACATACTTTGACGAATCAACCTAGTTTAAGAGCATCACAGATAACAAAGTACAATAATCGCGACGGATAGTCTCTTCCGCAAAAAAAAACAAATGCTTCCAGGAAATTTTCCATTACTCGTGCGAACAGCCCGATGAGCATAAAAAGCAGACAAAGCCGCGGGCAGTGAGAGGGACGTGGAACACGGCTGTGAGAGGAAGAGAATTTTTGGAAGGGATAGGGTGGAAGTGATGGTCTGTGGCAGACAAGGGTTTCGCGGCCTCGAAAGTAATTTGGAAAATAAAGTTTTGGAGGAGAAGGGGATATCGCCAGGAACGCCATGCGTGGTTTCGCGGAATATTAATGACGGCGCCACTCTTCAATGCGGAATAAAAAAAAGACTGAATTGGACCGTGAAAAATTGAGTGCGGAGGGAACGGAACAAATGACGCTCGGTAAATCAAGTTGGCTCCTTTCCACTCACCCTCCTTCAAGACAGGAAAAATCACATTACGTCATTTCTGCACCCGAATAAGTCACACTGAGTCTCGATTTGACGTTGAACCTATTTTATGCAAAATAATTCTGCACTTTTTTTTAGTTCTCAACGCCAGGAGTTCTCGCCGGTAAAATGGACAGGTAAGTGGTAAGTGAAAAAGACGTCAGAGAGAGAGAGGGAGAGACGAATGCCATAATGCCTCTCAAATTGCTGTCAAATTATAAAACTCCCTCAAATCACATCCGAATAGAGCCTTTACTCTTAACTGTTGAAACGGAGCTTCTTTTAAACGGTGGGAATCTCGTACGTAGAATAAAATAACTGTAAATTGGAATAAATGTATAATTTTTAGTCTGTTTAAACAGTAACATTTTCAATTAAACTCCTAACTTTAAAAAAATATTTTTTCTCGAGGATAGCTACTGAACTTGAATGCTACCATTAATAGGTAAAACTAAAATTACAACATCTCAACAAAATGTTACAACATTTACAACCAATGTTGCATATAAAAGTGTGAATAAAATATGAAAATAGAAATTCGAGATAAAAAAAATAGTAACACGAGATAAAAAAGTAGTGAATCAAGCAGGCAAGAAATTGAATCAATACAAATACATTCCACGATGAAGAGAGAAAACAAACATATTTTTAACCCTTTCAGTATTTGAAACTGAATTCGGTAATTAAAACAGTTCAGAGCAGCAATTACAAAATTGGGGTAAAAAATAGGCATTGCAAAAATTTCTGACAGTCGCGTTAGAACTCTCATCTCTCGAATTCTAGGAATCCCCATTTTTGCCCAGAAACTAAAAATTGGCTCTTTTTTCACTCGTGGAAATTTTTCAGAAGTGGTTTTCTGGAGTAATGCCCATTTAATACCGGCAGTATTTTGAGGCGTAAACCATATGCTGGGGACCAAGACGATTTAACGTGATACGGCTGCTCAAATACCATGGAACCCGATACTTTGTTTTATTCAACTCAAACTAGTCATTTCCGCTTGATAGAAGGACCACCAAACGTGGAATGAAGCGCAGTCAACGAGATAGCCTTTGAAGCTACTTTCTTATGTGAGTGCCGTACCCCACGAAAATTACTTCACTAAAGGCAAAGTAAAATAAGTGCTCACAGAATTGGTGAGAATACACACATCAGTGAGCGAAATATAGTATATCTTACTCCACATACATATTCCGGTTGGCAGTGATTGACGGTGGACTTCAACTTTCATAAGTTTTACTAAAGTGCAAAATAGTTTTCAATTTTTCGAAAATCGACTCGGACATCAAGGCAAAAAGCAAATTCTCTTTGCTTTTTGCCTTGACCACATCACCCATGCACACATTTCTCGAACGACATAATTATCCATAGCGGCACCAAAGTTGAAATTTCGAATTTTCATTAGCTTTTGCCGTAACATTCACGGGTATTCACGTTGCCACGGTAATTAATGAACAAATTCCGCATTTTAATTCAAGTAAACATGACCCAAAGAGAAGGCGTCGCAAAGATTTAATCGTAAACGAAAGACGGGGATGGAAAACGGAACAGAAATAATACGTATGCTGGTATGGTAGATATTGGGATGCAGCTGAGAGAATTTTCGAGTGAGGAGAAAGGCGGAAGAGAACAAAGGAAAAAGTAGCCACGCGAGCCGTCTGCCACAGTCTAGGCTGCGCCGCTCGACCCCACAACTTCTGCGCGTTGCTATGCCGCTTAGAGTGAAATCGATACGGGACAACGAGACTTGGACAGAGACGGAGGGTGAGGGAGAGCGCACCCACATTGCTATCCGAACAGGTCAAGTCTTCCTCCGTTCTCACATTATATTTCCCTCCTCGGACTATGAACCTGCCGTAGGCACTAGAACCTTTCGGAGTAGTGGAAGAGAGCAAAAAATAAAAAATAATAATAATGAAAAATGCTTCATCCAACCTAGGAGCAGCCTACGCGCGATCGACTGTGACGAATTTCAAGAGCACACCTCTGTCACCGGGATTGAATCCACCCATCCCACCCAATCCATCCCTTGAGGGGGTGGGGATTCAAGGAGGCTTGCCAGAAGGGGACGCACGTGCGTCGAAGCGTCATCGCCGGCCACGCACGTGAGCGAGGAGGGGCGTGGCATTTTAAAGCTTCCCATCTCGCTCTCTCTCCCTCTTGCCGCCGCGCCGGTATCTCGATGCGGAACGACGTCGGAGGGAAGCGTTGGGAAGAGGGCGTCTCGGGCAACCCGGCAGTTCACTAAAACGAAGTCGCAACGCGCACGAAAGTAGGGACGTTACGAAAGACGGGAACGGATAGGCACGGATCTTAAGCCGTTAGCATATCTAGGCTCCAGTTCCCATAAAGATTTGTACTTTACTCGATTAGGAGGTTGCAGGTTGAGGACCGACAAGAAAATGGAAAGTAATAATATGCCAAACCTTTTATATGCACATTATCGCAATCATTACTGTGTCGCAAATCTTATAGTTTAACCACTATTTGTTTTCTACTTTCCATAAGCTATCATTAAATGACACCCGTAATTTCCATTAAAGTTTAAAGATTAGAGGGATGGCATCGATGGATACTCGCCGCATTTCTTTTAGGATCTTCATGCATGCACGTACACAAAGAACGCATTTTCGAATACGATCATAGACTTATTTCGACCATATGAACAAAAGTAGCGGATTGGACACGAACACAACGTCTTCCGCAATCAGAACGTTTAGAATCGGGGTAAAAGACAATAGAACTTTCAGAGAGAAGACGAAAGTTTGCTCTCTTCTAAGTCACTTTCTGGTAAGGTCGACAACCAAAAACAGCATTTAAACCGTTAAACTCGAATTTTTAAATTTAAAACTCAGATTTCCAACGCACAATATCCATCAATTGGACAACACTAAAGAATAAGACCAAAGCCGGGAGGGAGATGCACAATTTATGATGGATAACGCTACACAACTCTAGTTTTTGTTGTTTGCAAGACCCTCTCCGCGTTGCTAATTATATGGGGAAAAGAATAATTAGACGGATAATAGGGTTTTATGAGAAGGGAAGAAAAGAACTGAAGGGAAAAAACAATGGCGCGATGTGGCCGCAAAAAGAACGTCACATCTCCACCTTTAAAACACGTGGGTGGGTGTGGCGTAGAAGAGAGGGAGGAGGGAACTGAAAGCGGGCGCAGCGGAAGGAGGGTCGGGTTACAAGAAAGAGTACGCTATTAAGGATTCAGTCACTTTCAAAATGTCAAACCCTTGTCTCTCATTGTTATTTGTAGCCCCTGACCCAAAGGAGAAATTTTTATGCCCTCTTCCGTTCCAGGGAAAAATCTGCGACCAAACAAAAGGAATAGAACATTTACAGTCAGGAGGATACGAGAAACAGTTCCTAATTGTATCTTTCGATGATTAAGAAGTTCTGGCCCTAGGATGATTAACTTATCCTGAAATGACATGGAATTTTTTTCTCTTTACGAATACTGCCATAGACATCGAAGTGAGGTGGCACCTTGGTTCCTTGAGGATATATTCGTTTGAATCACGGGTTAAAGCATCCGTCAATGGTCAATCCTCAAAAATATAGCGACGAGTAATAAGATTTTGATTGGAGCAGTTTCATTAACATGCTAAAAACGAAGTGGGATTACAAATAAAAAACAACACCAACACCTGAAGAGGGACACGGTAAGTGTATCTCTACCCGATATATTTTGAAACAGCAATATAGATTGCCAATGTTGCAATAAAAGAGGTAGTCTCAACGGAGCCAGAATCTGAGGATATTCACCAATGTTTAAATATTCGATTTCCGGTAAATGATTGCACCAAGTTTCTGGATTCGCTTTTTTCGGCTTTATCTTCAAGAGCACACAAAGAGAGAGTGCATTCTAAACAGAAAAGTTATGAAATATCGAAATGACATAAATATACTCATTAAAAAATTACATGGTAACATTTTACGATAGTAAAATAATAAAACGCGAACAAATCTTATACAGCTGTGGTATTTTTTAGTAAACGATGTCTATTCTATGAATAAAAATGATACAATATATAAAACGATACTCCATCCAATGTTCTATGTTGTTTGTTCGGTACCTAAGAATTCGTATCCAAATATAGTACGCTAATCCCTTTCCATAATTAATTGAAAAAATATTAATATCCAATAACGTAGTCAACGCACATCGACGAGTTTTCCTTCTCAAAAAACTATCAATGGAATTGAAGCCGTAATGAATAATAATTACTCAATTTGTTTCGTCATTTCATTCGAGATTTTTACAAGTATAATGAACAATTAGGTGCAAAGCTGTTTCACGGTGAATATGTAAAACAAAGAGATTAACTGAATTAGCGAATCTATAAACAGAAAATGAACTGTAAATTGAAAAATAATTCAGTTAAGAATCATTCCTTACGTAAAAAAACTTAGACAAAAAATCCATCGCGGGAAACAACTTCAGTTTTCTTTTTAAAATACTTTCTTCCAAGTTTCACCAATTTTGGGAAAGAATATAGTTAAACTATAAAGAAGCTCTGACAAAAGTATGCTAATTACAATCAAAAGGCTCTCTGCAAATTTACAGAATTAATGCTTTGAAACAAAGTATGTAAAAGTCGAGCGTATAAGCATAATTACATGGGCATACAACCACTACCGTTAACACCCCAAAGGTCGCTTTCATAGGTGAAGGTAGAACTCACTAAGTACTAAGCGCAATGGTGGGTGAAATTGATACATCGAATTAGGAGGGCAAGTTCCTTTCCCTGGGACGCCTATGGTTTCCTGGGAAGTTCTGAGAACTGAATAATCACACAACTTGGATGAAGCTATGGTTTTCAAGAGGCCTCCCCAGGAATGGAACCCGGGTCTTCCAGTCAGTAACCCAGTGCTCTAACTACTGAACTAACACGCCCCCATGGAAATATATAAGTCAAATGAGATCTCTACATGACCATATGTTTCGACGCATGAGGCGTAAAACAATCTTAGATTGAGCCAGAAAAAGTACATTTAGTCATAAACAATGACAGGAATTCAGCATTTAATTACTTATATGCAACAACAACGCCAACAGGTGTAATTCAAATGTCATGAGTGAAGTCTGCGAACTATTCCACTATGATCTCGGCTCCCCATGGAAGCCGATCTGAAGATATGAAGAAAGATAAAAGAAGGAACTTAAATCGTAACATGAACCATCCAAATTCTTTTAGGATTCGTAGAAATAGATAGCAAAAAGCGATGGCAAAACCACAGGAGTAGGGTGAAATATGCGCCAAATCGGCTGACGCCAATCATCGTCTCTATTTAATAAGGATAATAGCATGGGCCACTATAGCCGTCCGTTAATGGTATGACAGATCAATTCTTGCGACACGCAAAAAACCTAAGGCAGACCCTGCAGATGCACCACGAGCCATTGATCGGTCGAACGATTCACACTTGAACTCGCCACCGATCCTGAAGTGGTTTCCTCAGGCGGTCATATCCACCACAAAACTCGAAGAGCCAGCGCAGGCACGTGGGTTACCTGTGAGAGGAGGGCTGCCCTTCCTATCTCGACCTCCCTCCGGGGTCTCCCCAGTCGTTCACGCGGCCCACCACAACTCCTACGCCCGCCGCAGATGGGGATAATCAAATACTGGGATGTGAGCGCTGGGAGGAAACGAGAGGGGAGTTGGCGGCTAAGACAAACTGCGAGAGAGTAGGTGAGTAGCACGTGTATATCGGAATGGGCACCGAACATACACAGCGTTTGAAATGATCACGATATATGTGAAACGATGATGCAAATGGAGTTCACAAACAACACTCGAAGCGAATCACTTCCTCCACGTTTTATGTACCTCTGATGCGATCACAGGTCGGGGAACCCAACTAAAGGCGCTGTTCAGGGTCCTCCCCCACGTTCTTCACTCTTGCCTGAATGGGAAAGAGTCCACTGAACTGATCAATTCACGGATTTGGTCCACATTAGGGAGAAAAACTTCGTACACGTAGGCTCACGAAATGGTTAGAGGGTCAAGAACGCAACAGCCGAACACACACACACACACAAATACAAACGACATCAAAATACAAACACAAATCCATTCAACTGTCGTTCGAACTACCTATGTTACTTTAAAAACACAATTGCGGAGCTGCGAGCACCACAGCCCGCAAGACCTCACTACCGACGACGCCGTCCGGTCTAGCGAGAGACGAGGATCCGAGCGATGACGTGACGAACCGAAGTTACCCGAACGGAAGTTTCCCCACTGCGGCGCGCACCCACCCCCCTGAGCCGAGGGAGTAGTGCCCTCCGAGCCGAAACTAAAATACGCTGTGAACACTGGACTATGGTGTGGTTTCAAGTTTGACTTTTTTGTGCTCACAGAGACTTGCTCCGCCCAAAACTTTCCTGAAACAAAGTAACTCTCTGCCGTTAAAATCCTAGGAAGGTATTACAACTCTAACGAAGTGCAATATTAACTGACGAATTGAACCTTTCACCTTAAGTTGTCTTGATCAAGTTCGGTCGCATGAGTATGAGAGGCTTTCGAGCCCCTTACCCATTAATGCTATGAATTTGTAACGACCGTAAAACTTAAGGTTTAATGTTTGACCGAATTACTAGCACTGACCACTATTAGACAATAATAATTCTACAATAAATGGTTTCCAATAAATCCTGCGAACCATGTGTTAAGTTTTAAACGGAGCGAGACTCATCCATTTGAAATTAAAATTATTTAATACAACTATATTTACCTTTGGTTGCGGAATGTCGAAAATAACAGCGTTAAATATCTGTGTCTTATTTCAATTGCCAAAATTGTTTCTTTGAAGTAACCCCCAGCCCTTACCTTTCAGAAACACAATAATAAGGTGCCATAAAGAAAATAAAAATAAATAACTGACGCTCAGATCATTAAGAAGTGTTGAAAACTAGACCAGAAATTAGACGATTCCGGATTTCACAGTTTCCAGGTTTTGGAGGGCAAAAAAAAATCACATTTTAAGTCCAACATTTTTCATCCTTTAGAAAGCTATATTTCAACTCGCAGCAATTACAATAGGTTTCCACCACAGCTATTTTACAATAAAATAAAGAGAACACTTCAACGTATAGATAACGTGATTGGAATTCCATATTATTTTAGTAGGATTTTCAGATGAAAAAGATGCAGTCAAATCGCTCTCTCTTCTACTTCCCACAATTTTGTTAGTAAAAAAATAACAAATTTATATATTTGCTACCTGTTCCCTCAGTTGTAGATTTTATCCTATGTTGCTGAAGTACTTTTCCAGTTTCCAAAGATTAAGGATCGCTGACTATCTATTTAACATAACAGTTTCCAATCAAATCACTTATACCACTTCCTAAAAAAAACCAAATTAGAGGTATCCAACTTAAGTTCTAGTGCGCCTGGAGAGCTACGTCGGAACAGTTGCGTGATTACGATGAATAAAATACTTAATTATTTATTATGCTCAGATAAATGTATGCAATCGACGGAAATGCTATCATAATATAAATAATATCTACGTAGTCTGCAGTACACGATTTCATTTCCATTAACTACATTAAATAAGCTATCACCATTATAGTACTTCTTGCGTAAGTATAAGGAAAACTTGAACACAAGTCACACCTTTAGAGGTAAGGACTTTTCATATTCAGTGGAGATTTCGTCTTCAACTTAAATGCCCCCCATACAATCTCACATAAGAACCAATCAAGGCCTCACATTGTATGCCTCTGGCATGTCACGCAAACTGCCGTGATCCCCGCGAAGGAACTGGGAGGAAGGGGAGAGGGAATGGTTCAAATAACGATTTCTTCATTCTTCGGTCAAATCTCTGGAAAGATGTCGATCAAAGGCCAAAATGAATGACGACGGGGAAACGCGATATTTCTCACCATCGATCAATCAAAAATGTACACTTGACACATCGTTTTCTTAAAAATGCGATTCTCGTCCAAAAGTAAGAAGCTTACGGTCGAGCAAATAGGAAATAAATATAAGGAATAAATGCCAGATGAGAAATATATAAAAAACCAAAGGCAAATACAAGTATTATAAATAACTGCCTTTCAAAAAAGGAATATGACGAATTAATTTTTAAAATGTAAGGGTATAAGAGCATCAGCCTTCGAAACACTTGAGGGAATATCCTTGGTCGGATACTGTATATCTTGACTGAGGCACGATTCTTTTTGAATCGTTATCGAAACAAGTAGAGAATAAAAAACAACTACTAACAGGAATGGGGGGGGGGCACACAGGAAAATATATTTTGCGCACCTCTATGCCGAAATAGTTATTTCTATTTGAGAAATAGTCATTTGGAGAGGAATATCATTTTATCCTTCTAAATGCATCTCTTAGCTACGGGAAATATGAATGAAGAGGTGATAGATAGATAGAGGTCTTTATTTGGGCGAAATTGAGAACAAATTGTCCCTTCTTCCATTTAGCCCATCGTCGTATACATACTATATTAGGCATAAAATTTATAATTAATTGCATACATACACACATACATACGAGGTGATGTCATAATGGTTCCGTTTTTCGTGAAAAGGATACAACTTTCAGCGCAACACTTCACCATTTCGGAAGCAGATTTTTTTGTCTAGACATACCGCCAATATCGGCCTTGAAACGTAAGTCACGCCATGATTTTTCCAAACTGCCCTGTAATTTGGAGATGGTGACCTAAGTAGAATATTCAAACGTGGAATGCTGTTTCCCAATTTGTTGATGCCTCCCCCTCAGACAGAAACCTCTTAAGAACTGAGCTGCAACTCGAATTTAGAAACAAGAAGATTCAAGTAGTCATATTTTTGAAAAGACGGAGTACAGGAGGATTCCATGATGAAAAGCAAGTTCCCAAAAATATCAATCAATCACTGTATTAACCTTCCTCGCCCTTCAAGTTATTCACCGTAAAAGGAATAACAATGCGTCACTTATTCATTGATTTAGTAAGCACTGACAAAATATTAACCATTGGACTTAGATTAAATATACCGATTTACCGGTATCTAAACATCCTGGAGGGAATGTTTGAAAAATACAGCATTATAAGACTAGCCTTGGTTGTTGAAATCGTTCCACGATGATTTTCTTGAAAGTTCGAGGGAAAATCCATTAATACAAATTTTGTAATAGCAACAGAGTAAAAATATTGATAAACATAATTGATGAATATGAGATGAAGCTTACTGTTAATAAGTATAATAACATAACTTGTTGAAATCATTTAAATACTGACAAATGGCAATCTCCATTTGGGAAAAATGAAAGGATGGGAGTTTGAGCTCCTGTATGATATGCCGTCCACAAGCTCCACTGAAACATCTTATGTATTTAGGGATGGATGTCAAAACCTAACCTTCACATCATTTCCCTTCAGACAAAAAAATTCCACATAAAACTTGTGGGCTGCACATTTTTAACCAACTGTCTAATTTGAAACTGAAGGATACAATATTTTTTCTGTTTTTATCTTCAAGAGCCCAACACGAAAAGTAGTCACGCATCATTATCTCCTGGTGCTTTCAGTCTTACAGTACGATTAGTACTCGATCTACGCTCACTTTGTGAGTAAAACACGAGGAGAATGTTTATCAAAGGAATGTTTCTGACCAGTTAGCTAAGCCATGCAGATGACAGCCAGGATAGTCGGGTGGCGTGTGTACTCATCCTCTGATGCAAATCTCGTGGATTCGAATCCCTCGAGGGATGAACGTTGGTGATGCTGCTTGAAGACATGTCAATATAAACATCAAGTCCCTTTCTACGACGTCGACGTGAGTATTCAAATGAGGAACCCAGTTAAATCACATTACACACGACTTTGTTAACCACAAAAAAATTTGTATCCTTAGAATAAGACTTGCTCGTGGCGTATACTTGCTATGCTCGTGGATGTAATAATTTTTTTACTGAAGTTTGAATGCTGCTCTCATTAAATACACTTGTATTTTTTAGAGTTTAAATAAGGTTAGTCAATTACCTAAAATTATTTCCAGATGCATATTGTGCGTACCTAGACACGGAAGCTATACTTATGTTAAAGGAGTACCTAGTTTAAAACCACTAGGAGAGTACGTCCAAACATACACATGGCTACAAGATTAATGCAACAACGAGGCATTGTCGACTGTGAAAAAACATTTCGACCCAAATTATTTTTCAACCTTGATAAAAAGACATTCGACAACCTACGCAGTAGCGCCTCGAGTCATCGAATTTTCACTTCTTCCATATCTCCGTTGTTGGATGCGATGACTCTCCAAACAGCTAAGAATATGGACAGGGAAGAGGTACGAATATGTGCGAGGGTGGGCAGCAGACACCGTGGGCAGATACAGTGGTGAGAGAGAGAGAAACGGAGGGGTCGGATCGAGGCGAAAGGGGTGCGAGGTGCATGGGAGGATGGTGTCGAAGGCGGCGTAATTGACGCTCACACAAAGAGGGGGATGTCAACGAGAGATGGATAATGCCGATATATTTTTTCCACCCTCCTCTCCCATCGCTTTTCATCCAATCAAGCGGCAGCGAGATGCTGGCGAAGAAGGAGGGGAGTGTGCATCGCAGGGGAGCTTGCTCAAACAGCGCATGTATCTAACGTCCTCTACTTTCTGCGGAAAAGGGAAAGGATGAAAATGAGGGAAAAGAGGGCCTGGCGTGCTCTGGTTCCAAGTTATTCTCGGCAAAAAACACGGCGTGAGGAGAAACCATGTCCTTTCTACGCATGTCCCAGTCGTTCGTCTGAAATCCTTTGTGAGATGAAATATGCCGTTCCATACAGAAGGAGTTACTATTTTCAACGGCAAAAAGACACCACCATCGAATAAAAAGCGCTTCATACAGAAAAAGATTTATAATATGAGCAAATCACATCGTAGTTAAAAAATAGATCATGGATTTTGTAGAAGTCATGTTTAATAAGGGAAATTAAATACTTTACCTTTGTGAAAAACAGTCGATTAATGATTCATCAACCATGGGGTAGAGAGGTAAGCAAGTGAAAAAGTCAAAGAATAGTCAAAGAACCACAGGAAGACAAATAGAAAGTATATTGTATTACTCTGCACTTATTTTAAAAATTTCGGCAAAGTGCGTCCTGCATAGAAGTTAGACTGATTTAAAAAAAGCAATAAAATTTAACTAACATGATAATTAACAATTGACCGACAAATGAATATTTGGAGATTAGGGAAACATTATGAAATAATTGCCCAAGTCCAGCAGTAACTTTGACCAGGATGCCTATATTACAAATTCCCCTTTACATTAATGTTTGCCACAAAATGAAAAACACATTTTAGAGGTATTATGCAGAAGCAAAAACATGTATCAAGTAAGCAATTTAAGTAATTTTGGACCTAAACATCAACTAGCTTTACATTCCTAACATTGTCTACATTTAATGTGAAATCAGTTCAATGTAAATAACAATGAAGTCGTTAGTTAACGGAGCATATTTGCCGATTAATCCCGAATTTTTATTCTTATGAGATGTTCACCAAAGAAAAACTTCTATAAGCCCTCGCGTTATTGTAGTAGTAGTAGCTTTATGGGAGGCGACCGACAGCTAAGGCCATTTGCGCCATTGGGGATAGACAGGAAAGGAAGGATGGAGAGAAACCCGGCGTCGGCATTAGCCTAATCTTGTCGAAAGGCGCCAAGGGGTCCGCAGTTTAACGTCCCATCCGACGGATGTCGTACTCACTCAAAGTGCTCTCCACAAAGCACCTCAAGTAGGGATCGGATCGCGTTACTCTGAGTAACCAATTCATATCGAACAGAATGTTCTATTTACGAGGAATTATCAGTCAAAAAGTCAAGTAACTTAAAAGGTGAATGAATCAGAAGTCTTCAACGCGTTATAGTTATCATACGAAGAAGTTGAAAATTCGATCAGCCTTTACGTGCACAAAAATAAATTAATATTATAATTTTTTAAGAAAGATGGTCCAGGCGACGAAACAAAAAAGCGCAGACAGAAATAAAACAAGAAACAAAACATCAAGTAGTATACCAGTGTGTATAATGTATTCGTTTAAATTATTTGCCATGATTACATTTTTTTAAGTTTCCAGTGAAAATGAAAAAATGCAAATGTTAACTAATACTAAAAGAAGAAAGTTTATATGGATCTCATGTGGTTATTATTATACGCATACCAATCACAAACGAATATAACTTCACAACCTTCCGTTAAATGACAACCACTTCATAGTTCGTAGTACCTAAATCAATCTTATTGAAGTGCGAAATTGTAGAGATATTGCGAGCATCAACATATCATTAGACTGTTTCTTCAAGTACATTTTACGCTAGTCAACTAGAAACATTAACTATGGAGTGGAATACCAAATTCTCAAAAGCACTACAAGAAAGCTACCTGGTTGAGTTGCAGAAAAAATGGAAATGCTACCATTTAGCTAATTGAGTGGAAATTTTAAACATAAATGTACAACCAATTCGGCGTTATAGAGCGATATCGTTTCTTACGATCCAATTATCGCCTTTTATAGTAACTTATGAACTTACTACACTATTTTATTCAGCGAATTTTCTATAAAAATTGTTACAACACTTCCTTCATTGAAGCTACGTGCATTTCATAATGGGATCTCTCATGATGGGAGTACACACTAGCCAATAATAGGTTGATAAAGAGCTAAAATTAAACAAGTCTGTTGTAATAATATTTTCCTAGAAGGAAGAGTTTTTGTGATTTGCGGCATTACGGATGGTGGTCATTTTAATGAAATTCAGACACGTATTTCGAGATTCAATAAACAAATTACATAAGTACAGTCAGCACGTAATAAGACATCACCAGATAGACAAAATTATTCATTAAGCTACAGATAAAAGGGCAAAAGTCAAGGGATTTTAGTGGTAAAGTTTCTCTCGCGGGTTTTCTGACAAGCCTGGAAGGGAATTACTGTACAATATTTGTATTCCCTGTATTTAAGCGCTAATTACTTGTTAGTGCAGACATTTAATGCGAATGAAGTTGAAGAAAAACCGAATAATATAGTAGAAAAAATACCAAGGGACATCCAAATCTGAACCCTAAGCGAATTCATGAGTATTACGATAAAAGTAATACCTATGACATAAATAAATTTTAAATCATCACATGTTTCAAAGCATACCGGATTAAAATATGGTGATATCAATGTAATATGCAGGAATACTTGCACAAATTCAATGCTTGGTGAGGATATCATATGAAATAAAAATTAGAATTGCAAGCGGTGACGATAACTTAAGAGTAAAAGTAAAGTTAAGTAAAACTGTCAATTAAATTAATACTTTTTTACTTCCATAATAACTCTAATTTTTCCTTCAGCTCAACGCTCTTATGTTCACCTCCTCTTATATTAATTCCCCACACGAAATGAATGATATCATGGCATGCACCCTGTATAAGCTGTAGATGTAGATCAGTGTGCCCTGCAGTCCATTATTCTAACTTCTCCTTGTGGTCTCGCCTGTTTTGGTTCTGCAAGATTCTCAGATGCGTCGATAAATTTACTCCCGGTGGGATACCAGTAAACCAAGTCGATTTGCAATCATCAAGAAAGTTGCGAATTAAATTATTCAACAAAGGTTAAACTGCACACTAAGCGACATTTAATGATTGTCTCGCAACCGATTAACCTTGCCGCACACATTAGCGGTGGCTTGCAGGCTACCATGTAGATATTGGCTTTCAGTATCCACCTATGAAGGGGTAATAAACAGTCATTATCAACCCAACTTCTTGACGTCGGGCCGTAAAATGTGAGTCGCGAATGATAAACGACTTAAACAGTTATATTTTTCCTCTTAAATGCAATAAATTGAATTACCTGGCTATCGAATACAGGAAAATATAGTATACATGCAGTTGGAAAGATTTTTTTAACCCTCTACGAAAAGTAATTATTTAATTACTTAATTTAAATCGACAGATATTACCGTCCAAAGCGACTTATGGCATCCGAGCCCTCCAAAAAAGGACTGATCACAAAAAACTTGTTTCCTTCATTTCGAACTAGCATGCGAAATATTCTAAGTATGCACGTCGAATACTTTCAGAGATTGGTGATGAAATCTTCCCGAATATCGGTAATGGCAATGTCAGATTCGTCAATTTAAAACCACTAGGACCATTCTTCTAGAAGAATAATTTCAAATCCCTCGGCACAGATGCACTACTGCTGGTGCTTCAGCCTCCTCCCCGCTTCAACCCCCTCCCCGGCCAAATTTCGCACCCCCAAAACCGCCACCGCAAACTCACGTTCGGTGAACCATCCGACTACCTCGGATTGGAACCCACAGCAGGAATCGACACCTGACCAGTGGTCTGCTGGAGTGTGGGGGGGAGGGGATGCAACACGCGAACATTTGAAGTGGCGGATGATAGCGTTAGGGGGGGGGGGGTGAATGCTCACGCCGAGATTTTATAATAGGGGAAGAAAGTCAACATGATGAGATGAGGAGGTGATATGGAATCCAAGGTCAAAGGGAATAAAAGAAAGAATGGGCGAACAGGTTTTGCATTTTAGAGATGAAGATTTTGATATTTTTATAGAAGATAATACGCATGTTCCCATTTTCCCTTAGAACTCTCAGCACGAAAAACTTGAGTTTAAAGCATAACGTAGGCACAAGAGTCATATTATAACGTTAATATAGGCCCGAAGAATAACTTTAACTATGTGAGTTTAATAGCATTGGCAAGATGAGTCGTGACTGTCAAGGTGGTCTTTCATACTGGAAGAATTTGAGAATTCTCTACAACACCAGATTGAGATCCCCAAAAATATAGTACTTCATTTTCACGAGGTTAACATAGACCTTGAACGTTAACAACCAGACTTTTTATTTATGATAAATCAACCAAAGGTAGTTTTTTCTCACCAAAATCTTAACACAATGCTGAATTAAGTTGAAGTAAAAAACTAAAAAATGACTCTACCGTTTCCATCGATTATACCAAATATAAAGATTTTACTAAAACTCTCAGCATAAGGCTTCATATTATTTGTAAGAATTAAACAATAACTTACACGCATTAGACGTCTCAGAATTTACATCAATACCTACGAGTGCAAAACTTCCATGGCGTGAAACACATAGCGTAGCCTAACAATTAGCTAGGTAATAAATGCATGAGTCATAGGTTAATGATGATTCATAAGGAGCATAGACCAGCTTAAATAAACTAAATAGGATGGATTAAGCTCTAAAGCCTTAACTGGGGGAGGGGAGGTTGACATATATGGAGACCCATCTTAGAGAGACAGCGGCACCTAAAGCATTCGAGGCAAACAAATGTGCATTAAAAATATGCTGGACTTGATGATATGATGAAGGGATTACAACAACCCGAATTCAAGAAACGCCTATCACCAAACTGGTGTCCCTCTATTTTCTAGCACGGTCGAAGGAGTCAACATATCCTGTTCTCTAATCCAGCACGCGGGACAGGACGGGACTATGAAGAGAGACAACGGTTTCAAGCAAGAGGATATGACTGGGGGCTACGGGGTCGGGGAGGGGAGCAGGTCGAAAAAACTAAAATATTTGCGGGAAGAGGTGGTGTTACAGGGTGCGCGAGTGAATGAGAGAAAGAGAGAGAGAGCGCACGAGAGAAATGCAGAGATAAGAGGGAAAGGGCAGAGGTGTCGAAGAGGTGGAAAAGTAGCGGCGCGAGGCGGGGTCGGGACGCGGAGGGGGGGAGTATGGAGAGGACGAAGAGGGAGAGGTGGTGGATCGGCGGGCCGGGTAAGGAGAGGATGAGAGAGCGAGGAGATAGAGCGAGATCGCGGTTTGGAAAATGGCAAGGGGGGAGTGTGGGGACCGAGACGCGGAGGGTAAGAGACGTGAGTCAACGAACGCAAAGGATGTGCGAGTGCGGCGGCGGCGGCAGCGGGGAGGGGGGGGGTGAAGTGACAGAGGGATGGGGAGACAGAATGCGAGAGAGGTAAAGAGAGGGAGGGAGACGGGGTGAGCATGCACGCATATCCCCAAACCCCTCATTCCCACCCAGATCCCCTCCGCCCCCTTTTTCGTTCCACCTCCAAATGGGAAACGTTTCCATCCCCACACTCCAAAGAATGGCTCCTCCTCCTCCGCACACTCCATCTCCCCCGTTTCCTCCTCCCCAAAACTCACTATTCCGCCCATCTCCCATTCCAAGCACCCCTCTTCCCTCCCCACCCTCGAAGCGACATTGATTGGCGCAGCGCCGGCCCTCTGGTGGTACGCGCGAGAAGGAGCCGGCGTCGGGGAGGGCAGATCGATCCAGTGAGGATAAGCGGAAAAGGGAGTGTGGGGAGGGGCGAAGGGGTGGCAGGCGGAAGTGGGGAGGGGGAGGTCGAAGGGAGACCCTGGCAGTGGCGATGGTGTGAGGCGTTGGGGGAGACGTCGCAGAGAGGGGAGGAAAGAAGAGAGAGAGAAAGAAATGAAAAAAGGAGGGAAGGGAAGAAGTCCTTGGAGACGGGGAAGGGATCACGGGAGAGGCGGAGGAGACGGGTTGTTTGACGAGGGAGAGGGGGAGTGAGGGGGGTTAGAGAGAGACAAAGGTTCAGGGTAGCGGGACGTTAAGGGAGTGCATGAGAGAAGGAGAAAGAACAAGGAGGGTTTTTAAGAGTAAGATGGACGGAAAAGGGAGAGAGGAACGGGGGAGATGGAAGTAGGCCGGGGCGAGTAGGGGGAAAAAGTATTTGCATTGCTTTGTTCAGCGGCGCGTCAACAGTTTATCTCGTTCGAATGCAGATTTTTCAGCGAATTCACTACTTTTCGACGCATGCCTCTGACAACTTCCAAATGAAACCAACATGGCACTGCAGACTCAAGACTTCAAAGACTGTGATTGCCAAACGACAACATTCTTCATTTTTTCCAAAGAGAATTGGACAAAATTCCACCACTTACTACTGGGGGTTCATGGGCTTTGCGGAATTTTTACGCACGGTCGTTGAAGCGAAAATTAAAAACTCAATAGTTTCCCCAAACACGCAGAAAGTTGTTTGAATGAGTATGCAACAAAAACAGTCCCTTATAAAATCTATTACACTTGTGACTGATTAAAATGGTTTTAACGAACCTCTCAAAAGGGGCTAATTAACTAACCCATTCCGCTCACGTAATGCTCGAGGAAAAATGAAAATGAAAAATTAGGGTATTCTAACCTGAGTCATCCCCAAACGGAAAAGGGGCCCAAGGAGGACTGCCCTTCACTCCACTTCTACGCAGGCAGCAATTCAATATAATATTTCTACCACTCCCACAGCTGGAGATGCAAAAGGTTCCATGAACAAAACCTAAAAAAGGTATTGGCTAAATTTGTTAGGAAAACTTTTTCAGCAAGTTGGACAAACCCTACAGTCAAATGTTTTGTCACTAGTATCAACTATGAACTGTTATTAGGGCAAGTGTTTTCATCCTAGGTTTTTCCGCCTGAAATATTTCGTTTTCCACATAAACCATTTTTAAAGAGTTTGGAAAACTAAAACAAGTATCTCAAATTTCGTTGAAAATATTTATATTTGCCCAGCCCAGTCTAGACAAATGACATTCAAAAGGTCTGCTAACATGAAATACGCGTTACTTTTTAGTGTTGAACCACGCTTTTATGACAATCTCACATTAATCAATTTTGAAATTGGATTTTTCATTTTGAAATGCAAGTAATAGTTGGTGTAAATATTAGGGTGCTAAAATTCTCAACGGTTAATTTTTTCTAGGCTAAGATATTTTCATAAACCTGTTTTATTATTTCAAGTTACCAATAACTAATGTATTTGACCTAAGAAAAAATAAATTATTCCACAATATATTGCTTTGTGATAGTTTTTCATACAGCTACAATATAGTTTTACCGTACCACTTGAATAATATCGCAAAAGAGTTACTCAAAAATTTAGGATAAATAGAAGAAAGAATATTTTTGAACTTACTCATGGATTTTAAGCAGAAATGGATGGGCCAAAATGCTTAATGAGCTCAATTACACCCGAAATATATTACAGCAGTAGAATGTGAGGACGAAAGTAAAATACGTTTATTATACCTGCCGCTAAGGTATTACTAAAATTATCAATATAAATATACATAACATAAATAATACACGCAAAGAAGGGGAAGGGAACACAATACATTTGCGGTGTTGAGAACAATCATAGAAAAGAATAGAGAACGTTTTTGTGCTGTAAATGAATTAGGAAGATGTTCGAATGATATGGGAGGACAAAGTTAATTAAAGTATTACATAACACAGGGGAATAGAGAGAGAGAAAACGGGCAGGAAACCTGTAAATGAATCAGATGGCACAGGTAAGGGTATCGGAAGCAAATTTGAACGAGTGTAGAGAAGAGTGATAAGACGTTCGTTTGTTCCTTTTCGCCAGTGCTTGACATGCTTACAAGCCGAGGAAAAGGATGGAGGCAAGGGAGGAGCTTGATATGGTAATGAATCTTGGATGGGAGCTGATGCCATCAGTTAATATTACAAATGATCAACAATTGGTGATCCAGACAGCCAAGACATTGTAGCTATTACTGAGCATATTACAGGATCAATGCGGAAAAGACGAGTTGAAATAATCCACACACATATTTGATAAGGATTTTGGAGGAAATTGGGTGCAGTAAGATCGATAATAGAAAAACAATTACGTTTTCGAAATAACGAATTCATATTTCACCCAAATAAAGACGAGATGAAAACATGAGTTACGAATTCAATTAGAAGAGTAATGCGGAAAGATCTAAGTGATCGTGGATAATCGTAGATTAGTGGCGTTTAAAATGTAGATATGCTGAAGAAAGGAGAAAATACGTTGGATAGCAAAAAAATAAATCACGGGTACATTGAAGGTCATGATAGAAGCAATTTAAAGTGCCAGAGGAAAGAAAAAGAATCTTTTGGACGAAGGAAGGGTGATAAAAAGTCTGAAGAACCGAAGAAGAAAGGATTATTGAAGCTCGCCGTTTTTTTTACAACCCATCAGTATAGAAAATAATGCCTTTATACAAAATCTTTATACAAAACTGAAATAACTCAAATGACATAATTTAGCAGAGTTTACATACAATTTTAGCAGCAGATTTATCACAAAAAAGGCGTCTATCACAACTTACTAGACTTTCAATGAAGAAAGAAACCATGACGAATTGATCGATCCGAACCAATTTCCAGTGGATATCATCTACGTCAAATTTAAACCAGATTTCTTCCCGAGGTAACGATAGAAGAAACACTAAATGATAACAATGAGTCAACTCCCACAAAATCCTGAGAATACCCTTTAAATTTTTTTAAAAGATTTTCGGCCAATCAAATATCTGTTTGTGGCACTTATCTTCCCAAAATCTATATTGTATTAATGTAATCTCAGAAGATCAAGAAAAATTATTATTATATCAATTGGTAATTATCATATAGCTACTATGACATTCACAGTTACGGTTGTCGTTGTGAGCATCACGGTAGAGCACACGAGATGGAAAACGAAAAACAAAGAGAGCCAATTATCGTAATGAATTTGGGCATTTGAGTTAGATTGCTCAGTGTGCATTGCAATTCATCCCGTCCGAACAATGACAACATTATTCCATTGGTGCAGTGACTGCAAACTTCATATTTTGGAATGTTTACTTGGAAACCATAATAAATGGTCGTAGAAATTTTCCGACTCAAAGCCTTCGGGGGCCAATTACACTGGTTTGCAAAATACTGGCGTTGGGTTGTAAATTTGTAGCTATAATGGAAAGCGATTGACTGATACCGTCATTGGCGAATTACAAGTACGGAAGCGATGTAAGGGCGAAGACATTCACTTGCTGTGGGTGTTCAAACTGCTCCAGCATGCCCCTGAAAGGTTGTGAACTGAACCTCTCATATGGAAAAAGTACTTTCCTCAGTGATATCATGAAAAAGGTGCCATCACATGTTCATATTTTGCCACGCATCCAAGCCGTTAGCGCAGAAGCATCGGATCAGCCCGATCACAATTTGCAATGAAAAAACTAGGCATTCACATTAATTCAATCAAAATTGTTAGAGCTCTAGACTGCAGACGACCTAATATATATTTCTTTTGCTTATATGCTCGAAAGAGACGTTAAACATCAATATATTACGCTCCTTAAGCCTTTATGAATAAATATCTTTATGTATTTGAACGCTACCTCAGAAATTTCCATGCCACCACGGAAGAAGAATTTATTCCATATTTTATAAACGATTGCCCAGGAAGCCAAAGTGTTAAAAAAAATAACAGAAATCTCTCTCCATGGTATGGAAAGCAACATCCGAGAATTTAATAACATAAAAAAATCATAAATACGAAATAACTGTACGAAATAAGTACCGGCAGGTCGGAGCTGTCACCGATAATTAAGTCGCCATTATTATACACACTACATCGTGTTTATCGGGGAATAACTTTACTTTCAACGCACAAGCACCCAGTTCTCTTAAAGTGGTCGTGCTTTGCATTAACACCTCATTAGTGGGCTACTCAAAAACACCCTTCCCTTTACACCAACTACGTCACGCGTGCCTCCAGGTCCCGAACTCCGGAATACAGAAAACCCACACCCTCCCGCTCCCCCTCTTTCTCCATCAGCGCCATATAATACGACCCGTGCCGCGCGCGAGAGAGAGCAAGGGTGAGATGGAAGAGAATGCGAGGAGGTCGCGAAAATTTGGGTGTGTGAGTGGCTTTGGAGTTGCGGGGGTACGCTGGAACGACACGAACGGGGACGTTGCGCACAGTAACAACGAAGCGGAAGGAGTTGGGAGGAAAAGCACGAAGGGGAGTGCAGGGGGAAGGGGATTGTGTACTGGGGGAAGCGGGAAAGGAACCACGAGGCGCGGAGTGCGATAGAGGAAGGTAAAAGGGAGGGAATGAGGAGAGAGAGATGGGCTCCCTTCGCTGGTAGGCGGGGTGTGAATCGTTGGAACGGACGGTACGGTTAGGAAAAAGGGATGATGAAATAGTGCCGGGATGCAGGAGGAATGGTGTAGGTGCAGCGGGAAAGGGGGAAAAAAGAGGGGAGAGGAGATTAAAGCAAGGAGGGAGGAAACAGCGGATGGTGAGACATTAAGAATGGGAGGGTGACGCGTGGGGGTTGAGGGGAGGGAAGGGATGTGGGGAAGTGCAGAGATAGAGCTTAAAGAAGGGACGTTTGAAGAGAACGGAGGGCGAGGGTGACATATAAGATTGAACAAAAAATAACCCGAGCCGGCGAGAAGGGGATACGTAAGAAGTGAAGAGGAATGAGGGCGAAGAGGAAGAGGATGGAGCGGCCGACGAACGAGGGAGAAACATGGGGACGGATTGAAGCGAGGGAGTGATGAGAAAGCAGGAAGTCGGGGGGGGGGGGTGAGCGAGGAGGTGAGTGGGTGCAGGAAGGAGGCCACGCAACAGCAAGATGAGGGAAACGAGGCACGTGAAGGCGGGTAAGGGGCCAAAAAGGTTAAAAGGCAGGGCAGGTAGCGACGAGGGACCTCGCGGGGGCCGAAAATGACCTTAGTACAAACGCCAAGGGCTGAAACTGGGAGCAGTAATTGGGTTTTAGTCGCTCAGATTGTTGCCACCCTTCGCGCCGTAATGTTCTTTCGGGGTAATTCCTTATTCTATATGAAGCCCAGTACACAAGGACGGTAATGCCTCTCCATCTCATGATTTGCAAGCGTGTAAAAATGTGAACCCACAAGAACTCGAGCCCATTCAGTTTAACAGTACAGGTTGTGAAAATGCGGAGTCGAATAGAAACTCGCCGAGAAATAGTAACGGGATAGATATTTCGGTATGGAAATTCTCTTTTGCGGTCTTGAGTGACTTAATAATGCTCTCACATTAAGTCAAAATTGAACCACGTCAAACTGTAATGAACTTTCGAAGTTTTGATCCGTGGAAATCACACACGGGTATAAGCTCACTTTACAACAATAACCCACATTAAAAATCATGAATTACGCTAAAAACTTAACGATGAACATTTTGATGGCAAAATGAGAGCATAACAGGAGAGATCATTTGGAGAAAATGGAAACGGTTATCTGGCCATGAGGGGTCTCGCCAACAGTCAGCAGGTACATTTGCCACATCCCTCATAGAGTACAGAAAATAGACATTAAGTCACAAAACTGACTGGCCTATTTAAGAGTTCGAAGTGAAAACATGTACGGAACAAAACTAATCTCCTAAGAGAAAGAGCAGCATCCCTTCCCAAGCCATGGGGTAATCATGGCTGGGGGCAGCAGAAAAATCGAAAGCTGAAAACCTTCACGCAGAACAAACATCACCCTTAGCGAACGCACCTTATTTATGGCGAGAGAAACGATGCATGGAAACGAATGAGACACTTAAATGACTTGGTTAATGGGTAATGCGTCTGGAAACATGGAGCGACAAAGTGAAGGAGGGGAGCTTGATAGGGAGAGGGGAAAAGAAGATGAAGTGTGGTGGGACATTAGACCTAAGAGGTTGAAATGCGACTGGGGAATGGGGGAGATGCACGAGGGAGCGTCGTATCTAAGGAGATTAGCTGCATGATGCAAGCCATCGGAGGGACTTGGAAAAAGTGAGGTTGGGGTGAATTTGGGAGGAGTCGTGGGTAGGAGGGGCCGAATCGGAAGGACAGGGGAGAGAGGAGATAGAAAGGAAGTCCGTCGATCGGAGAAGAAACGGGTGAGGTGGAGGAGAGCTGTCGAGTCGCGTCGGGTTGACGTGAGACCAGATGGGGCATCCCCCTCCCTTAACAGGGACACGTCCAAGCGGACGTGGGGGTCGAATGAGGGAGAAGGGTGGGTATAAAGGCAAGCCCTTGCGGAATAAGATATGAGACATTTGAAGAGTTCGTATCTCTGGATTATCCTGTGGTTATCTAGGCTTCGAATTTTTCCAACTTTTGATATTCGAGCTTTGAGAGTGCCAATGTGCAAGTTTCCAAACCGTGACCCACGGTAAAGTACTCAAAACCATAAGCAAGTAAGGCATCGCAATGGGGTATGGCAGCGGTGATATGCATCAGCCAGGAAAAAAGAGAGGAATAAATTTGTGAATGGGAAAATCTTTTTGTTGTGAATGAATATTATATGATGGTATAATGAGTCCTTCGATGCGTCGGTCACACTACCTATCATCTTTTCTCCAATACCCCCATTTTCCCCGTTACCAGACATAATGATGGAGTACGCGACGCTGAATATTTACTCAAGTAATATTGCACAATTAATACCTTTCTTTGCATCTCTGAAATTGTAGCATTGTAATGGACATTTGGCGGATGACCCCAGTAAAAGTTACTGTAGCGGCACCTCCCGAAGTTTCTTGGAATCTTTCTTTGCCTTTGATAGCTTAACCGAATTAGCCTTTGTGCATGTTATTGTGCATGCAATTGAGTAATTTGAATTAAATTCTTCTCATCATCGAAAGATAAGGCGGATATGAAACTTTTCTGTGCTTGGCGCATCGTCGAGCTGTGCGTATGGTGCCAGTTATGTTAGTTTCTGTTGTCTTCGTTTTTACTGTTCGTCGAAAATGGAAGTTGACGAAATCACGGAGCAAAGAATCAACATCAAGTTTTTTGGTGAAATGCGGTAAAATTTATCAAGAAATTATTGAAACGTTGACAGCTGTTTACGATGATAATTCTCTGAAGAAAATGTATTGTAATATCCGCAATAGAGGTTTCAAGGGCCGTTTTAAAAAGAATTGTTTCTCTGCAAGGCCAAGAAAAAGGTTTGCATAGGAAGGGCTGAATCTGCTGCCCATGGTACAACCCTTGATTTGCAAGAAGAATTTATCGTTAAAGGAGAAGGAATTACGCGTGGGGATGAACTTGGATAGGCTAAGGAGAAATTCTGTACTGTGAAAAAAATATACATAACACACACATACATATATATATAGATATATATATATATATACACATACATATATATGTATATATATATATATATATATACATATATATATAAATAAAAAACACATACACGAGTGGGTCGCGGTAGTCCAGGGGGTAGAGCGTTGGACTACTGACCGGAGGGCCCGGGTTCGACTCCCGGGCAACGCACTCCGGGCACTTGCAGCTCCACCCAAGCTATGTGATTTTTCGGGTACCAGATCTTACTGGGAAACCATAACCGGCACAGGGAAAGGAATTGGCCCCACGCCGTCGGGCTATGTACTGGGTGAACTGAACACTGTGTTTATGGTTTATACATGAATAAAAACGTATCTATATATGTGTGTGTTATATTTGATCTATATGCACATTTACCCCATTATGTGTAGAGACAAGGGGGATATAGCAAAGGGGTTAGTATGGGTTTCTGCGCAAGAGGGATGAGAGGGGCAGAAGGGCACACGGAGAAGAGCTCACTTATATCCCCATGGCTGTTGGACACCCTCATCGTCGCCCTGGATGAATCAGCACCACTGGGCGGCTTTTGTGCTTTTCAGTCTGACACACATGCACATACCCACTATTTTATAAGGGGTCTCATTCAAGCAATCCCGAAGGCAAAATGGGAGGAGATGCCAAGGAAAAGGAGGCAGAAATAGCTTTCGGATGATGTGCGCCAAAATCACCACATTATCGAAACCGAAAGACTAATAAGGGAGAATAAATGCTCGAAAACGAATAAAAGTCCATGATCGTGCATAATAGTAACACACTTGTTCATTTAGGCATAGATAAATACGAAGAAAGTGGATATATTAGTGGTGCGTCAATAATTTTCGATTTTTATTTAATTGTTTTCGATTTGAGAATCGGTGTTGCAAACTGGAACAAGGAGATGGTTTCCCATTGCCCAATGTATAAAAATAAACTCGCTACCCACAACGGCTATTCACGTTGGAGGAATGACTCCAATGCACACTATACCAATTGTATTCATTGGATTAAAAAAATGGGAAATTTGGCTTAACTCGATCGAACTACAGCCTAATAGGACCTCATCGGCCACTCTAAAATACTGAGACACCACACTACAATATATCACCAATATTTTGATTCAGATCTCTCAATTACCTGTTTTAATTCAGTGTACATGGATCCCAGTATGTAACATGTAGCATATAACCCATATAACATCCCAGCATATAACTAATAACTTAATATGCTTACCCAATAATTACTGAACCAACACCTAGAGTAGATGTTATATTACAATTACGAAATTTTCCATGATTCATGAAGTTATTCGTCTGAAATCAATGCAGAGAACTCAAAGAGAAAAAAAAATCCAAGGGCTCAATTTGTAACTGCTCAGCCATATATTCTGGTCATCGTACGAGATATCACAAAAGCTTTTGTTGCACTGAGTCAATTACACAAAATACATAATACTTATAAAAATAGTTAAGTATTGCCGAAACTCAGTAGTAATCATAAATTAACAACACAATTCGACGGCGTTGCATCATTCCCTTCTAATGGAAGGCATGAATAAATATTTTCGACTGCACACTTATTGCAATCACTTAACCTGTCGTAGAATATTTAACTTCACAGGAGGGAAACCTTTGTAATCGAAAATACCCTTAACTTCAAAAGGATGAGACTTTGAGGGTCAAAATTACAACCTTCCTGTATTTCATTACGCCGTATAACTCCTGGGAAAAGCAATTCCTTCGAATAAAATACATTAACAACATACCCTACGCCACGTGTATATAACTTTACGGGGAGTGATAAACAAGGCTGGATTTATGCCCTTTATAGGGAAGAAATATTCGAACAGGATTCCACCACGCCCATTTTCGGGATTCCTTTACCACCCAGTCTAACCTTCCGGGGGGATATCACCGACCTATGGTCGCTCGGATTCCCATCCACGGAGACGAAATGCTACAAAAATAGATGCGTGTGTCTCTATATATTCATGCATATATAGATATGCTCATTATGCTCGGCTCTCTTGCCCTATTGTCTAGAGCGATGACGTAAGCGGATTACCCTTGCAACACGAAGTGACAGCGGTCAGAGCCCGTAGCAACGACAAAGAGGGTCAATGGTATGGGACGGTGTGGGAAGCGCTTCCTAAACGTGCTCTGAAAGGCATGAGAGGAGACAAGTCTAGTCATGCAAACAGTAGCGCAGGGCTCATCAACATTCTTGCTTATCACACTCGTCTGTCCACACTGTCCTGTCTGCTTTTCATACAGGCACATGGAAAAATTATAACATGAAAGCACGATAGAACGACGAACACACTGCACTCTTGGCTGTAATTCCATGAGACGAACTCAAGTAATTCAGATTTCACTTAACATCTCAAAGTTAGCTGTCGTGCAAAGGCAAGCATTGCATTCAAACGGTCAATCCAGACCTTTCCAGCTCCATAAATTTATAAATTGAACTACGCCGTTTTTACTGACAGCCCTGAGAGGTTACGTAACGTTCATCTCCAACGAATTAATATAGTGATGAAGAAATTTGTCGGGGGGAGATGATTCGATATGAAGTCGCTGATAAGTATACGATACACGGCTTCTGCAGTGTGACTCCACTAAAATGTACTCCAATGAACTGTAGTGTTATCTCGCATTAATACATGCATGGTTTCTAGGAATGGTTCACTGTTTTCATTGTGAATAAGTAACCTTCGATCGATGAATGAGTACCGTTTAACATGGATTTGAAAAAAAAAAGTAAATTCTCTAATCTTCTGAAAAAAAATTTATTGACCATCACGACTAAGTAACCGAACTTATTTCCTAAGTTCTGCATATCCCTCCAATAAAAAACGATGCTACTATTATCATCAACCAGGGTCTTAATTACACAGAAATTAAACAGTTTAAATTACAATTAAACAGAAGAAATCACAAAAGCACAAACTTTTAAAATGTAATAGGTAAATACCAAGAATGACTAGTATCAGCAAGGAAACTGTTCACTGTTCCACATGGCACAGATCGGACATGTACTGCACCGATATTTTGTAAAGAATTAGTTAAATACACGGGCTGGAATGAGCCATCTGTTATTGATCACGAGTCTGAGCTTTCAAGAGAAAATAACCGCATGAAAAATAGTTGCTTCAAACATCTATAGCATATATATCCCTTACCTAGGTATTAGTCAGCTCTCTGTAAAATATTCCCTAACTTCAGACAATCAATTGGCTTCACCAGATTCTTTCTTTGCACTAAGGAAAATATTCTACAACATAAAAAACACTACTCCATGGAAACGGGAAAACAAAAATTACACCCAGACTTCGAGTTCAATTAGCAGTAATACAATAATTTAATACAAAGGTCTGATCTACATTTACTGAAACATAAACGCACACAAATTAAATATTATCAAATCTAGATGTGACTATTCACGAACGTTCACGTTAAACGCCTTTTACCACACTAAGAGGTAAGATATGAATCCGAAAATTGGTTTGAAGGCAGATCGCCAGTTAAAACAAACATGGAACTATGCGACAATTTCAATTCATTAATGTTCTCTTACCCCATAATGTTCAGGCTCCTGGAAAATTTTATGCCAAAATAATAAGCCAGATCGGACCGAAATTTCGCAGATAAATATTAACAATACCATGTTGTGGGTATCTTGCACCGTTTATAGCACTCTAGAGATCACCAAAATTGGTGCAATATAAAAATCGAAAGGTTACGAATATGACGGGTTAGTGGTCTATATAAATGTCATAATTTTATATGGGCAATAGCCAGGGTATTTCCAACCTCAGGCGAACCCTCTAATAAAATGGTACACTTCAAAGCGTGTCATGGATCCAACGTAGATGCCACATTCCAATATGTACGTAATCAGGGAAAAATGACAATTATTTAAAGGTTAACTCTTATAAATTCACTTCGAATAGAAAAGGGTTTCAAGTTCAACTACTTTCTGTATCAATGCCTATATATTTAGAAATTTATAATTTGGGTATTCAATGGCGTTTCATGAGCCCAATTTCAAAAGTGTCCCCTTCAAAAATCACACTTCCACGCATTCCTTCATGTGTCAAAAGTTTTCAAGTATATTCAAATACACTAATAATCTGGAATAATGCCCAGTTAAATACCCTTACGTTATACTACCAAAAAATACCTGAAACTGAATTAAGCCGATGGATAATCTGCAACTGCCGCAGATTCACGTTAGTGGAAAAAAATATCCACATAAAAGTATTAGATGCAAATATTATTATATAAAAAACTTAAGTTGGAAATGTCTCATTGCAGACTACTTACTTTAACTCCTCCCAGGATTTAAACGCCCTGCATTATGACTACATGACATTCAAAATATCCAGAAACTATTCCATTCCAATAGTCCTACTTCGTAATACTATTTAACATTGTAAAATTCAATACTTTAAAAAAATAATGTTATGAGGAAACCACTCATACGTGCTCCAAGGGTTCAGTGATTGTATTTAGGGCAATGATGTGTACGATTACTATGGTCATCACCGAAGGTGAAGGTATGAGCGAGGATTCGAGTCGATGGGTTAAGGACTCAAGGAAGGACTCGTGGGCAGGTTACAGACAGAGATGAAGGAGGGTTTCGTGGGGGAGCAAGAAAGTGTCGTTTAGGAAGTGTGGGGGACGAGGGGCGACTCTTTCGCACCCCCTTTCCTTCGAGCTCCACCACCTTCCCCTAAAACCTAACTCAACATATATGACCCACCCTCCTTTTCTTACAGTCACCTCCTCCACCAGCACACCACCTTTTCGGCTCAAAAGACGGCACCCACCTCCGCCCTTACACACTCATCCTCCACCTCATGGTGCGGACCCTTACCTACCCTTTCCTTGTGAATGGCAATGGACTGAAGAGGTTCTCTGCATGGATGAACATTTGGCCTTGGTGACCGATTGGATTCTCGAAAAGCTTGAGGGAAGGAGGCGTGACAGGATGAAGAAACGGCAGTGAAGGAAGAAAGTAAGGAGAAGTTGGAACGGGCTAAAGGAGTGACAGAGGAAAAAGTTGGCTTGGGTTTATTTGATTGAAGATGGTGGGACGGATGAAGCGAAGAAATGTGGATGGCCAGGGTCGCAGATGTTCAAGATTGACCCAGAGTCCAGGTGGTATGCTCATTGATATACCCGATGAAGGCATAAGATGACGAAGAAATCGACAGTACTGCCTCATTTCCTTTCTTTTCACTTCATTTACTAAACGACTAACACCGTTGCAAAACAGACAAATAGGAGGCCATTAAGTAACAATGAATGAGCAGATGCTACGGCAAATTTTAGACTCAACGAAAACGCATGAAGAAACTCACCCGCGCAAATCTCGCTCATAACAAGTAAAGTTCGTACGTAATAAATATAATAAATTATTTTTAACCATCGATATTTACGGTTTATACTTAAATGATAAATGTATCAATATTTTTCTCAATTAAATCTTTAAAATTGCATTGAAAGGCATGAATAAGGGATTCAGGAGGCATCAGCAATTAGGTGGTTTTTTATCCCAGATATTCAAGGGTAAAAATTCATTTTTCAAGGTTTTGCGCCACCATTTTCACCGCCTCTTTTCCCCGATATTATCATAACCAACGGCCACGAATAAATTCACCAGCCGAAATCGTTCAGCATTTTCCTCACCAAAATAAACATTTACAGGTAGATAATTAATTAAGTTTTCAAAATGTGATGTCCCATTAAAATAAAAATGCCGTTTAAGTAAAGAGATTACCTCACTTGGAGTGTTGACGTCAAATATTGGAGTTTTTATTTTTTTAAGTATCTCGTACAAGAGGTGAAAATGATTTTTATCAGTCATGATTCTATGTATATCTACTTGATAAGCTTATAACATAAATCAGTACTAACGAAAAATGGCTCGCGGTAGTCCGGGAGTAGAACTCTGGACTACTGACCTGACGGCCCGGGTTCGATTTCCGGGCAAGGCTCTCTTGGTACCCTCAGCTCCACCCAAGCTGTGTGATTTTTCGGGTAACCGGATAAATCCACCTATGGAAATCATTCAGAATTTTCCTCAGTAAAATAAACATTTACAATTAATAAATGAACTGGGAAACTAAAAACCTGGGAAATCATAACCGGGAAAAGAACTGGCTCCCTACTCTGATGAGTGAATTTCACAAGCCGTTGGACTTAGTACTGAGTGAACTCTACCATCAACTACTAAACCGCCCCTCGGGTTGATTGATTGATTGATTACTATTTATTTTTGTTTACTTATGATGACAAGACATATAATACATCAGTATGTACCTAGTATTACTGAAAATAATGTTTCTATTGCGAAGAATTTTTCTGCAGTAGTATCCCAGTGAGTAAGAGTGCTGTGATACTGACCGGAAGGCCCGCGTTCCATTCTTAGTGACGTCTCTGGGCACCCTCAGCTTCCCCAATTTGTGCGATTTTTCGGGTACCAGTTCAATCATTGATGGCACAGGGAAAGTATCTGACCACCCTACCCTTATGTGTGAATTTCAAACGCCGTTGGTTTTTCCATTGAGTGGGTTCAACTCTCACCCATCTGCCCGAATGAAAGGTTGATGACTGTGATTTAGGTATTTATAATCAATGATGCAATGTACCTTTGTAATGCAGCAGCAAGTGGGCCGTTTTTTTCTACAGCGAATCACCTGGTTACCTATATTAACTGCACGAATGTTCCAATGAACGCAGATGTGACGCAAAATTCCCTATCTTCATTCAGAACACGTGTGTGCAACACTGAAAGATGCTTGGTGACCTAACACCCCTCACCACACGCCCTTGCGGCGGTTTACGGGGTATTTTGTAGATGTTGATGCTAGTATGAAGAAAATTGCTGAAGACATTCGACTTAAATTGCCATGAAAAAAATAAGTAAGTCCTTTTTTTAATCTACTGTACACATCAATGTTCCGGTAAAATGACATTAACTCTCCAGAATTCCATGTTTTACTGCTTAAATCCAGTTTTTTTTTCCTGAATTTTTCCAATTTTCCTTATTCTCAGTTGATTCCCGATTTTCAAGGAGTCAAGGATGGTTGGCCGCCCTGAGGGAACGAAGAGTGAAATATAGGTAATCGTAAAAAATGACAAGTAGATTCGACGCCCACGAGAAGAAAGACACGCACTAGTAGTGATGGGAAGGACACATTCACTGCTGTAATTGCATTTTGGCAAACAGAAACGAGGAAGGAAATATTTCTATGTCATTATTTAATCACTATTTATTAAATCGGAAACAAGGAAGTGAGAGCGAGAGCGTAAGTAAAGAGAATGCTAGAAACAACTGAGGAATCGAGGTGGACATGGTATGGACAAATAAAAAGGACTTCGAATAATTCTTAGACAAAATAAGTTTGAGAGGAGAGTTCACGGAATTACACAATGGTGGTGACACACAATGAGATGGAAATTATGTCGAAGGAGGAGGTGGAAGCGAGAGAAGAGAATTGTTCACGATCGGGAAGGGGCAGAACGTAATAGACAGAAAAATACGGAGAGGCTTTTCGACTTGATTACCTGTCAGATAGATGGAGCAAGTCTGAATATGTACGTATGCTGGACCTAAAGAGTGGCCTGAATGAATTCGGGGAGAAATGGAAACATTTGAATGCCCCATTAACCTTGGCCTCAACGATCATTGCCCACCTATGTCATTATTTTTCTCCGACGCTCATGACTCCGTCTCCTGTTCTGCATGCACCGAAGAGGCTAGCTTTAACTTGAGGAAAGTAGGTACTAGGGAATGGAGAAGAGAAATCTTATCACAAGTGAACATTCTATTTGAATAATGTCTTCCTGTAACCAAGATATGTGCAAGTCGTGCCTGGAATACAACTGAAAAATACTCGACTCGGAAGATTGGTCCCAGTACTTGACATCGGAAATCATCGCGCTATTCACGCCAGCATCGCTAACCACTGCAACCATAAGTGCACTCACTTCTCCTTTAACCTCTATGCTGCTAATTGTTCTCCAAATTAACTGAGTAGCAATGACTTGAGATTTAACATTTCCCTGACTTTCCACGTCCTTCACGGTAAAATTTCGATTTTTAACGATATTACAGCGAGAGATTTATCCGAGTAGGAACATACCAATCTTAATTAGTAAAATACTAGTTTCAGTGCCACTGAGATAATCGCTATATGGAAGCAGGTTGAACCATGTAATTTTTTCAAAATAGTCTTAATGACATTCTAACCTCGATTACAAACATTAGAACCCTTCGTGGGAAATCAATTTTCAAATCTATATATAAAAAATTGTGGCAAACGGACGAAGTAAATTACGGACTAAGATACTTTTAATGAAACTAGAATCACTATGTACTGATTCCAACAGCGGTTACCTTTGATTCTGAGTAAGACTGAGAAACCAGTGGCCGATGATGCATCGAAGTTTCCGCAATTCAACGACGTCGTTCCCAAATCTCAATGCTAATTTAAAAAGGGGACTTTCCATTTTGAGAAGAGATGAATACAATACCAATATAAAACAATGAATCGATAATTTATTATTTTTTCAGAAGAAAAATAACGCTAATTTTACCTTATTATTGATTTCATATAATTTTCATCGATTATTCGACAAACAGTACCACAATCGCCCAAATTCAAATAAGGAAGATGAGTAAAAATAAGTCGATACTTACAAGTATACCTATCAGGCAATCAGTCACTATGTTAGTTACACACGCTAAATATGATCAAACGACGATGGAACCATTTTTCGCCCGATTCACCAGCCATCGATTACCGGAGATAGTTATGGGCAGCTACGATGACGCACTCGATAAACTCAGTGGAAGACTCGGGGACAAAACTATGACTCACGTCTACATCATCCAGTACATCAGCTTCCAGGAATAATCTAAAGGTTATATCACACAATCCATTCCTATTGCTTACAGCTAACAGCAGAGAGAGAGGGATGAAGCGTAAGCATACTAACGGTCTTAAATTCAGATTTGGGTTTTACGGCTGGACACCTCCACCTAAAAAAATCAAGTATCTGACTTTCTATATCCTGAAATTTGGTAAACATGAAATAGGAAAGAGAAAAAGACAGATCTCTTTCAACTGAACGTTCGAATTTCACGCATTATAGAGCTTAGAACAAGGTGAGCTCTGCCCTAGTCTATCAAAACAAGTCTTCGGGTGGTAATTGTGATGTGGATACGGATTCTTATTAACTCTCGAGATGCATAGTAATATCTAAATCAAGTACAATAAAATGTGGTTTTCACCAACTCAATGATTAATTTTTTTCTGGAGCACTGCCTACAACTCGAGAAAAAATACCAGAGAAAAATAACGACAATCATCAATCGAGTCACGATTAAGGTGGGTACATTTGGCGCGAGGTTACGAGTACCAAAATTAACACACAATCTTGTTTACAGAGCAATTTAACAGACTAATTAATAATAATAAAGAAATAATAATGCCACAAGTTTTCTTCAAGTATACCATTGAACGTCAACCAAGAACTGAATTCTCCCAAAAAGTACCCAACAAAAAACTTCATGACATCATTTCCGATCCCAATCACGGTGGAGCAACCGATTGACTAAACCGCGCGTTACAATTCAGGCATGGTATTTACGGCAAATAGTGGCGAGAGTGGTGTCTCGCCGTAGAGATGCTCGGAAGGGAATAGTAAGGGGAAACATTACAAGTCGTCGAGGCGGGAGAGTGACTGGGAAAAGGGAAAGCGATGCGCCGAAAGGGGCGAAAGACGGAGAGATGATGAGGAACGCCGATGATGGAAAGGAGATGAAAAGCTCTGAGAAAGAGAGGCTGAAGGACAGGGAAGAGACAGGCTGAGGTAGGAGACGTGGTCCCACCACCCTTCCTCCACTTAACTCTCCGGAGAGCAAAGAGAAAGAAGAGCTCTCTTAAACCTTTTCGCCCTTCTTTTTCGACTCAGGACGACGAAAGAAATGAATGCGATAGCGCATGCACCACGGGGCACTTTGGTTGAAAAATAATACGGCCGGAGCGACCGAGTGCAAAGGGAACCAAGGTAAAGAATTCTTGATGCGTGGATGAAGGAGAGCGGCAGAGAAAAGAATGGGTAAAAAACAAAGAAAGGGTAATAAAGTGGGCGAGAGGGAAGGGCGACGGGAGGAGAAGATTAAGGAATCGGGAGGCATGTAACCAAAGGAGGCATGGATGATGACAAATGAAAATCAGCGGGAGTGGGGAAGCAGACAAATAAAGTGAGGCCCTCGGTAACGGGAAGCATACAATTAATCATTTTGCGCTGCTTGTTCCTTGAGACTGAGATGGATTCTTATTATTTGACTCAATATTCGCGAAGACGCGAATTAACCTACTTTGAACTGTGGAAAACCTACACCTCACAGTAGTGACAACAAAAGCCTATTATACAATCAAGAGGAGACTAGCATTCAGCATAAGGGCAGCGAAACGGGAAATATTTACACGACCGTACGCTTTTTAAGATTGTATCAATCTAAGAAGGGGAAATTAATTTGTAGCATATGTGGCGAAGAGCGAAAGTAAACAATTCATTGTCCCTGATTTTTATAAAACTGTTAATCAAAATTGAATTTCTGACCATAAAAAGCGAATAATAGTGTGTCATGAATATTCATTTCCGCCACATAAAGTGATTCAAATAACAGAGCACACTGAAAAGTCTTCCTACGATTAGTAACATAAATATAGCTCAAGCTTCGTAGCGGAGCAAAGTAGTGCCAACCAGTTCATTCATGTTATGTAAGCGCAGTCACCGGGATATCGCGAGTTACATCCCGCTTCATCGTGGTCTTTCGAAATAGCCTCCGTGGTGTGATAGGAATCAGACGTAAAAGCTCGACAGCAATTATGTCCACAAGAAGATACTTAAATAAAGATAAGATAACAGCTATGTAGGAATTTTATGTCTGCCTTTATCGAAAACTCAAATTTATTTATTTTACGATTCAACAGAAAACGACTTCATGCCATATGGGTGGGCATGATGGATACTGTAAATTAAAATACATTCATCCTTGGATGGACCTTCTACAACGTATGAATAAAACAAGCAGTAATTGTGAACACAACAGGATGGGTTTAATACATATAACTGCGGCCGAAATTGGCCTTGCGCACTGACGACGATTTGTACTCTTTACACAGACTAATTCTTATGGACATCCTGAGACAAAGGAAAAACATAATCGTTAAATATTTCTTTTTATGGAATGCATATAATGAATGAATGAAACATTTAATGAATCCATAATAACTAAAATGTATGTTCAGGACTGGAAGTATTACCCAGAAATCAAAATGAATTCTAAGACGCACAGTTACCCCAAATATTATTAATTTCTTTTAAATTAATTAAAATAACCACCACATTAATTCTATACAGCCTATTGTGCAACTAATTTCATTTTATATTACTATATTAATTAGTACAAAAACAATAAGAAAATATGTATTGTACGTAATAATCGGCTAATAATTCCACCACATGTATATTCAATTCAATGATGTATATTCAATGGCAGCTGCACTACAGATGCTTCAGAGTACGCACACAAAGTGTGACAGTAAAATTCAAATGGGTTTTCTACAACTCGTGGTTACGACTTCGTGTTACTCCACCGACAAATCATTGGCTAGGACCGTGATCCCGGTCAAAGGCGAATGATTTTTACACCCTGAAATCGATGCATTTTAGAACAATCTCTAATCTAACGTTCCGAATACACTAGAGGATTAAAATAAAAATCTATACTGAGTCAACCCTTTTTCCCTCCACTCATTTTCACCCACGCCCCGAAACCGACAAACTGGACGATAAACTCATCAGCACGAACAAAAAATGTCATGGAGGGAAGGGACGAAAAAAAAAATACGAGAGGCTTGGGGAGGGCAGCGAAAGATGGGGGTGTCCGCCGCAAACGTCACTCCAGCACCTAGAAACGGAAACAAATAAATAACTGAAAAACGCAGGAGAGGTCCGGAAAGTATCGACTAAAAACTTCGACAAGTGGTTGAGGCGGGTGAGGCTTGAGGGAAGAGATAAGAGAAGAGGGAAAGCAAGGAAAACAAAGAGGGATTTACATTATGACGGATGAGCCCAACGAACCGTCTCGACTTAAAGTTGCCTTTTCAAGAGAGCCGAGAATCTCGGAAATGAGAAGAAAAAACAACGATGACGGGAAAGGAGGACAATGAAACTATTAACAAACGACGTTGGAGGAAATAAATGAAGGAAATTATTATGAATTGAAAAATGTCGCACATGAAATCCCCACGGTCAATCTGGAATTAATTAACACGAACAGATTAACTGCACCGAGAATACATTTCCACAGCGTAGGACACTTATTATACTGATATTGGAGAGGAATATACAAATTGAAATACACACGAGAGGTCAATCAAATGGGCTTGTACGATTCAAATTCTCTGGTTTGAATAAAATAATCCATAGCAACCGGGGAGGGGGGGGGGAGGTTTGTAGAGTGAATCATATTAAATCCCAATTGACACGGCACATTTCACGAAGGCAGGTTCAGACACGAGCAGAGTTTCGAAACCGCGACATATACTCGTTAATCCAATCGATTTCATGTCTGCGGTGTCATGACTTTATAATATCCAAATCAAAATTTCACGTAAGTCTCACGATGGCACAGCAAAATTGACGCTTCGGGGGAGTGAATCGCATTGAAGCCAGATCGTAAATTAATGCCGTCACGATAAACACGTAGATGATACTGTACTTGTAATCAGGTCATCAATATTTCTTAAAAGGTAGGGTTCAAAGCATAGAGCATACGATAGACGATAGACTCGAAGATGAAACACCACAGTCACAAAACCTGAGTATGCGACAGCGTCACAAGCTAGAGGAGCCTGCTAAGCTGATACATAGCAGTTAATACTCGAGCAAATACAAGCATTTTTGAAGCATGCGAATGAATATCATACTTTGCGGCGTTGCCAATATGACCGACTCTGCGAGTTTCCAGACGTTGATGATCTATCAAGGGACGGATGGTAAATCGGTGTGGGATGCGTCATGATCCAATGTGGAGTGGTTCAGTGGATAAAACCCGGACTTGTGTGTGACCCAGACCAATAAAATTCTCTATAAAAAAGCGGAAACAGTGACATGCATAGCAGGTAACTTTATCCATACACAAAATTCCTAAGTCTTCTCTGACATGATTGGTGAAAACTTAATAAAAAAACCGTCGGAGTCATCTGCTCCCACTGAAGTTCAATTTCCAAAGAGTGCACAAGAACAAAGTCCGGGCATACTAAAGATAATACTTGGTGGAGGTAATAGTGTACATACTAAAGGCGCAGTCATGGTTTAATTAGAGTCCCAGTTTTGATTACAAACGCGTCTCACCCTTCTAAAACTTTACAAACGATCATGCGCATAATCCGGATTCCTTTAAATGACCAGATGGACAGCGAGCAGAGATGAAGATACCACACATGGCCCATCAGATTTAAGAAGGCAAATTCCGGAAAGCCATTTAGGATCCAAGGAAGGGATTATTATGACTGTGGCAGAGTCGGATTGGACAGGAGGTGGGAAAGCATGGTTTAGAAGTGCCGCCGAAAGCCTTTAGATTAAAAACTTCTTGAGGGCACAGCTGACTCCTTGAAAAGCCTAAAACTTCTGCTGGTTGCCTGCGTTCCGGGGATGGCCCCCTGTAGTCAGAATCCAATCTAGTGAACGAAATTATTACCCCATGAAGACCTGATAGAATTATCCCAAAGTTTTGACAACACATGCAAAAGTTTTTAAATATCATTTTACAGAATATTATGCATTATTACCCTCGCATGGACATATCCATCTGCGATGAATTAAGGTCTGCATTCTTGATTCTTATATTCACAATAAATAGACTTCAAAATTTAAATTCCCTAGAATATCATTAAAAATACCATGCTTCTAAACACCACAAAAAAGCCTATCACCGATTACTCTTTTCCCAAAAATATACACGGGCAAAGGTTTTGCCGTTAACCTCTCGTCAGTTTAAAGTCAGTGCCGCTTCCTTTTTGAATAACTGGAGAGAAATTAAAATTCATATTTGTGAAATTTATTTTTTCCCGGATATGAAACAGCTGCCATATATTATTTTGGATAAATGCTCCATCTTCGTCTAAATTTTTAATAAACAAGTGAAAATGCCACCAGATGATAGAGAAACGCATTCAGCCAAGTTATTCGGTTATTTAACTTTAATTTTACATGTCCAAAAGTATAAATAAATACGCATGCACGACCTAATCTTAAGATTCAAAAGGACATAAATAATTGGACAAATCTTTACACATAAATATAAGTAAATTACACGGAAAACAGCGTTTTGAATCTAACATAGGTACATTATGTGAATTATTCTTTTTCTCTCGTTTCACTTCACTAAAAACCAAGCGAATGACGGGCACTCCTTCCGCCCCCTCCCCTGGCCCCACTAGACGAAGCGCCTCAATATTATCAAAGGAATTACTGAAAAACAACAACAACATATCAACAGTGTCAACTTCAGATTGACGAGTCGTTTGCTGCACCTTGCTCTTATTTTATTTCGGGCGCAGAAGACGAGGAGGGGGCATATCAGCAAAAATGTTCTTACATACTAAGGTGAGGACAATTGAGTGATTACGCAGAAAGCATACCGCCCACCTGGTGCACCAACGTTTGAGGAACCAGAGGAAGTCTACGCCACATACGTTCACGATTTTTGCAGTCGCTCTAACATCAAACCGGTTTTTGAAAGTGAAAGTGTCACGGGAGACAGCAGTAGCGTCCCCGCAATATATTTTTATGGACATTCTGCACAAGTATTTTACTGTGGTTGAAACTATATCTCAAATTAATGAGGATGCTCTCATTCTCTTTTGGCTAAGGAAAAAAAACATGCGCAACTTATTAATTAGGGAACCGTTTTAAAATATCCTTATGATAATTACTACTCATTATGTCATGAATGGTGTCATCAAACCACACGTATTAAAAATATTTGTAGGTCGCCTCACCCTGAGCTTATTCTGTTGCTGTCATTTAAGAAAATAAATGATAAATTAGGAGGATGATAAGCCTAATTAACAACATTGTCCAGCTTAAAGAGGTTAGCGGGAGTTAAGGCTATAATAATTATCCTAGATTAACAACGTTCGTAAACATACTTACATGCCACAGAGCCAAAAATAAACTTGATAAGGCATTCTCCTCTTTCGCGTGAGAAATATTAACCAAAGCAATTAACCGCTTGACCCTTTATAAACGTGAGAAATATAGTTACTACTTCACAACCCAAGTATTAATGCTCTTAATAAAATTTTTATGAAACTTTTTTACTAAAAATATAAAGACATCTGACTTCGCCAGTTACATGTATACTCGTATTTGTTCTTGAAACATCAAACGGTGTAATTTCATATTGTTTCCATATTACATATCTCGTCATATTTCCTCAAAGGGTTTCATTTTTCAACCAATGAATTGCATATACGTGGCGGTAGTCTTTCAATGAATACGGATTAATAATATCGGAGTTATCTTTTGAATTTTCTGCACAAGGAACTAATCAATGTTTTACATTGTTTCAGGTTGGATAACTCGATTCGGGGGCGGAGTACCCGTGAGCCACTTCCAACCGTTTAGTGTTCACCACTCTTCTTAAAAGATTCCAAATTCGGTTGCTACCTTCATCAGCAACGATCGCTTTTAGGCCTCCAATCTCTACAACGGCCTTCACAATAAAAGAGAGAGAGCAAATGGTGGAACTGGGCAAAATTGAAAAAGGAAAAAAGTACAAGTTTCGGGACCGAAAATGCGGAACGGACAGGGAGATGTGAGATAAAGGAAATTGCGAGTGTGGAAATGAAGCAACAAGAGGTGGTGGAAGGGGTGGAATGGGGGGGAGAAGACGGGAGAGAAACATTGTGCAAGCTGAGAATGCCGACTCCGCCCCTAAGGAATTGGGACTTTGTTTGGGGAGTGAGAGAGCGAGGGGGGAGCTGTTGGAGGGAAGAGGCAAGTGTAGGGGTGGGCGAAGATGGGAAATGGAGAATGGCGGAATGGGGGTGTAACCTAGGAAACGAATGCTTTCCATCTTAACCCTTGACAGGTTGATCTTGCGGAGTGCACGCGCCCTCCAAAGTGAAGCGTAGGAGCCAAGTGGTTCCAACGAGAGAGAATCGCTGCTGATGTTCCCTTTCCCACCAACACTTTTCCCGAAAGGGGATGAGGACGACCAAGGATCGGGAGCCTTGTTAGTGGGGCGGAGGCGGAAGGGGGTAAAAGGGTCTGAGGAGGATAGAGGAGCCGAGGAGAATGGAAACTTAAGCGAGATGGACAGGAGGGAGAGAGAGAGAGAAAGATTGAAAGAAGGGAGTGGAGACTGGAGGGAGTGGAGTTGAAGGCGGGAGAGGACCCTGGAGCTTCCATCCGTTATATCATTAGGAGGATTGGACTCGGCCGTCCACAGCCATTACTGCCAGAAGTCATCCGTCAAAGGTTTGAGGTCAGGGTGACAGAATGGCAGGCGGTAAGTACGGAGGTGAGGGTGATGGGGGGAGAGAATCCCGTGTGAAGTGCGAAAGTTAGGTCGGTCACGGAGAGGTTTGGGGCGCCGGACGATGGATGGTCCCTACGCGGAATGGAAGAAGATTCGCGGAGATTTCTACCGAGGGGTGTCAGCGTCAAGATTTGGACGAAGTACGAAGTGGAGATGAGAAACGGTGTACTAAAGAGGGAAGTCCAGTCATCTATCAGTCAAATCTTTCACTTTGGATGCTGGAAAATTGGAAGCAATTCAAAAAATTTCTTTTGAACGGTAATTCATCCAAGGTAGGCAAAATGGTCGATTCAAAACAGAATTTTGGCTGCCCCTTAGCCACGAGAGAACGTCCCGAGAACATGAATTACGCAGATTACCCTCCGGATAACCATATATACCTGAATCAACAGTTTAAAACCGCCACAGAAAATGGACGGCTATTTGAGCCTTGACCATGATCAGCCAAGTTGGGAGAGAGGTTTAGGTGGCTCGAAATTTTCAAGGGGTCAAATGAAGTGCTTCCAAAATATGGAACGAGTCACATAATACCAAGTGAAAAGACAATATTGAGTCAATGATCGTTTAAAAACTTTTTCCAAAGACTTAATTTTCTTTCCCTGGATTTTACAATGTAAAGGACATAGCAAAAGACGATTTAGGATCCGTGTGGAGCAGTTGTCCCTACCTCCAGACGATACCATTGACGACAGTCGGTACACAAAAGAGCAAAAATAATGAATAACTGTCGCTCATTAATTGAATGAAGAAAAGAAAAATATTTGAATGAGATATGAGAAATAAAAGACAAACTTGAGAGGTTTCAAACACTGGAATGGACATTCTGACCATTTTTTAAGACATTACTTACTATTAGTTGTTCATAGATGGCAATTGCACACATTGCTTCAAATTAGTATAATTATGAACATCATTCTTCTAATAAATTTCAATGACATTCTCACAACAATCTAATGCAGTTTTAGCGTTTTTTCCCGGTTGACCTACTTTAAACCATGCACAATAGACGAGTTATACGTATTACAGAGGCAGTAACGCATTGTACACAGTGATGCCAAAAAATTAATTGTTGTCAAATTTGTTCGACCACTATGAAGTAACAGAGGAATGACTCGATCTATAAAAAAAAACAAATTATATTTGTTAGCATCAGATAACTTGGGTCAGCAAAGGAACTTCCCACTTTTACTCATCTTAGCTTTTACTGTTCAACTCTTATTTTGAACATTATTAAATTTGCGTACATTAATATCAACTCCCTATTAGATTCAATAATTTATTAAAATGACAGATTTAAGATATTAACCAATTTCCTCCAATAAACACAAACTTTTCCACACTTCCGTTATAATGCTTCATTTTAACAGAAAACGTCTCGAGTCTAATAACAATGACATTTGAATGGAAATCAAATATAATCTCCATTACTAGAACGGTCCTATAATTTTAGGTGGGCAAAGCGAGAAAGATGAAAAATATTTTTCATTCCCCACATAAGACCATTAAATTCCTTACGTATGAAACATTATTTTAAGTTGGAACTTAAACTTTAAGTTATATTAACGTTGAAAACTTACAATTCTATTTTTCCATGCAAAACAGGCGATTTCATTACTTAATAGAGGATTTTAAGAATATATAGAGGCACTATTGACAACGAAATTAGGCCAGAAAGCTTTAGAACATAAAAATATAATATCACGTAGATGAGGATAGCTTAGGCTAATGAATACTTGTATTTTACAGAGATATATAAAGGGTACGAGAATTCTCGTATTAAGAGAAACGAATTCAAATAAGGTCGTGGGGATACAGATGATATTCCCGCAGAACTACTTAAGGGCTCATGAAAACGTGGAAGGAAGAGTTTTTTGAGTTACTTCTCAGAATATATGAGAAAGGAACTTGATCGGAATACCATCACATCAGTTCCTATCCCAAAGAGGAGAAAGTCAAGCATTATGAAGGGTACAAAACAATGGCAAGTTGGATTGTGTAAGCAGAAAAGCTAACACTTCGGATAGTAACTGGGCAAGCGAGGGAGGGGTAGGAATAGAACAATCATGTTGCCCCGAATAAAGAGACGAAGGAAGTATGTGAAGAAGGGTTTACCGTAATGTCAGATGTCAGGTTGTGTTTTGTCAAGAAAGGCAAAGAAATGGTGCGTTGTACAGTTTTATAGGCAGTGTCCATCCAAAACCTACCTTAAAAAGTAGACCACCAATAATAATAATAATACAGGATTTACAAAATAATCGCCCAATTTCAACGGTGAAAATTAAAGGACGACATCTCGAAATAAAGAATAGTACGTTGCGAACAACAGTTTAAACGGTGGCGGAATCATTGGGAAAGACGGACGGGGCGAGAGTGTGAGAATAGCTCTTGAAGGCAAAACACTGGCTAGTTGGAGGACGAGAGAGAGAGAGAGAGAGGGGATGGCAACAATAGGGAGGGGGTGGGAGCGCAGGAAGAGAGGCAGGCTGGTGCGGAGGAGTGTTTCAATGCGTTAACCCGCTCCTATTGGCCGAGGTGTGCCCCTCGTGGAGGTGGTGCATGAGAGTGGGTGGGGATGAGCGAACAGCAAGAGAGGGTGGGGTGGCACGGCGGACGGCGGCCACCGGCGGAGGAGTGCGGGCTGCGAAGGCGCGGGCATTGCTATCCATCATTAGGACCACCATTGCGGCGGGCACTCCTGCCGGGATGGCCGGAATCCCCGATGGAAGGGGGTAGAGGGATCGAGGGAATCACAGCCTCTCACCAACAATGAATCGCCACGTTCGCCCCCATTCCGTTGCACACCTACTAAACATTTATGCCTGCGCTTTCTTCCCTCCTCCCTTTAGGCCGCCAAAATCTTCTACGCGGATGAAAAAATAGCAAAAAAATCCATTTCACTATGAAGGATTACGGTAATTATTAAATTTGCGAGCGTTACGTAGCTTCTGTGTGATACTGCCTGATATTCATAAATATTCACGTGCAATAAACATGCATTCGAAGTCATAGGACTCTACGGACTGAAATATTCAATATTACACTGGCGACTTTATTTATACATTACATTTCTTTAATTAAGACGGCCTATTGTCGTTTGAGAGCATTTAACGTATTCAAATTTATTTACTCCAGTTGTACGTAATTTAAACTTGTTTAACTTCAGCCAACGAAATCGTCTTGGTGTTTCTAAACCTGAAAGTTTAGCAAAATTAATACAATATTTATTAAAAACAACACAGTATTCAACCCGAAGGTCGGTTGGGTAGGTGACGGTAGAGTATTATATATATAGAGTAATACGGAGTGACGGAGATTCACACAAATTATCAAGGTAGGGGGGCCAGTTCCTTTCCCTGTGCCGGTCATGGTTTCCCAGGAAGATCTAGTACCCGAAAAATCACATGGATTGGGTGGAGCTGCAGCCTTGCCCGGGAATTGAACCCGGGACCTCGGGTCAGTAGTCCAACGCTCTACCCCCTGGACTACCGCGACCCAATATTAATTAAGTACAAGAATATTAACTTATAGGAATAATAATTCTACCACAGGTGATAAAATGCTTCTGCTGATAGTTTCAACACTCGAGAGATCTTAAGATTCAAACTAAAATTTCTTCATCTACTTTGGCTTCATGTTAATCGGTCTACAACGCTTGTAATTACACCATAGGGTTACACAATCTAAACTACAAATTGTGGGTATTCAATCTTGGAAATTCCCACGGGTAATTTTTGTTCGATTTCATGCTAAGGAAATTTGTCTTACAATATCGGATTTGGCCTCATGAGAGGCGCGTGTTCGAACCATTACTTTTAAGAAGAATAAACACCAACAATTAGGAAAATCTAACGTAAAATCTAAACTATAACTTTTACCCGAGATATTAAATTCTCTATTAAGTAATTTATACAGTTACAACAAATAGGACTTATAAGAAACTTTAAAGAGTACTCACACTGTAATTCACACCACTCTGCCTTCACAAGAGGCATTCATGAAAATAGTGTTATTATTCGGCTCTACATTTTGTTTAATGAAATGAATGGCATATTATACTATCGACAAACTCATCCCATTAGGTGTAAGAGTTAGAGGAGTATAATTTAAACTACAGAATTTAGCACGAAGATAATCTTAACCCCGTGAAACTATCCAAACAAATATAAAAGCCAACTGCTCACGGATTTACTAAGTTCCCCTGTGTTTACACACTCTTTGATAAATAGTGTTATGTGTAAATGTGAACGCGCAGAAATGAAATGTGTGTAAAATTACATTTCGACCTCCACCCGTAATACACACGTACCTAAAATCCAGTAGCTGTAACAGTCAATGCTTCCGTTCACATTGTTTCAGCTCATAAAGCTCTCTCATTTTAATTAAGAGTTAAGAAGCACAGCGGGAGTGTAAGGCGAGCAATTCTGAGATACATTCTTTTATTAACAAAATTAGGGCAAGGGACTGATTTTCAATAACTGCAGCATGAAACAAGCAAAACATTTGAATATCATCTCTCTCGAGAGCATGAGGTAAGTTTTTTACATATGTCCTACAACATACCTTCAATTGTATTCCGACTGAAAATTATGCGCATGCGATGTTCTTCCTCATTACTCGAGAAATAAATAATACACAGCAAGAAAGTTTCCATGACTGTACAAGGGAAGTGAAATCATTAACGGAAACGAAAGCTAAAACATTAAAATTCAGGACTGACTGGAAGGAAATCCCGACCCACGAAATAGGCGACTGAAACCGTGACCCTGGATAAAATATTCGTCTTAAAAACTCGTTCCAACAGAGAAGTTGCTTCGACTGTAACAGTGACACAAATCCGAATGGATTCTAGGACGATAATATCGATTTACCTTATCCAGATGATTTTTCCTTTTTTTATTTTAACTCATGGTAGAAATATCTGGTGCTATTATATAAGAAAATAACGGCTGAAAGCAAAGGACCTCGACTAAAAGCACATTTAATATCAGATAACCCAAAGCATTCATAAAATTGACAATTAATCCATATACATGTATGTACGAAATCATCAGCACTAAGAGAAAGAGAAAAGTTAGTTATTAAATATCCAAGCGCAGAAAACGACGGCAATCACTTCCAAAGGTTTCGTGGAACACAATTTACGGGAGGTCAACCTGAATTGTTGCCTGAATTGCCAAAGTGGAAACCCGAGAACCTTGGTTTGCCACCTCATACTCCATGATGAGCGGCATGCTTTTGCCTGTGGATAAGGGATATTCAGAACACTGGACCGCAAAAACAGCTCGGCAACATGGACGATGGCGAGCGAAAGAAAAACATTCTACTGGGCCAAAGAAATAAGGTGCTCTCGGAATGAGCGGGGAGGTATAAAAAAAGTTGGGAACACCCTCTCCACTCCCACCCTTACAAAGGCTCCCCTTTCCTTGTGCTCCGGTATTCGGTCCCCTCTTCCCCTCCTTTCTCCATAAAAAGGAAAAACTAAAAAAAATTCTTCCACACGCCCTCCTCCCAGCTCATACATGGTATTGCCGCATCAGGTGGGGTGAGGCGGGATATGACGAGGAGAATGAAACTGTGGGGTAGGGAGTGGGTGGATGGGAATGTAGATGTGAGGGGGAAGGTGCGGAGGGGGGCTCCCACCCACCTCCGCCTCCCCTACCATTCAACTCTGCCGTATATTCCGAAGCGCGGCTAAGCGCATAAAGGCAGAAATTCCAGCGGTTCCTGGCACAGGGAGCGGTGATGGTGGTGCGGCGGCGAGGGTGGCCAAGAGATGAGCAACGGTGGGCAGAGGAGGAGGGGTATGTAGAACGGGGGGAGACTAGAGTGTAATGCTGCCAGTCAGAGAAACGGGAGAGAGGAAACGCAGCGGGGGAGAGGGTGGGCATAGGGTGGGAAAGGCCAATACCCGGATGTCCCCCCCCTAGCATGGGATTGCCTTTGCGCTCATTTGCTGCAGTGGGGAAAATCGAACGTTTTACACGCGGGATACAAGGAACAGGAATGGAAATCCCGACAGGCTATCGAAACAATAACACATTCCGATTAAGCACCTCGGATAACCGGCTTTGGCAAAACACGATACCTTGCATGGGTCGGAAAATAACTTGAATGTACTTACGACCACCCTTCGCCTTAGGACATAAGGTTAGGCACGCGATGATTTCTGAAGATATGTCTGATAAATCGTGGTTGAATGTCTCATACAGAACCACATCACCGCGAAAGTGGATCATTAGGACAAATCTATTACAAAGGTTAGCTCTCTGCGGCGCTGATGTTAACTTTGAAACCAAAACTAATCTTTGCACTACCGATCAGCCTGGGAGGTGAAATAATGCTAAAATGAGTTCCCTAAAAACTGTTCTCATATCTCTGCACCATAAATTAAATTCCACAGATATTCATGGTGAACGTACGTATCGAATCGTGGTCTGGAATCGTGGTCGAATCCCCACCACTTCACCAGGCTTCAGAACAATTTCACTGGCTTAGGAATTGTTGCTCATAAGATACTCATTTATTCATAAAATGTACTCTGTTGGTATAAAAATATAGAAGGATTTACTAGTAAAATACATCTAATCTATCTCTATGTATAAAAATGCATATTAGTCGGGTAGTAATTAAATGAAGTACTTATGCTTGTCCTTGGTAGCATTAGCAGTTTATCTTTTGATGCGAATATTTACACTACAACGTTAGTTCATTGGTATTTTCTAATTACAGCAAATCACCATAAAAAATGTATACATCGTTTCTCAACACGTATTTTACGTGTAAGATTGACTTCTTCTTCATTTCTTTGATAACAATGGGAGATATAAACCGGGTGTTTATGAATATACTTATTGATTACGCGCCTATGAAAGTCACCATAAGTTCATTCCATAAGAGAAGTGAAATAAAAAATTAACCCCTAATTATCTACTTCGATCGATAAAAAAATTCTATAAAAACATAGTAAATTAAATTATACAGCAACGTCGAATCGATTCGGTTTGCAACTCGACTGAGAAATGGCCGAATCGAATAATTCGATTCGCTTACTTCCATAGTAACGCCCGATAAAGTTACACAGAGTGACTTTTTTAGCTCACAGTATCCAGAGAGGATCCACCAAGGAGCTTTAATCCTGGGTGCTCTAGCAAGCTGTTGTGCACTCTAACCGCAAGGTCACCACGCCACCTGAAGGTTATCAGTGAAGTAGACTTCGACAACTAAATAATCTGACCATTGTCTCAGTTCGAAATTTTCAGAGGAAATAAAAATTACCTACATGTATTTGGTTAAATTATAGAGAAATAGTCGCCTTGTTTTCTTTTCCATATGGTACAGTTCCTTCGCAGTTTAAAACAATGTTTAATTTTAAAATTATTAATATCCAACTTTCATGAAGTGTTTTATCAGCACTCTTGAATTTAACTTTCGTATTTTGTGACTATCAAACGACGATAAAGCCATAATATCCAAGGAAATGGCCATGCCTCAAAACATTTACGCTTTGAGTTATAGCCAAGTTATTCACAAAACCGCTAAAATTACAGGAAAAAATCATGACAATCCACATTACAAGATTCTTAAAGAGATATTGAAAAGTAGAATTCAAATAGGTTCTCTACAAAAATTCAGACTTTTCTCAAAACTTAGGACTCATCTTAATAGGAACTTTTTTATTTGGACTTCGAGAGGCTTAAGAAGGAAACTTAGAAAACAGTGACAATAACGTGGGTCTAAAAAATAAAAGCCTGAGCTTCAGTTAGTAGAAAATATCGACAAGGATATTTGATAAAGCAAGAACACCAGAAAAAGTTTGGGATACCTAAAGTACGTAAAAATTTTATTTTCCTTGATTAACTTATTCATAGTAAGCATTCACTTAAGAGAGTACCATATATAAAACAACTACGCGCATAATATTAACAACTTTTTCGAGAAGTACATTGAATCTAGCAATATTGTGTAAAATAATTTATCGCGTCTTGTATACAAATAAACTTTAAAAAAAAGAGTAGATTCGATTTACGTCCTACAAAATATATTACTTTAATAATCGCATGTCTAAAATCGAATTAAGGTGAATCGATTCGATTAATATTATGCTAGGAGGCTATCTAAATCCGCTCCGCCACACCTATAGTATAGCTAAGTTTTCTTGTGTATGGTTAGCCAAGATGGTATGACACGAACCTGAAAAGAATAAATACGAAACAGAATAGAAATTGAAACAGGAACGAAATAAACATAATTCGATCGAAATAAAATTTCCAATTGAAAATAATTAGGTATCGCATTTCAATAATCGATTTTCGAGTGGATTGGATCCGAACTGTCTTTCTCCATTCTAGTCTAGAATCCATTAAAAATTTAACGAGACAATGCTCAGGCAATTTTTTTTTGGAAGAGCCACACAACGCTGGAAACCTCATCAAGATCCCCTCGCTCCTCCCAGAATACAAAGAAAAGGCATTAAATTAAGTGGTTGAGAGATGGAGACGAATTGATGAAGTTAAATAGATAACTTTGCGAATTACATCGGATTACGAACATATGTAATTTGTTTTTTCCAATCCCTTGAAATCCTACTCACCCAGGAGAAGGCCTTTCACTGCTAAAGCAAGGCCGCGTAGGAAGAAGCAGACTTTACAGGGGTCTTGGGGGATTTCGGAGTGACCTGAGCAAAACAAAGGAGTATCTGGAGGTTGGTGTGGTAGGAGTCGGGGGATTTTCATATGACGGGGAAAAGGAGCGAGACAGAAAGAGGTATACATACCGAACTTAGAATGTAGTTGCTTTTATACATAACAAAATACACATGTTAGAGGTGGAACAGTGAAAGGGATGCGACGGACGGAGAGTTAGAATGTACGAGAGATGGCTCTAATTCCCCCTCTGTCGAAGTGTCCTGCCTACATCCCAAACGGGCATCCCAAGGGATTCGACTAATCTGAGGGAAAACCCTGTCTCCTCCTCTACTGAGTGCGTCGCACCTGTGTTCCTTGCTTTCTGTTCTTTCTGGCACTCACAACTTACCCACTCCCGCCGACACGGTGTTCTGCGAACACACAACATAGATACATTACAGCAGAATTACTTAACATTCTTTAAGATCATTACGACATAAAAATATCAATAACAAACCTGGCCATGAAGGAATTCCAAGACATGCCCATGAAAAATTCGAACCCACAGGCGATAACACGCCTTTTTTGTCAATATCTTGAGGTAGATAACTATTATGGTAACCTTTCCGACGATATTTACGCAATATATATATGTATGTATTTCCATATATGTGTATGTGTGGGTCGCGGTAGTCCAGGGGGTAGAGTGTTGGACTACTGACCGGAGGGTCACGGGTTCGATTCCGGGGCAAGGTGCTCTGGGCACCTAACTGGGAAACCATAACCGGCACAGGGAAAGGAACTCCCCCCCCCTACCCTAATGTGTGAATTCACACGCCGTCGGGCTTAGTACTGGGTGAACTCTACCATCACCTACCCAATCGACCTTCGGGTTGAATACTGTGTAATATATATATCATCCACACCATTTGGCAAATAAAAGTATCATTTTTGTAACCATCCTTTTGGATTTCTATGAAAATTTCTTCAGTAACTTATACCCATCCAAAACCGAGTCACATGCAAGAGTTTTACGAGGAAATAACTTTTGCACATTTTATTAACAATTTAAAAAATGCTGGTTCCATTCCTGATATGCCCAAAATGATTCCATATGACTCGAAAACTTTACAAGAATAAATTTACCAACAACAATTTTTCAATAGATAAATAAGATATATGTAATAAAAGTGTTTAAAATATTGTTAACATTTTTTTTATCGTTTTAAAAAAGGGAAGTGTTAAAATTCATCATCTCATTGTTCTTGAAAGTATTCATGATACATCAAACTTTCTAATGACATCCTGAATTTTTGTTAGCATTGATATTTACTTAAAGAAATTTATTTTTCGTTTTAGCACGCATGCTCGACTCTGGTCGCTGAGTTGCTTAATTTCTGTAGGAGGCTTAATTTAATAAGGTCTGAAGACGCTCAAAACATTATTTTAAATATTAAAAATATTAATAACCTTGCGGTTTTCTACCATTGGGCAATTTTGGGGAACAGAGGGTGGGTGTAACATGTTTTCGTACTGCTTATTATGTAATAAGTATTGCTTCATTTATTTCTAACTCAGCATTGGGGTGTGGTAAGGATATTTTTCGATATACTCATATTTCTGTGCTCGGTAATTTACATTAATCGTAACTCGATAGATATTCATACTTTATCATTTAAGTTTCTACAGTCATTTGTACTTTTAGTAATAAATTAAGATCATGGAGAGTTTGCAAGGGAAGAAAAAAGGATATAATCGGGGATCCAAAATTAATATCGTTCAAGGAAAACTATGGGGTGATAGCGAACTAACTTCATTTGTTACTCGTATTTATTGCGTACTGTATTTGATGGCTTATCTTTGCAGTACATAACATCAGGTTTGAAAATCAATGAAAAAACGCAGACCTCCGCGAATTAAAGCGGGAGCTCTGGATAGGATGTCAATAATGTGTACAACAACTAAGTAGCTACCTGCTGTATATTTTATATTATTGGTGATAGAAATATGTGGGGATAAAATTTTCTTTTGAAATAAAAGTATGGCAAAGGGAAGCATATGACCCACTATGCTATTCATGGATTGGATCCTCTATGCTATCGTATTTTCTCTTCTTAATACTGTTTTTCAAAAAAAGAGCTATAAATAGATATTCCTCTTCGGAATGAATTTGGAGACAACAGGCTTCTAATCTTCTGCAATGGTAGAAAGGTATCAGACATCAATGGTTTAGTACCTAAATCGTTGGTGGAAAGGACGGAAAGGCTTGGCGGCGCAAAGCGACGGCGATCTAGAAAGCCTCCTCTAAACTTTAAGGTGGCTATAAATCTAGGACAGCACAGAAGAAATACCTGTGGTGAAATAACTTATTCTCATTGGTGACATTAGTATGCTTTTGGAGGGAAAAGTTCAGATGACTAATGATAGCGCATGTGTGCGTTTCGTTCTATCCATAGCGTGTGCCTTCGTGACATAATTCCGTATTCGTAAATACCCGCAGTCGACCCTATCTGACAATGATGAAGTCGAGCTTTCGACAGGATTGATTAGAGTAAATATTTTGTAAGATTACTGAAGCTAATTAAATTCATAAAGATGTTCGTCCAGCTCGTACTCAAATTAGAGTTCCTGAAAAAGCATTACCAACAGTAATTAAGCCGCATATTTGTTTTTGACAGGTAGGTAGAGGTCAACACATAATAAGCCCTACACGGAGTGTGAAATTACACATCAGGAAGGTGTGGAAGGCAGTTGCTATGTATTATCTTCGCGTCTCTGGTTTTCCAGGAAAATTTGGTGCCCGAAAAATCAAAAGGTTGGGGAAAGCATACCTTCTTTATACCCACAAGGCAGAAAACGTGCTCCGACCCTTTCAAATCGCACGCTGACAAATCCAAACGCAGAAAACCAAAATAACGTGCATCTGTGTGCCATAATCGGTAGAATACCGATTCGGTCAATGGTTAGCTCAAAGAGAAAAAAAAGATTCATCTACCGAGTTTAAACCTGAAAATTTCTTCGGTCAGAAGAGTAAGCTATTCTCCGCATGTAAGTCTCCGTATGGTATAGTTAAAAAAATAATTTTCATGCAGGTATAATAATTAAGGTTTATTTCAATGCCACTAAAAGTCATAAATTAACTTTGTACGAACATTACAACAGAATACCTTTAGCGTAAAACTCTATGTTACTAAAAGACATCACATCAATTAGCATGAATTTTCAAAACAAGAAACGCACTTTATTAATTAATTATTCTTCAATTCATGGAACTTGGGTAAAAGTGTTCTTACAGTTCTCGTGGACACATTAACCTTTCGTGAGCGTGGGGATTACGAACACATTAAAACAAGAAGTGAAACAACATCCGAGTCAAGGGAACCAAATTACAACAGGGAAAGGAGATTTCCTTTTTTTCATCGCTTATTTCTCATTTTTCCTTCGACACTTCACCTCGGGTCCCATTCACCTCCCAGCGGGTTACGCCAATTCATAGACGACCCCTCCTCGTCGCACCAGGGTCGTTAGGTAATCCAAGAGACCTCCCCTTCACCCCACTCCTTGGCATATGACGTCGCCCATCTCCAACCGCCTTCCAAAAACCCCCTCCACCAGGTCAACTCCCCAACCTTTTATACACCGCAAATCCCCATTCCACATCCAAACACACAAACGCACGCACACACACAACCCTTTTTACCCACATCCCCCCCGCGCTTGTGGAGGGTTGACACAGCGGTCCCTTTCCCCAAGATACACTCCCGCTCCTTTTCTTCTTTCCTCACCCACCTCTCTCGCCCCCTTCCGTATTTTAGCACCGCTGCTCCTCCTAGGGAAAGATGTTCGGTCTCTCGAGCCCTTAAAACTCGGTGGGCGTCCACGAGATTACACTCTGTCGAACTGAGAACACGAGATAAAGAAGAGGGAGATGAAGGGGAAGGAAGGAGTATTTTTTTATATATTATTTTTCACGCCTTTGTGCACTAAGGTAGTCAGTCAATCATGCTAAATTCAAGAGACACTTTACCACGTCGTGTTTCCTCGAGGGTAAGGCGCAAGGTAAACGCGCGTGAATAATACAACCCCGTATTATGCGACCTACAATTATAATCTTAGAAGGACATCATTCACCAAGGTGCTATTAATTTCCTGATTAAACACTCGACTAGCGCCAAGGTGAATCATTTAGTTAAGTTAATCTTTTGTGCGAACCCAGCAACTCATAAAGCATGACGTCGTTGCTAGTGATTTTACCCCTTTCCACCCCACACCACATGTGAATAGTAAGGAAAAAATGAATGGCTGTAAGAAAATTATATTCAGATTGAAAGACTGATTAAGCATAAAAAATACAATCAGTTAAACATGAGACTTCTAGTGCAATATTACAATAATGTGCACTATCAAGTCCCAAGTTATTTCGACGAATCATTACATTTGCAACATTTCATTTTACCACTTAATTAGAGTATAAAATTTTGTAGTTCCCGATTAATAAGTTGCGAACATTTGCTTCACTTATTCTTCCCCAAAACAAAGATCATATTTATAAAAAAAGTATCTCATTCAGATAATATCAATTAGCAGTTCACCGGCATAAAATTAAGATTCAAAGAGAGAATGTAACCGCGGTGTATTTAAAAATACGGAAAACAAACCATAACTAGCGATGGACGATGATTATTGTATGTTACTCATACCTAACTAGAAATCAAGGTAGAGAGAGAATAGAAAAACTAGGATTGCAATCAAAATTCCCTAACCCGCAGTAAATATATCATTTTTCCGGAGCTTTAAATTTGCATGCAAACATATTCTTGCAAATATGTATGCCAACCTGAAATACAAATTTAAATGCTAAAAAATCATCCATTGAAGTATTCCTCTGTGGAATGTGGCCAGCTTATGTCTTAAGAAAATGTTAATCCAGACTATTATTCCTTTCTAAGTTTGACAACGCAGACAATAAAGGGTTCTGGGTTGCCATTTTCGGTATTCAAAATTAAATAAGCTTTCTGAATATATGTTTTTAACTACGGTTTTGCTCTTATCTTTTATATTTTAAAAAGAAAACTTCTTAAAAATCTATCAACGGTATTTACCGATAATGACAAAAGTTGATAGGTGTTAAACATTTTAGGACCAGCTTTTAATAGATTAGATTTTTTAAATATTTTTTTCATTCTATATTTACACCTAATCTTTTCTTTCATTCTACATTTACATTAGATGTTTCTTCTTCTGGCTATACATATATACCTTGTTTGTAAGTATCGAGTTCTCTAGATTTAAATTCCCGATATTTTCGAATCTACTCATACCCGGGTTCATAAAATACCACGGGCTAAAGAAAGTTATTCCGACACGAATTTTCAAATATAATTGATCAACCTATTGTGAGTGGTCAAAACAAAGGGTGCATTTCTTGGGTTTAAACCTGCAGTCCAGAGTTTCACTTTATAGTTCAGACAGAGCATGCATTGTACGAACTGTACCTGTACGTGTACTCGTATGTGCGAACTTTACTTGACCACTGAAATTAATGCATACTTAGATATACAAAAAGCTCAATAAGACCAGATCACTCTCTAGATGATAATGAATTGTCACTTTAATAAATGTAAATTCACTTTTTTGAAGAAATTAATCGTACTCCATTGTTTATATAAAGAGTGTCGGGAAAATTTTCGTCGGTCGGAAAAAAAGTGTCGGGAATTTTTTTTAGATTTATTTCAGATATTGCTATAATGCCACAACATTCTTCTAATTACATCCTTACGTCAGTGAGCGTCGACTCACTTTTGCCAGCGGCTTTTGCACGACTCGAAGGCTCCTTGGTAGACCGATTCCGTAATGTCCTTAAAGGTACGCGGGCAAACCTCTTTGACGGCACTTAGGATCCCATAGTGGTGTCCTTTGAGAGCGGATTTCACATCTGGGGATAGGAAATACTCTGCTGGTGCCAAGTCGGGATTGTCGGTTAAAGGGGCTGTGGAACCGTCGCTATGCCGTTGCAGAAGGTCTTCGCAAGCAGACACTCGATTCTGCTCTTGGTCGTCCGTCATGACCTTCGGGACCAGTTTAGCGCAGATCCTATGCATCGCCAAATTTTCAGTGACAATGGTTGGCACTGTCATCTTATCAATACCAATACAATCTGCGAACATGCACACACTTAACCGACGGTCTGAATTCAGTACTTCACGCACACGTCGGAAACAATTTGTCATCAATAATATTTAAACAAACCTTGTATTCACGCTGCGCAAATTGCGTGCAGATTGGGACACTAAAACTTTGAACTCGAAATCTAAAACTAACCGTGATTTAAATAATCAACGTCTCAATTAAATTATTCAATTTACTTTCAGGAAAGGGAAACATTAAAGGAATAGAGAAATTATATGACGTATTTCTTTATGGTTCATTAAAACCACTCCCTCTACGGTTATCGTAAAAAATTAAGAACAACTTGAAAAATATAAGATATAATCCGTTTTTGAAGAAAAGTACGGAAAAATGATTTCATCCATTCCAATTAATCAACCCGGCAAACACGGTTTTGACAAGCGAGAGTAGAACTAATATAGTAATACGCCTCATAGGATGTGAAATTCACATCGAGTAGGGGGACAGTTCTTTTCCCTATATCACCATTCCGTTTCTATTTAGGTTCTAGGTTCTAGATGATTCCCGGAATTTTACAAAGTGCTGCCTAAAGGCACAACCAGAGCTTGGAACATGGGACGTTCAGGTCAACAGTTATACGCGCTACCAACTAGCCAAACAGGAAGATGGGTTGGCGATATTTACAATCAAATTTATCAAAGAAAAATGGAAGGTGCTTAATTGAAAAATCTGTTTGAAGTACGTTATGCAGAGATTTTCTCCTCAACATTGTGACACAGAATTTAAAACCATCTATGAGTTACTAAAACAATGACCAATAAATACTTTACAAGCTATCATCGATAAAGTACTCTTTAGGCATAGCATCCGACCAACTGATATCGAAGATAATGAAATTTCAAAATAAGCATTAGTTGTTTTCTGGGAGCCCCAACTTTATTCCCTTCCGCCCCAACTCATTTATCAAAAGACAAAGCCTTGTTTCCCTAACCGCCATTTTTCTTCTTCAGGCTGAACCATACCGCCGTCTCCTACACTCCCCACTGCCATTTTTAAACCAGGTCCATCCCTCCTTAAATGCACTCCCCACGACAAAACTTTAATCCCATTCTTCCTTGGAGCCATCTCCCCTACCCTTCACTAATCCTTTTCTTCACCACCAGAAAACCAAATATAAAACTATGAAAGTCGCATCATAAATCAAATCATGGTTTTAAGTTTTTGAAAGGCTAAGTAAGCTGGCACTCATATTCGCACGAGTAAAACAATAGCAATGTTCATGATTAGGGCATATTCTTTTAATATCATGCCTAATATTGTACCTTAAAGTACTCGCATAAGTATTTTATAGCAAAAATCCGAACATTCAAAACAAACAGACTGAAGGAAACTTCGCAATTCAAGGATTATTCACGAGCCTTACGAAGGAAACGAAGGCTCCTCAGGCCTTTATTTGGTCCTCCTATCTTTCCTACATCCTATATTTATTTATTAGGTAATCTACCGGTTAAGGTAGGTTTTTGGATGGACACAACTATCAAATAAACATTTTGTAACTCCAAACAAAACCCATTCCAGCAACCTCATCTACATCAGGTCCCTCTTCATCTCTGTGTAATTCTTTCCTCCCTTCATCCGTCCAACATCCCTATCCTGTCCCTGCCCTTTCCTCGCTTGCCCAACATTCTCCCCTCTATTACCTTCTTCAACATTCCACTACCGCTCAATACGCCTTTCATCCATTTTTCCTGCCTCCATAACTAAATCCTATAATCCACGTAAATAAAAAGCAGCCCAAATTGAATTTCGAATTTGTTTCTGAGCAAATCTTCATATCATTTATATGCACCTAGTTGAAAAAGGACTTCTACGGTTTACGGCATCGTACCATATCCATAGGAAATCTTTTACATGGAAATACAACATCTACTCCAAACGCCAAACAAAATCGATGAAATTGTATCGGTTTTTTTTTAGAAAACCACACTCATGGAGTCTCCCATCAAAAATATGTCGAAATCAAATTACGACAACACTATGGAAATGTTTAGGTTTAAATGGGCCTTGCCATGATTAGGGAATGCACCCAAATTTCTGGAGATTCACGGCCAAGGCAACCATCGGCAGCCCACGGAAGCTGCGAGGCCTGGCATATCAAGTACACCTCATTAAGGTGCGGTACGTGAGACGAAGGACACGCACATATGACTTAATAACTGTTCAAAGGACGCCGCGTCCGATGAGCGTTCCTCATTACCACCTCCGCCGCCTCCCCCGTACACCTAAATCAAAAGGGAAAATCCCAAAGGAAAGCGAGACGGAGGGTCGCAGGCAGAGTGATGATGAAAATGGTAATGAAAGGGCAGGTAAACAAAATCACGGTCGCCCGGGTGACATGGGCGTCGGGAGGATGCAGAAGTTGGGGGCAGCGCGTATGTGGCCGTAAAAGAGGGTGACTCATTCATCATTGTTACCTGTCACGTAGGTGGGCGTTGCAGCTGTTACAGTTTGACCCATCCGATCGCGTTGTGATTAATCCGAGAGGAATCGATGGGGATGGGGTGGGGAGGCGGGTGGCGTGGCTTGGGGAAAGAATTAGACACGAATCAGAGAAGGGGAAGTTATAAGGGGCGCAGTGCGAACGGCGGCTGGGGCACCTGCTGAAAATATCCGCCTCCACCGCCGATCGTTAGTTTGTTTGCTTCCATGCTTTTTCCCGGAACGAAATCCGAATCGGATTTTTCCAGCAGATAAGAATGGCTTCGTGCGATTATAAATCGTTAGGTAGGACGGCTGGGCCGCTGAAATTGTTCATTTACCCTTCGAGGTGCCGTGGCACCCGGGACTTCAATGTGTTTCTACCTGAAAGGGTTAAAAACCTTTCAGGGCAGTTCCCGCAAAGAAAGAAAAAAATAATTAAATTTCAGCGTGCGACTCCAAGTAAAACAAAAGCAAGCTCAAAGAGAAGGAGAAAATTCTACTACAGATGAAGCAGTTGTATTTTTGTTGAACGAATGCCCTCGGGGGATCGGGATGTTGCGTGGCTAACGTACAGGCTTCTCTACCGAGAGGGCCCGGGTTCGAATAGCGGAGGCGGCAGATATTTTCCAGTGGTATCCCGATCCCGAAATGAGGAGCTTTGTGGAGAGGACTTTGAGGGAGCACCACGTCCGTCGGATGGGACGTTAAACTGCGGACCCCTTGGCACCATTCGACAAGATTAGGCTAATACCGACGCCGGGTTTCTCTCCACCCTTCCTTTCCAATCCATTCCTAATGACACAAATAACCTTAGCTGTCGTTCGCCTCTCCTAAAACTACTAGCACTACGAATTCCCTCCTTGGGCAAGGATAAACCTTAACGAGACCCATTCTCAAACCATCTGTCATTGGTAACAAAGTCTGTACTATGCTCCACCGGCTAACGTAACCTCTTTTTTTATTTTACTTAATTGACCATCCAGAATATTTCCAGAGTATTTTTCTTTCGTAAAAAAAATCGAAGAAATTTATTCTTAAAACCTTAAGTGGAACCAGAACACGCATCGTAGCTCAGCCGCCATAAAAATGACTAATAGCAGCATTTACATATTACACAGAAAGTATTTTAAAGTGGAATTAATTAAAAAATCATCTCATTATCCTACATGAATTAAGTTTCAACTGCTTTAACTCAGAATTCAAATTAATATTGCCCACCACGTGCGTTAAAATGATCAACAATGGAACGGCTTCAGGCTCAAATCAGCAAATTTGTGGTCCAGCAGTAAGGAATAGAGTAACTTAAAAATAAATCCGATCACTGAAATTTGATGCTACCAATGATGAGACCATTTTAATGATAACAAAAATTAAATATGGGTAAATTTAACTTTAAATATAACAGCAACGGTTATGCACTTTAAACGTCCCTTCTATTCAATTTGGACAATGTAACAAATTGGTTTTAATGAAAACTGTGAAGCTGATATTATGACTCCAACGCGTAATGATGAATAATACATTGTACACCGGTCTGCGACAACTATTAGCAACACGAGAATATCTTAAAGACCATTTGTTCAAAAAAATTATAAAATAAAAATTATCCCTTCTACTAAAAATGATTCGGTAAAGGCAGAAACCAGTTTATAATAACATACTTTGAGTGTCTTGGTATGAAAATATCTTGTAAATTGTCTTTTGTGCTCTCAATAGATGACACCAGCGTGCCGATTTCTGGTTTTCACCAGAAACCGAATTCGACCTAACTCTTCGAAGAAGTACTCTCACCATAGGGTTAGAAGAAATCAAAATAAAAGTCACTTCGTGTGAAAAGGCGTTTTCCGCACTCAGTTCTGACCACTAGGCACACCATCACCAAATACCGCTGTCCCGACCAAAGAGGTATCGACATAATTTCCGGGTGAAAGCTAAAGTTATATTAGTGCGGTGACGGGAAGAACGAGCGAAAATTTGATACGCGACCGACTTGTTTTAACTCCAACAGAGTTAGTTGAAATTGTTGGCCCACACTTGTTACGCCTAATTTGAAAAAATATGGATATACTACCCGAGTATGTTTTTAATTATGCATCATTTTTAAAGTTCCCTTGAATTATCACGTTACTGTTGCTTCAATTCGTCTTGTTATCATGTTATGACATCACAGCTAGCAGGAGCACTAAATATGTAAATTACAGCAAAAGCCTGGTAATTTAGGATGCAATAAGGTAACAAAAAAAAGTACGATGGAAGTTTCGATGCATTCATGCATTGAGGTCAGTTGGGCAGTAAATCAAATTCAAACGAAGCCGATGTGATGAAGTGTTCATTCATATTCGCCAAATAATCTACGCAAATCCCAGCCGGAACATGCATATAAGGCATACTGACCATGTCCCGGCGGTGGTGTCTGAGGATAAACAATAAAAGCGGGGCGAACGCGAGAAAAAACACGAACAGGTCAACATATCGGCATTTTTGTACACCCCCGAAGGCAGAATAATATGCAGGCAATGGGGAATTAACCTAAATTAAAACTGCTGCTGCGAGAAGCCGTGTTAATTCAGTCAACTATTAAAATAAAATTACCACAAATTCACTGTTATATCCCCGCGAGGCCAGCATATTGTGGCACCATAGGGAGACAGCAAATATTTAATATTCTCTAACACGTACAAACGAACAGAAAAGGAACCGATTCGAAAGGAAAATTCGAACGCACCAACCACAAGAACCATGGGCACAAAAATAATGCAGTGGTAAAAATGAAAAAGGATATGTAACGCATAAAAGGATACGTTTTTTCATTTTAAAAGGTTAGTTTATTAAAAATGACTAACAATGGGGCTATATATAGTCACAAAAATGACAGACAATGTTCTCCACAAGCCAAAAGCAATGATATTTTGAGTTTGATAATTACTAAACAAAATTGTTATGGTTTTGAAGACGGCGTATGACTGCATAAGTTTTAAACCCCATTCGGACACCCAAATGAAATAATTCCAGCACAAACAGTTCGAGTATATGAACATATCTTACTAGCAAGGACCATGTGGTATTTTATTCACGATCCAACACCCCCGCATAAGATTAAATGCAGACTTTTCGCATTGCAAGACCTATCAACATGATTACTTCCACTATATTACACGCTAAAACCACCACAAGATTGATCACTACAATCCTCGCGTCGATACGCAATAATTACGCTACTAAAAAGGGACAGAACACCACTTTATCATATTGCCGTGATTTACACAAACCAGCTCATAAACAAAACAAAGTCGCACAAAGGAAGAAGAAAACAGAGCAGAGAAACGATAGCACAGAAAAGACAACATATCACGCAGTATTTACACTGCATACATGCATTGGAACACAAGCTAATATTACTGCGCGAAACATTCTGTGGACTAAATCGAATACAAATATCGAAATGAAATACAGCTGATGTTAAAATGGGATACGTAACTTAAACTCATCAACACACGTGAAGCCACAAGGAGTGGAGACTCAGTCGGATGATATGAGTCCCTGGGGTGGAGTAAGTGCAGCGGTAAAGGGGGGACAGATTGCGCAGGAGATTTGATGCTACTACTACTCCTGAGGCGAATGGAGACCTGATTTTGCAGGGCTTCGGACAAAGGGACAGGCCTGCGACCGCTTATGCCGGAAGCAATGCGGCGGAGAGCTGCTTTCTACCGGTGTCGATAGCAACGCTCCCGCACATGCACGCGACCGCAGCATCGAATCCTAGCGGGGAGAAACCCCATGACTGTACGTTAATCCCATAAGTGCGTGAACGCGTGTGTTTGTGCACGCATATAAGCTATTGATGATGTGATATCCGCGCAGAAATCTCTGCGCTACCACTAACTGATCAAAGTTTACGTAGATTAACACAATTAGTTGAGGGGAGAAAAAAATGTACTGCTGCGAGAAAATTATCGACATACGTAACGAATAGCTGATGTGAATATATTATCCTACTGGTAGAATATATGGTATCTAGCGAATTGTACGAAGCGTCACAAAAAAAGATACATACTTCGGATGTATATATTGATATAAATACAATACAATATCATTCGGAGAATTTCTAACACGGAAGTAAATTAAAGGAAAAATGTGCACATAAATTATCAAACTTCATAAGGAACTGATTTTATTTAAAATGCTTCCTTTGGTTCAGAAATACTGTCATGACATCTACGCGATGGTAGCGGAATAAATGACTGATAATAAAAATGATGGTAGCAATGAGGTCATAAGTAATGCGTTACTAAGTTTTTGCACCCCGAAACTAATATTATAAAAAACAGATACCATTTTGAATTTTAGATACCATTTGAGACTTTTTGTCTTTTAGCTTTTTCGAGGAGCCGTGTTGTTTTGTAATTTTTAATTTATCTCTTCTTGTGGCATTTCAAAGGTTACTGTAATGACGTCATTGCTGACATTCGTTTAAGGAAATTGAAAAAAAAAATTAATATGAGAACGTTAAATGGTGATTTGAAAATTTTTAATCAGAGAATCTGAAAAATACAAAACACTAGAGTATGAATTTTTTTCCAAAATTTGCTCCACTATTTCATTTCATGCGGTTCACAAATAAACAATACAGTATGTACAGGTTGTACATACTCAATATGCCCCTAGCATACATCTAACAACGTTCATGTAGACACATGGTTCTTGACCTAAAAACACTAGATATTAAAGACAGAATACAAAAGATGCATTTTCACAAATTTCCCATTCGATGATTTCAACAAGGTTAACTAGGCTCCCTAGGTTGAGTAGGCTCCCAATTAACTGGGCTCCCAAGAAGTAGCCAAAGTCAAACAATGGGTCATTATGTTTAATACTTATGCTTGATGAATACCTCCAAGACCGCACTTGAGACGATTGCACTGTTGCTAATCATTCAACAACAATGTGTATGGATACCTCAGAAAAATACAATTATTTCCTCCATATGCAAAAATTTTAATCATACGATGAACCGATTAAGCACCAAAAAACGAAGAGCAGGACAATTGGGGAGAGAGTGGAAGTGGGAAAAGAGTTAGCCGAGTGGAGGACGGGATCAAGTTGAACGTACTTTGGATATATAGGAGGGTGGGAGTTGGATGAGGAAATGGCTGGCTTTGAGGAATTGATAGACTCGAGAAGATGAGTGAGTGATAGAGGCAGTGTTGAGTAACTGGTTGATTGGAAGATTGGCGAGGATCAGTGCGGGAGGTAATAAGTTAGAGAAAATTACTGGTTATGCATTGAAGTAAGAGAGCTGCGGTAAGCTAAAGGCATAAATAAACTAAACAAACTAAAAGCATAATAAACTTGACCACGCTCAGATAATATATACTCCAGAACTCCCAATAGTACACAAGTTCACGTTATACAACGGTAGAGTAGCAACGAAGTGTGAATCTTAATTGATATTGACGCTTACTATTTGTGTTTACGTAGACTAAAACCTCCGAAATACCCTGGTTTTCCAAGTTGGGCACCATTTCACATTTGGGTAGGGTGACATTTAAAAGCGATCTTACTGTACTACAGAAAAATCATGCCAGGTTTAATTTTGTGATCGAAGTCATTATATCTCATTTTTAAGTAAAAAAAATACAACAGAAAACTTCAGTGGAAGTTACCGAATTATAAATAAACTACAACAATTTAACAATTTTGTATGCTGATGTCATTTATGATGTCTTAGTCATTTAAAAAGTTAAGAGAGATCAGTCAACTTTTAGGATTTAGTATTTTTTTGGAATAGACATGTATCAAAAGTGCGCATTATGTATAATGAACAATTTACTTCATTTCCATTATTGAATAATCCGGAAAAATGCTTTTTGAGATATCATTTCGAAAAGTCTATTGCTGATGAAATTAAAAAAATGTTGGCAAAATAGAGTACATATTAATACAATAACTTGTTCTCGGATCAGTTATTAAAAATAGCTTTGATGAATGTACGTCCTGTTGCAAATCAATACTAAAACCAACATTAGGTAACCGAATTGAACCAGAGTTATGCTCTGCATTTCAACGGTATTCATTTCTGAAAAAGGAACTCCTTAATTGACAACGAATGAATTTTTCCAGGATTTTATGTGAAAATATCATTTTTTCAGTAATGACCCATTCTGATAACCGACGTTATATCGGAAGCCGCAATAAAATCGTCCTCATTTCCAGAAATGCAGTGAAATGAGAAAAGCCAACGAGGCAACAAGGCGCTGGCGGCATCAAAAGCCCTTTGCATAACGGTTGAACGTACTGTGTGGCAACCGCTAAAAAAAATTTATTTTATCATTTGGCGCAACCCTATTAGAATAAAATTTCGGGTTGGCTAATTTTGCGGCCTTTACTCCGCTACCTCGTCGAGCTGGAAACCGCCGGCCACGACGCCTAGACTTCCACGCGCTCTGATACGAAACGTCAACCAAACTGCTTCCCCCCTTTCTCCACCACGTGGGTTTACCTGCGATAAAAACATGGGCACTGAGGCACACGCTCGCATCCGGTCCTCGGGAGGGAAAAGCTCGGCAAGCGAAGGACGGGAAGAGCCGCCGTGTAATCAAAAGGTTCACGAGTGGACGGCGACGATGAGGTTTCACCTGGTCGGTTGGCCTCCGCCTCCCCATATTTTCATCCATCCCTTCATGCCTACATTCCGGGCAAGATGAAAGCTCCTGTATTCGAATTTCGCAATTAGCCCAATTAATACTAGCCATTAAAACTAATGGGTGGAAAATCATGCCACCTGTATGTTACGTCAACGCCGTCACATCAGCTTCAAATACACCCTTAAAGACCACATAAAAGAAGTGACATTGAAATAAATAATGACGACCAGTTGGAATATCTTCAAAAAATACAGACTACATTATAGCCAAGTACAGAAATAAGAGAATGTGATTTTCCATCAATATTTAAAGTAATAATTGATCGTTAAACATAATATCTAACGGAGGCATTATCGACTGCCACAAAATTATTCGCTTTGAATCACATTTCAGTTCTAAAGCACCTAAATATATCCATTGCGGAATGACACACATAAACAGCGTGCATGGCACAGAGTCAGAGTTAGCTGATTCGGAGACTTTTTTGACCTAATAGCTCCCATTCTTCGACAAACTAATGAACAGATCTGTAATAATATGACGACCCAACTTTAAAAGAAAAGTACTTCTCGTGAAAGAGCATGCGTGGAGATAACCCAGAATATCAACAAAAATCTATGACTCCAACTTGGCACATTGGCAGGTAATAATAAGCAATGGTCATGAGGTGCATTCCCTCATACCCCTGAAGTACGGATAAGCGAAGCAGGTAAATTAACTGCATCGACGGAGTTCACAAATAGACCCTTAATCAATCTTGTTCAACCGAAGAGTTTTCAATTCAATTAAAACTTCTGATGAGAATAACTTGAGGTTCAAGTTTCAATTTTAATTAATGTCGTGGCCCGTGTTTGAGCAATGATAAACTCCAAAGAATCACTTCCCAAAGTTTCAGACTAATCGCTAATTATCGACATGGCTCGCTTAAGGAGCAGGAGAAAAGTAAAAGTATTTTGGGGGCAAATGGCACATCGTTAAAGAAATTACTTACGCAGAATACATCCCTCGTATAAAACTGAAAATTTTAAACCAAGACTTAACAAAGACGCTTTAATTTATCGAATTTTATGTAACCATGCCCATGAAGACGATGATAAGGGAGATGTTTATCAGAAATATGCAATATTAAGCATATATTTTCTTTTTTAACTAAACTTAAAAAAGCTTTCCTTTATATTCCTGCTATCAAATTAAATAGAAAAAACATCACATTTATGATCGTCATTTTTAATTATTTGAAACTCCACCTTTCTGAGTAATTAATCTTAAAGCAGAACTTCTTCCAAATAACATCGATTAGATTGAAGTAGGAACCGAAGATTTCCAAAGGTAAATTTTGCTTAATATTTTCATTACGAACCCTTTCCATCATCTGAATAACAATGCTCTCTAACCCAGGAGTCTAGAGAGTGTCATCAACATTGCTAGTCTACCGTTTAAAGTAGGTTTTGGATGGACACAGACTTTCATCGTTACATTTCTTAGCTTCGTCTAACAAGATAGGGCACCCCACACTATATTGAACGACTCATCAATCCCTCATATATCCTTTCTCCGGTCATTTTATCCATCATGCCAATCCTCTTCCTCACTTGCTTGTCTAACGTCCCCTCTATCACAGTCTTCAGTATTCCATCGCCAATCCAAATACTTTGTACCATTTTGATATCAAACTTACAGCTCTCAACCTCGTGTTGGAGAATTTGACTCGCCATATTTAGCAACTTCCTTTGCCACTGTTTCAAGTGCAAGAAGAGGAAGTAGTCGCTACGTGCAAGGTCAGGACTGTACGGTGGGTGGTCAAACAGTTTCAAACGTAAATCTTGAATTTTCTTATTGGTATTGGCAGCAGTGTGAGGACGCCAGATGACAATTCCCCGTGTCACTTGTTTTGGATCGCAAGTCTCAGTTTGTTGAGCGTTTTGCAGTACACATCAGCTGTAATTGTTTTCCCACGATCCATAAAATCCACTAAAACAACACCGTTATGTCCCAAAAAACAGTCAGAATACTGGGCCTGCCACTTCGCTCTTCTTTATGGACATTTGTTCGTCCATTTTTAAAATCACGGCACAATTATCTAAACTTTCTTTCACTCATAACTGTAGGTCCATAAACTAGGCATAACTCCCGATGAATTTCAACAGCCGACAATCCTTTTACGTACAGGAGTCGTACGATAGAACGCACTTCGCAGCTGGCGGGATCAACGATTGTCGCGGACATAGTTGTTTGTATGCACGGATAAGCAAACGACTTCTGAAACAAAACAAATGCTGCCATAGCTTCTCAATGAATTAGTAGATAGCGCTGGAGTAAAACTGTGTTCTGAAGCGCCAATATTTAAATATAAGCAAACAGCCCTTACTTTATGAATATGCCTCGTACTTTTTTTTATTTAATTTTTTTTTAATTTTATTTAATTTAACCTTTTTTTAACATCGGGGTAGTAAAACTCTACCTTAAGCACCTAAAGTTAGCGTAACTGTGATTAATCTAACTTTAATCTATTTGGTGATGAGAACTTCGCGCAAAACTGAATTGTGGCATACGGAAAGAAATTGGTCCCTTATGTTGGAAGTGTACATTTTACACCTTCTAAGAGTTCGGAATGAACATATCTTGGTCTACTGAAGTCAACCATCGAACTAATTACTGTGATGACGATGACTCCCAAAGAGGAAACATGAATTACATCAAAGCATTCCATAGGCAAAACGATTTGAAGAGTCGTGTAGTACAATATGGTATGCCTACACCTGAAAACCATAATACCTTACGTAAATATTACTCCAAGAAAGAATTCATAAATTTTAACAATTCAAATTTGTCTCAAATTACAAGGTGTGATAAAAATAGACAGCTCTGATTTTATAACTTGTTTATTTCGACGGATACAGTTTAATCGAACTTGTCGCCCTCAAAGAACCAGGCGACAGTGGTACATGCCTTGGCTGACGACAAACCTTTGCCAACGTTACTTCCAGCTCTCGATCCCAGCCTGGTAAGCCGCCTTAGGGCTCCTCTTCAGGTCCACCGTACAATTAGTTTTAATGTCCTCCATAGAGCCGAATCGGTGCCCTTTCAAGGTTGATTTAACTTTGGAAACATAAACGCGTCTGATGCAGTCACGCCTGGAGAGTAGGGTGGCTGCGGGATCTCGGCAGTTCAGGTTCTGGCGAAAACCTCAACCACGATCAGCGCCGTGTGAGCCGGCACGTTATCGTGGTGGAAACGCCATGCATTATTTCTCCACATGTCCGACCTCTTTCGGCTCATGGCGACCCTCAGCCACTTCATGACCTTTAAGTAGAAATCTTTGTTGACGGATTGACCTTGAGGGACGTATTCGTATTGAATCAGCCTTTAGAAATCGAAGAAACACACCAGCATGGCCTTCACATTGGACGGAGACATGCGAGATTTCTTTGGTCGAGGAGAATGAGGACCTTTCCACTGAGAAGACTGGGCCTTTGTCTAAACATCATAACCGTAAACCTAGGTTACGTTACCGGTTACGATGGCTTTAAGAAACTCTGGATCGGCATTGGCCCTGACAAATGTCCACACGGTTTTGTCTCTGTTCATCAGTCAGCACCCGCGGAAGACGATACTTGAGGAGTCAATCTGAGCTAGATCCTTTAAAACACCAATGTCGTTTGCATTACTGTGAAGCACATCCTTCTTGGTAATAACTGAAATCAGACATGATATAATTGTTGGCAGCTTACTTTGATGTTACGTTCTCTTTTCCATCAATGTACACCTACATCTCCTTGAAATCTGCATGAAATTTGATGCGACGCGCGCCATGCCCAAAATGTCTGTCAAAATTGTGCGACAGGATCCAAAACTAATGTTCACTTCCTCGGCTGTCTCCCTAACAGTTAATCGGCGATTTGCCCGCACCAAATCGTTCACCAATTGAACATGGTTGGGGTCTGCCGAAGTGGAAGGCCGCTCCGTTCGCGAATCTTCAATGTCAAGGTCCTGCCCGATTCAAAACGACTGCACCACTCAAAAATCATTCCAAATGTCTCCGTAGCACTTTTGCCAAGTTTGAAACAAAATTTCACGCACACACGCAGTTCCTCTGGCTCCTTCATTGCTGCCGTTACACGCGGCGAAGAACAGGTTACGACGCGTACCGCTGCTTCTACTTAACGACTCGACGTAAACAAACGCAACACCTCTCGTTTTAGTCCTCAGATGTGCCGCTAGATGGCGCACTGTCTCTCGTTTCCATCCGTTGAACGGTTTGCGCAGAATAAAATCTGTCCTGTCTTTTTTGCCAATGCCTTATTTTCACTTAGGAGACTCGAGTCTGTTCCAAGAGCTGGACTCAACAAATATTCAATCATGTTGTATTTAACCAAAATTGGCTCCCCATGATCGAATAGATAAGCTAATTCAACGTATTAAAGAGGAATGTGAATTAAATAAGTCACATCGAAAAATATACTACACCGGAAATACAATTCTGTTTGTACGAAAATATTTTTCGAGCAAACTATAAATCGTCACCGCAAAAGTAGACAAAACTGAATGTCAAATGAGAAACGATGCTCAAAAGAATATATATTTTATATCTGATGACTACGACCTAAGTTAACCGAAAGATTTCTTATTTTTCAGGGAAAGAAATAAGAAAATCATTAGAAATAACTCACCGTCATAACGCCTCCAAAACGGCAACTGAAGGTGCAGATTCTTTCTAAAATAAACAAAGGAATTAGATTAAAATACATTAGGATACACAGAATGTAACATTTTATATTTTTATAATAAAAGAACGCTTAAGAATAAACATCGTCACGGCATTGAATTTTTTTAAACAGTGGAGTGCAAGTAGTCAAGGTAGTCAAATTAAATATTGTTTTCTTTCAAAGCAAAAAGAAAATATTTCATTACGCCTAAATAAAATATTAATCGTTACATGCTTTAGCATGTAATAAACAGAACTTAACGTTTACAGTTTTTTCAACAGCGTAAAGAGATGTTACCAAGAAAATTTCTTTTCTCGCACCCGTTTCTAATTGATGCAAGTCAAATTATACGAAATTACAGCTTGCTCATACATATAACAACGTTTATCATTAGTTCATTTTCTAACGGGCTAATTGGAAAGTTTCATATAATAGTTTTAGTCCTCAAAACATTTTTGAGGACTAATAATTTCAACTCAAGCTTTCTAATTATAAAAAGGCTATAATCGATATATAGTAACTATATTACACCACGTAATCATTAAGATTACAACTCAGGACAGTGGACAGAGTAGCCATAGTTAAATTACACACTTAAGGAGATCCATCGTAGTCCCAACTTTTCCCTAATTACAAATAGGACGTCTTCATAATTTTACACAATATTTACATAATTTTAAGATTTATGAATTTCATATTTAGAATAACACCTAATCTCCTAATATCTGGTAAAAATATTACATGTTAAGGCATTTATTAGTCAGACGATTATGTATCAAAATAGGAATACCTCCAATACCTGAGGCACCAGTCCATAATTATTTTATTGTACAATTAATGCTACACGTTTCCCATTTCAATTTATAGCTGGATAAACTAACATTGACAAGCAGCTACATTAATATATAATGATTTGACATATCTCTTTAGGAGCACAACGCTTTCCGCAGTATTTGTCACGAAATATCTCGGAAGGAAATGACCAAAAATGCAATACACTACATTTCCATTAGGTTCACTAAAAATTTAAGGGAGTTGATGATGGAGCGAGTACGACATTCTCTGATGCTCACTCTTTCAAATTGTGTGATATAGGCTCCATCGTCAACTCTCTCGTCCGCTCAGATGAAGTGACACTTTTTCCATCAATTACGGTCACTCGCATCCTGTGTCCTTGCCTGACACGGTTTTCCGGAGATTAGCGCTTCTTTCTCCCATCGCTCTTCCCTTCATCCCTTCCCACAACCACGAACCCTGACAACATTGCGTTCCGTTTAGCTTTCCTTCCACTCTTGAAGTTCATCATCGCAAAAGCAAAATTAGTGGCATTTTAGCCATCATCCTAGGTGCGCTCAATATCACATTTCGCAAGAAATGACGCGACTTCGTTAAATCTGGCAAAGACAAGCGTGCTACGAAATACTTACCTATTTGTTCTTTAACTGCAAGTTTCTCAATGCAAAAGTCACGGTCACGGTAAAAATGCAATTTGAATTAAACCGAATTTCAACATGCAAAGACATGCCTCATGTTCAGAAAAACCAGCTTTGAACAAATTAAACACCAAATCCATTAAAAAAAATGGCCCTGTCAGTTCCAAGCTTATATGGGTACCGATCTAACGTCACTTTTGAGAAAATAGAACAGGATGTTGTAGATTACCCATAACATGGTTGAGAAAAAATTAACATGACTCATGCACTGCTTAGAGCTTCTACCAGCCAAACGTGAATTGAATGACGGTAATTTTTAATGAGATAATTCCAGCCTTTTTTCCGAAACTAAATGTTCGGCGATAATTATATTTTCCTCGTACGTGTGCTACAAGCCGACATTCTCCCACAAAATAAAAGATTAAACCAATCACTCAAAATGTCATGTGCCTTCCCAGATGAAATGCGTTTCTTCATTCAATAATCGTTTTCAAGAGCCTCATAATGCGAACTACGAAAAAAAATTCTCTGGGCGCCTAACCTAATTTTCTCCGCCGGACCAAAAGTTTGAACGGAACAAAAGAATGCGGGTATGGACGGGCACATCGAGGAGAGGGGAAGGCAAGATAAGGGAAATGAAGAGAAGAAAGAGATATATAGATGGGGCACGGGAGATATAAACCTTGGGAGCTAATAGACCGTGAAAAGGGTGGATTGCTGAAGGGGGTAAAGGAAGAGAATTTAATGGAGTACAAGGAGAAATCGATGCCCCGGGCTGAGGGGAGGGGGGTATAGAGACTGCGAAGAATGACAGCAGGATGAGAAGGGATCCCTAAAATAACGCACTTCGTTCATCTTTAACCCACGGTGAGCAACACCACCGGGAGTGAGATTTCCACGCACCATGAAATGCCACTTTTTCCTCTTCGGGTCGACTTGAGTGCCAGGTTCACACTGCCTGCGTGAAATACTCCCGCCAGTAACCTCTTCACTACTCTCCGCAACGATTCCCCGACGGTATCTCTCGAGGATAGAATTCCCTACTCACCCGTAATCGCTCCCCGAAGAAAACAATAGGCATTGTGGTCACTTTCAAGGTTATTTATGGCACCAAGGATACTGGCAAAACAAATACCGTTGTTTCACGAGTTTCCTCGAATCAAAGAGGCACTTCCTGACGATCGCGCTACTCACCAATGGCTAAACAAACAAAAATTAGAATACATCTCGTCATTTCATCTAACCTCAGTTGTCTTTACGATGCAGAAATATGGTACCAAAAGCGATGTAGAGTACCTAAAGCATCACACAACAGCGACGATGTTTCCTGTGCTCAATGATTGGGTAAACTTGCGAGGAAAAAAATACACCTAACAGTTCACATAGCGAGCGATGGATCTTTAGTTAAATTAGTTTCTAATGTCAACTTTTCACATGTTTCTTGGATGAATTCCTATCAAATGGCATTTGCATGACTGTTGCACAAAATATGTAAACATACAGCTAAAAGATCAAGAATAAATAACACAGGAAGATAGAATTAACTTTTCCATTTCATCCTTTTAATTTCTCATTCTGCCTCTTCTGACAGTTACTTTAAAGATCAAGCTTTTATTATTTTCAACATTCAGAATATCAGTTTAACTGATAATGACACCCGGAAGAGCCTATCTCTTTCAGAGTAAATCTTTTGAACGGAAAAAAGTCAACACACGAAAAAGCCCTTATTTACCGTGGAAATTTGAGGGCACTCAATTGTTGAAAATATCAGCAGGGCATTTTGATGCCATAGCAGAAAATATCGACTTCAAAATTAAATATTGGGGCTTATGTACGAGCTCGGCAGGATTCTTCACTACTTCGATTTTGGTGTATGTGATCTCAAATAATCTTGTTCATATTGCATTTCACCACTGAATGAAAAGTTTTTTTTCGTTTTTGGAAGCAATACTTTTTTCTTGAAGTCGTATCATCGAACACTTTGTTAACAGATACATCAAATCCTATTAGAGTTGAGTTCCTCATCGATTGCAGACGGGAAAAAGGTATTTCTTTCGATGGATCTTTAGAGAACCTAAAACACTGGGAAATGAATTAAAAAAGTTACCATTTTTTAGAAAAGCAAACCTAACGCTGGTAACCTCGATAAACTATAGGTACTTCTCAACCTCTTAAAATTTAACTAAAAGAGGCCAAATAGTAATATATAGAATTTAATTTTTAACATGTTCGAGTACAATAGCTGATACTTTGGCGTGGCTATAAAAGTTAAAAGAATAATACGGAGTTGCATATTATGCTGATTTTTATCAATCTGATGTACACATGACAAGAGATGTCAGTAATACTAGTCATTATACTACGTTACTTACAACTCCCGGCGAGTTAGAAACCCTTCTTGTTAGCTCTAATGACTACGTGGATCCTTTGAGGAGACGTGACGCACGTGGAAATGATTATAGCAGTATTTTCGTTGCACACGTTTCCTGAAATTTTATTACAAGGAAAAACGCTCCCATATTCTTCTGTTCGCGTGCGTCACCTGATGAGAAAGATCCTAAAATACTGAAATCAAGATTCGGTTTTCCGTTTTTTCCTTAATGTTTTGTGTGAAAGCAGTTACAAGCAACACCTCGATGAAATTCTACCAAATTAAACTGTTTAGAGCCCCATTATACATTCCCTAGCAGGGCACGCAGGGTTTCAAATCCTCCATACGAGAGAGCTACGCAGGGCTTTAACGATGGGTGGACAGCAATTATATGGCTACGGATTCCAGGTTTTTCCCTGGTTTTAAAGAATAAAAATTCTTCGCATTTCAAAGTTTTTTTGCTACCATTTTTAATACCTCTTGTCTCCGGTTTAATCCAATGGACGCTGCCAAATTTACATAACCAAATATTTAAACATTTTCACCGGTAGCGTACACTCATATATGCATTCATGGGTTGATAATGAGCTGCCAAAAATAGCCTCAACAATTTAATGTCACGCCTACATAAAAGTCTTGCATTGGATAGAGAGATTACCTCGCTTTTGGGTTTTGGATTCCTACAATGGAAGTTTATGACTTTTTAAAAGCATTCAGATGAGCGTTAACCACGGCATGACATCTTTATGCAGTTTTTATTTCAAGTATTCCGAAAATACAAAAACGTAAACGAATGTTGATGGAAGCTCGTCATAGCTTGGAATATTAACTCACCACGACCCCGTAATTGATATTCTTTGAGAATTAGCTGTTGAAAACGGAATGATACAAAAGTTTGAAAAGCATTTTATCAATAGGGAAATATTTTATATCAACACAATAATTCAGGAGTATATCAGCAGGCACCTAGTTTAGGTGCAAAAAAAACATTTCCACTATGGAGTATTGATCTATTGTGGGACACACTCTCAAAAAACTTACCTAATGTAAAACGCTCAGTGCCTAACGATTACTAATCAGTTGCAGTGGTGCGATAAGTAGTCAGCTGATTCGTAACACGAAACAATATTATCCCATTACCGTTTTATTTAATGTACAGAAGTGATACATAATTCCCATTTGCACAAAGGATAATGCAACGAAAGCCGTTAGTTTAAATGAAAATCGCTTGATTAACCATTCTTTTTCAATTCGAATAATATTTTTCCATCACTGATTCTATTTATTTTCCAGCATAATAACATTAATTATCCAAAATTCCAGGATATTTTATGGGTTTTTCCCAATTATCATGGATTGAAAGATGGCTGGTTACCCTGGCACGAAAATGAGGGTTTAAAAAAGAGAATCTTCACAATAATACCAAAACTGCATTGAGATATTTCTAGTTTGTTTATGATATTTTAATCTCAATTTAAAGCATTAATTATGATTATATCCTGACAATCATCTTAATTTCCCAGCAATTCGTCAGTTTTTCCTGTAGAGACTCTTAAAAGAAATCTATTAAAAAGCATAGCACTTCAAACTGGTAGAACTCGGGATCGTGATAATCAACACCAAGTTTTTTAAACATTTGACACCAATCTAATCAACCTACACTATGATATATTTACAAAGGTATGACCACTTTTACAATAAACTTTGAGATATTATTTCACAATACTCTCAGTTCTTGGAACTAGATAAATAATTACATCCGGAACAACAGTCGGAAAAGTCGAGTTCAACACATTGGCAAATCAAATTGAATAAAAAGTCGTTTAAATTTTAATAATAAAAATGTGTATATATATATTATATATACGCACACTCGGAGTACATGTGTATACCTACAATAGGTATGTATACAGAAACATCGATTAAGACATTTAAACACTGAAACACAAAGAAAGGACACTCACATATGTAGTTTTGACGCTTTGACGGCACGTCCGACATCTAGGAAAGTAAAAAGTAGCAAATGTTTGCCTCAACTAACAGATTTGTAGATGATCAATTTGTATAATATTAAACGACGAATATATAAGTGCATGAATGAGTTTTATTATCTTCAGACACTTATTCGTGCATCACGCATAACTAAAATCACTAACAGTCCGTTATTAATTACCGAAAGTGAGATTTTATTGCTAATACTATGAAATATATTGAAACGAGACAATTGTCGAAAAAGATGTACCTTACGTAAATTAAAGTACAAAATAAATATGAGTTTAAGATCTTAGAAACAGCTAGCAAACATCGAAAAAATCCGCAATGCGTCTATGAGAGAAAACAATTCGGGAGAGAGGACATCCCACACACACACACGGCCATATAATAACGTAAAACAGGGGCGATCCGTAAACCAGTCGCCACGACCCTTTAAGGAAGAGTGAGGTAGAAAAACAGGAGTGTGCGCTCGAGAGAAATTATTAGTAAGACAGAATGACAGAAAAGCAAGATAGTGCATTGGTGGCATTACAGATGTCAGATACGGCAAAAATTAGAAGAAATATGGGCGGGTAAATCAGAAAGAAAAGAGTTTTGGTTACTAAGAGAAAGGTGAGGGAAAGAAAAGTAAAATTAATAAGTAAAATTCAAACAATTTATGACATATCAAGCAAAAAGAGGAAAATAATAGTTTTACGCCCACTGATTAAAGCGTATTGGCATAAAAAGTTGGAAAGAGAGAAATGTCAACATTTATTTAAAAGGTAGAGTGAGAAAGTCGATAAATTTGGAGAGGTGAAGGTTGTATCAATTTAACATGCAGTGAAACATTAAAAAATTGATTCAGAAAGTATGAGAACAGTATTCTGACCATAATAGAAAAGAATCCATGACTTTTAATTTAGCTGCAAGACTTTTTCAACCAATGTACCTCAACAAGTCTTCTTAACTAGCGCATGAGAATAACAAATGACATTTTACGAATAAGGGAATAAAAAGAGGAAAAGTGGAAAAATTAAAAGAATATAGCTCTGAAATGTTGTCTTCTCTTTTATGGACCACGAAAGTAGCCATACGTTTACAAACTAACAGTTAACCTCAGTCAAGTTCAGTTTATGAATCTCCCCTTGGTACCCTATGTTGCCTCAACCTCAAGTTTTCAAAATACAATTACCAACAAACTCTATGAAATGCAATATAAGCATACAAAATGTACGTAATATAAGCAGAAAAGAGTGACTACGGGTGGAAAAGACGAAATAAAAGTCTAAAAATAAAAATTCAATCACATCCTGCATATGAAATATGGCGAATAATGAATAAAATGAAGCTATGTAGTTTGCGAAATATCCCAAAGGAACGAAGTAAAGAGAGAAAGAAACACAAATCGTATAATGATGGGCAAATGAAAAGATGTGCTGAAATTCAGCGGGTCCTAGACAGGTTTTTATTTATCATGGAACAAGTGCAATCGCTTAACGCCTAAATTTCATATTTCTATGGTGAAAACATAAAGTAAACTATGATCATTCAATAATTACGCTATAAATTGATAGCTGGATGACAGATCAATTCTAATTCTTCTTCAAAGTACCTGAAGGTTCCCATTTTCTCCCGTACTGAACGCCGTCTCCGTCGTCCTCTCTCTCCTAATCCTGACCATCCGACCATGTATGTACACCTCAATCAACACCCGCCAATACGGATCTTATATCCATCCACATGTACTGCTCTTATATAATATATTTCATCCTCGATAAAAACATCGAGGTGATGTCGACACATCGGTAGGTTTGTAATAACATTGACATTATATAGAGAAATATCGACGATAAAACCATCTATAACCGATAAAATCATCTATATCGACTAATGTATAAAAGGCGTACGTGGAATTGTACCGTCTATCATTTCGGGTAAATAATCAGGGTAGAACAGTGAGTTTCTTCCTGTAAACCAGGGATATTAGCTGGTGAGGCGCGTCGCTTATATAATCATACATTTTACCAATGATATTCGTCGGTCCTGGATTTGCCATTCCCCCATTATTCTATGCATAAACAGTATCTAAGTGAAGAAAATATCGACATGGTGTCGATACATCGTCATCTCGCACAGTCCTACTCAACTACCTAAACATGAGACAGAGACCTAGACCACGACGCCTTTGGTTTGCGTGAAGAGGAATCACAGCCGAGGGTGGGGCGCGAAATGCAGTAATTTCGCGTCGCTGAGGAAGAAAATCCCCCCCCCCGTCGGCCCTCCTTCCACGCGAAGCCTCTCTCTCTCTTCGCCCGTACCCGCCTCCCCTCCTGCACCCACATCATCTCCCTTCACTCATCGCCAACTCCCTCTCCCCAACTCTCTCTCTCTCCGTACATCTCCTTTCCACGGTCTCACAATCGTTCCTTCCCCACCGCCTTTCCTGCCTCCTCGTCCTCAGCCGCTTCCCTCAGGAAAATAAAATAACACGACCAAGGGAACGCCCGCTCCCTCGCAGTTCCGCACGGCCACCGAGAAGAGGGACTTCTCATTAGAGACGATTCTCATTCGTTTTCCCTTGTACCCCATCCCAATCTCCGAAAAAAGAAAAAAGCACGCGATTCCTTTTCTACTTTCCCATCTGCGAAATGGAGAGACATGAGTGTACGAGGAGGTGGGGAGGGCTGTGATAAAGAGGAGGAGGCAAGAGGAAAGGACGTGGAGTACAAAAAGAAATGGCTTAGGATTGCGCCGTGGGTGGGGTGAGGAGGGCAATGAATGTGTCTTCTCAAGTAAAGAGACACAGGATTATATTTCCAGAGAAAGAGGTGGGAAGACTTGGTTGGACCTGGAGGGGTATTATAACAATCATTGGAATACAGTCAACAAAATTAGTATAATAACCCTGGATTTGAACATAAAAGTGGGTATACGAATGGTTCATTTTCGTGCAATAATTATTTTCCTTGGGAAAGCTTGAAGTTAAATATTTTCAATATATTTTCGTGTAATTTGTGTTCAAGAGGAACTTGACTTTGATAAGGTCAAAAAAAAGTCCGACGTGATTAGGATGGAGGATACAACAAGATGACTGTCTGAAACTGACATTAAGGTTGGCCGAAAAAATTATTTGTAGAATTTCCCGAGTGTGGACGATTAATGGGTTTGTGTCGGTTAGTAAAATCTCCATTTAAATTATTTTACTGCGAAATATTATGAGTTCGTGCGTCGCGGTAGTCCAGGGGGTAGAGCGTTGGACTACTGACCGGAGGGTCCCGGGTTCAATTCCCGGGCAAGGTACTCTGGTCACCTACAGTTCCACCCAAGATATGTGATTTTTCGGGTACCAGTTCTTCCTGGGAAACCATAATACCACAGGGAAAGGAATTGGCCTACCTACCCTGATGTGTGAATTTCACACGCCGTCGGTCTTAGAACTGGGTGAACTCTACCCTCACCTACCCAACCGACTTCGGGTTGAATACTGTGTTTATGGTTTTATATATATATATATATATATATATATATTTACATATATATACATTACTTCACACATAGAAATAGATATAAGGAAAGGTGATAGGAAAACACATAAAAGTTCGTTCATCAACGTTAATACTATCTGCTCACTACCTCCAACAATTACCTCCTCCACCCCTTGATCAGTGAGTATATGACTTTGGAATCAAGAGAGGTAAGAAAAGACAACGGGTAAACCTTCACTTCTTAATCGAACAATGCTCAAAAGACGCTGATTGATCTTATTATGAAAATGCACAATAAATGGCATACTACAACCTTCCCATGGCCAACAATCTTCACGTGGTGGAGGGCATGTGCAATCCGATGACCCCGAGAGCGGTGCTGGCTGGAGTAATGTTACATGCTCTGTAACATTACTCCTGCTTCTGGTAGGGTCACCCATGCCAGATAGGTCGAAGGTTAAGAGCCAGACGGAAGGTAGTCCACACAGCGTCTGTTTCTCAGTGAGGCGACTGCAAAGACGTCTGACCCCAGTGGAGCGGCCATTGAGTGATGGTGTCACGTTAAAAACACTATTGAAGAAGCCAACGGGAAACCACCTCAATTAACATTCCCAAGGGCATAATGATGGACAAAATAGAGAATGTGAGTCATGGCAACTACGGGACTCAGCCCAATCGGCCGTGTGTCGTGCCCGACAGTGGGAGAGGCAAGGCTTCCGCGGTCGTCATCCAACGAAACGCAAGGGAAAACCGACTGCAGCAAGAGAAAAGACGCAGAAAAAGAAGACCAAATTAGTTAGAATAATTACCTGGAATTTTAGAACAATGTTGAGGACAGGAAAATTAGAGAATATAAAGCGAGGGATGGAAAGAGGAAATATAGATATTTTGTCTCTGCGAAGTGGAAAATTCCAGGTGACTCAGAAAGATATCAGTTAATTATATTATGGTTAGGCACAGATTCAGGAACAGTGTGATAAATTCGCGCAGCTTCCCGGGAGCGGATGCAGACTACAATTTTGTTATTATGGATTGTAGCGTCCGTTTCAAAAATATATTACAGGGGCGGCGGATTAGGAAGGAAGTGGAATGTAGAAGCATTTAATAGATTAAAAAGGAAGGAGAATCAGCAGGCTGTAGAGAAAATCATGGATAAGGGTAAAGAGCTAGTACTATCACGAACAAATGGGAATACATAAAAAAGGGATATCGAAAGCCACAAAAGTAACTATAGGAACCGTAAATGGGAAAAGGACAAGGATCACAGATGAGATGATTGGAAAGATAGAAGAGCGAAGTAAATGGAAGAATGTAAACACAGTGTTGGGCAGAAGGAAGAACAAAGAGTTAATAATAAATTAAGACGGTTAAAAAATAGAGCAAAAGAAACGTGGTGGAAGACGCAGAGCGAGGATATGAAAAGTTTGCGGAGGAAGGGTGAAATTTGAACGTTACACAGTTAGGTTAATCATTAACGGGAAGTAGGAAGGGAAGATCTGTGCTAACAGTTAGAGATAAGTCGAGGAAGATAAACGTTGACACAGGAAAGACGCAAAAGAGATGGAAGGAATATATAGAACTATATGGTAAAGAACTTGGGCCAACAAAGTTCGACATAGAAGAGTAACATGACGAAGAGAAAAATAGCTTGGGTCCAGGAATACTTGACAATGAGATGGAAAGGACATTAAGGGAGATGAAATCAAATAAGGTCGTGGGGGTGGACAACATTCCTACGGGACTACTAAAAGGTTTAGGAAAATGTGGGGGGAAGAGTTTATATGGACTGATTTGTAGCATCTATGAGGAAGATATCTAGACGAAAGACTTTGTGAGATCAGTGTTAGTTCCTATTCCGAAAAATATATAGGTTACATTGTGTGAGGACTAGAGAACAATAAGTTTGATATCCCACGCAGCTAAAGTTATTCTAAGGATCATCAACAAAAGAATGGAGAGCAAGGCAATTGATTACTCAGGGGATGATCAGTTTGGGTTTAGGAAGGGGAGGGGCACGCGCGATGTCATTGCAGTAATGCGATCACTAATCGAGAAGAATGTAGAATACAATCAGGATGTATTTTCCTGTTTCTTAGATTTCGAAAAGGCGTTTGATAGAGCGAATTAGGAAAAACTAATAAGTATATTGTAAATAATAGGAATATATTGGAGGGGTGGGAGGCTAATCCGCAACCTCTAGATGTCTCAGACTGCTCAGGTGCGAGTGGGGAACGGAGAGTCCGGATGGGCAATGTTAGGAAGAGGGTTAGGCTGAATTGGAGGTAGGAATGAAAGGCGGAGGAAAATTCATAAAATCAATTAGGTTAGCTAATGACCATGATCTAGTTTGTCAATCAGACAAGGGTTTGCAAGCATTGCTGAGTGAATTGGAAATTCAGTGCAATAGACATGGGAAGGGAACCAATATTAATAAAACAGAGGTTATGTGATTTTCTAGAAAGAAAAATGCTAAGCTAAACATTAAAATAGGAGGGGAAAAAATAGAGCAGGTTTACGTATCTCGGAAGTGTTTTGGACCAACACGGTCAAAGTAGTAGGGACGTAAGGAGAAGAATTGTGCTACGCAGAGAGGCTTTCACAAAGAGGAGGGAGTTGATGACAAAGACGCTGAGTGAGGATGTCAAGAAAAGACTCGTAAAAACTTTGATATGGAGCGTACGGCGCAGAAACGTGGTCACTGAAGCAGGAAGATAGATGTAGATTGGAGGCTTTTGAAATATGGGTTTGGAGAAGAATGGAGAAGGTGAAATGGACCGAAAGGAAAACAAATGAGGAAGTATTAGGTATGGCGGGCGAGGAGAAAGGTAGAGTAGGGAGGTAAGGAGAAATCCTATGGAGGCAGGAAAAATGGATGAAAGGCGCATTGATCGGTAGTGGACTGTTGAAGACTGTAATAGAGGTGAGAATGTTAGGCAAACGAGGAAAGGGCAGGAACAGGATAGGGATGTTGGACGGGATGTAGGAAGTACACAGAGATGAAGAGGAACCTGATGTATAGTTGGTTGCCGGATTGTGTTTTGCTAGGAGTCACAAAATATTTATTTGGTAGTTGTGTCATTCAAAACCTACCTTAACCGGTACATAATAATAACGGTATATAACTGTGAGGTACGCTTATCTAGTATCCTGCTCACAAAGTCTTAATTTTAGTCTAACTCACTGTCCTGCGGGTAGTGGTCTATCACACGTACAAGCTAGAGCACGTTTCTGACTAGGCCATGACTATCGCTACAGTGTCCATATTGGAAGAAATGATTACTGAAACTTTATTTGAGAAAATGAGGGGGCCTTAAGGCAGGATAATATTCGAATCTTAATTACATACTTTTCATGCATTCTACAAGAAGTACATAAATATATAAGTATTCTATGACAAGTATTCATCATTATATGAATTGGCAATACGAAAGTGGTATTTCGTGTTCAGGCACCGAAACACGAGCGGTCAACGGGAATTTCTTCATGAATTATATGGCTTGTGACCACTTATGGAATGAGGATGCGGAGCCGATTTGGATCTTTTCAATTCGTTCGTCGAGCATTCAAGGTGGGCGTCTGCTATTTAGAAATGATCTCACCAATTGCTGGACATATTGAACACATATAAACCGCAATCCTAATAAGTCCGCTTTCTGATTTACGAGGGACCGGCAATCTATCTATTCTTTCCTGCTGTACTCATTTATTCTCTTTTATACTCTCAGCCGGCGGATCAGGAAGGCAAAGCATTACACGCTCACTCCATAGAAAAAGAAACGAAGCTTCACTTCTGCAATTTAAAGCTGATCACGGAAACATAAGAAAGAATGGTTTTAATATCATGTGCCTTATATCACTTCACTAAAACTAAGTAGAGGAAAACCACAAGTAGTCTTTCCATTTTTTCCGTGTGACAAAAGAGAGTTGGCATGGAGTATAAAGCTGGTGGTCGTATTTCTTTAATTCGTTTGTAAGTGGTCATGGGATATGCTTTCCGAAATGTTCTCCTAACTTGAGCAAAAGGAATGCCTTTTCAGGTGGATGTTCACATAACTCATTGCATCCTGTATGTTATCCCCAGCTCACACTCATAAATGCCAACTTATATATCCCAGTTCCTAATTTTGCTGCGGGCTTACACTTATAAAATGTTTAAGTGAATGAATAACTATGCTGATTGTAGTACAATTACGCTGAAATTACAGAAGCACTACTGAATTATATTCCTTTCCTCTCTTCAATTTTAAATTTACTGGGAAGGCAAATAACACTTAGTTCCTCCCAACGAACAGAGGAGGGAGGGCAATGGCCCTCCTCCTCCAGGTTTCCAAGCAGCTGCCGGGAGCGGACAGAGATCACAATGCAGTAGTGACTATGAAGAAGGAAGACCGAGGATCAATTTAAATTCTAAGTGAAGATGAAGACATAGGAATATTAAAGTAAAAGAGAGAAGATCCAAAAAAACGGATCATCAGCGCGGGAAGGCAAACAACAGGAATGGTATGTACGAAACGAATTGCGAAGAAATGGAGTACATGGGATGGTTAGGAAAACGAAAGAGAGAAGGAAATGGAAATAAGTAGATGAAAAGGAGAATATACGGAAGAGTAAGAAAACCCTATGCCGTGAAACACATGACGAAGAAAACGTGGTGGAATGCGCAATGCGGTGAAAAGGAGAAATTTCAGACGGAAAGGTGGATGCGCCATACGCAGGATATAAAATACCTCGGTAAAATTCCCGGGTTTTTGAGCAAAGATCCGGTTTTGGGAAGGAATCCCGGCATATTCCTAGAATATAAACCGCAATTCTTTACTTCTCGTATAGCCTATATACCTTTTTCCTAAAACACCGGTGAAAAAAATGGTATGTGCCATTACACAGGTTGCGTATTTTTCAATCTTTTTCAAAACGTCATGTCAATTAACACACTAATGACATGATCACTCGCGTATTTCATCTCTCACGCACAATTATTTACAAATCTTTGTGGTTTGCTCCAGTGATTTTAATGACATTATCTCTTTCCCACTACATTTAGTATTTACATTTCATATGCTAAGGTATTTTATAGGTCCTATATTACACTTGGGATTAATTTTAGACTTTTAAATTAGCTTGCGGCTTTGAGAAACGGGTAAACTTGTACAGGACCTATTTTTTTTGTATTTTGAACCTGTACGTGTTCAATTCCTGAGGGAGTAACACAGCAAGCTTGCGGGACATATTGTTTAGCACTTGTCAATCTTGTAGCGATGCTGTTGAAACTCAAGGAAATTCATGTCATTAATGGCGTTTTATGGTTATGTAAAGAGATGCAAGTAACCCTCTATACCTCCCGGTTCGTGTTTTTGAATAGTTTACTTCCTTAAGTAGACATCGAAGTGAGGTGGGCCATTAAAAATTTCTATTTGTTGACCTATATCACCCAAATTAACCTCCGAATCAGAAAATCAAGTGTTATAGCGATGAAAAACGCTGATCATATCATTCATAATGATTCCTACAATAGTAATAGAGCAGTCGGTCGGTCAGACAGATCGCAGACTGGCCGATGGGTTCTAATCCAAACGACACCTTGACTAAGACTGAACGGAATTATTCTCTGGGTACAACAACTACCTAGAAAACTGCAAACAGAGTTAGGAAAGAGAGCGCCCTGAAAGCGTTCATATCACACGACGATGAGCTTAGTATCTGGCTAGCTCTGTACATATCTTTAAAACCGACCTTCGGATTTAAGATTGTGATATGTTGGTCATTTCTTAGTAGGCTAGTTATCACTGCGTCTCCCTCAGTTTCACTGTCTTCCGAGGTCGAGAAACACTTTTGAGACAAGTTATGCACGTATTTTGTTGTACAAGGTAGTAGGCAATTAAAGTTAAAATGCGATAACGCCGTCGATTTAACCTCGTATCATTAGTCAAAAAATTAATCATTTTGATAGTTTAACTGTCAAGTTTCCAGGAATGTTTATCGTAAACCATACTAGCAGTGAAATTACTGCTCTCTAAGCCCTCCTAAGGGGGGGGGGGGTCGGGTCGAGACATCGGATTACTGTGTTTATGGTTTTTTTTATGATTCATAAGGATAATATTTTCCTCGTATTAAAATGACAAGTGAGAAAATGGATGCCACAAATTAAAATAATGCACGAAAACGTTGTGGAATGAGAAGACGCGACGAAAAGCACGCAGTGCACTGAAGGCCGTGAAGATATTAAGGATGAAGTCTTCCAATGGAGAACATGATAAGAGAAAAAAAATGCATTCCTCCCACCGAGGACGGCCTACGAACTGGATAACGATAAGAACCCTTATTCGACATCCTCGACCCCTCCCCACCTCTTCAACCAACCTGCCCTGGCACTTCTGGACCGCGTTCCGTTAGCGCTCGAGGGTAGGCGCACGGCAGAAATTACATGCCGTCGTAGCTCTCCCACTGCGCTCAACCGCATATAAAACACTGAATGAACGCGCACTAAAGTGCAAGTGTGACGCTTCCGGGAAGAGTCAATGAAAACGGGTGCGGCAGAATGAAATACCTAACCTTAGGCAGGAAGAAAATAGAAAATATCAAACCCATTACATCGCTCGAGGGAAGAAATTATTTAAGTTTCCAAATTTTAGCCACCGTGATCAGGATGAATGACGGGATCATTCAGAATGTAGGAGCAATGTTGAAGTAAGTATCACAATTCATTCACTGATTATTCCACGAAGAGGAAGTCCATATCCAAAATAGTAACGAAAGAGTAACAGCTACATAATGAGGTGGCAGCACATCTGCCTATACTTCACTAGAAAGATATTTTTACCAGGGAATTATGCGATTAGATTCCATCGAGCGCAAATCACGTAGATTGCAATATTTAAATGAAAATGAGCCAGTCCAATAATCAACATAAACGAATATTACGTGAATTATTTATTATTACGTATTGAACCCGTTATATTTTTAATTAGCAGCCGATCATTTCACCAAGTGGACCAACACACCGCACCCATTATTACGAGACTGCATCCTTATATGTTTCCAAAACTTTTTCTCGTACTACGTAAAAAAAATTGTCATATATTTAATTATTGGTAAAAACAACGACACTAAAAAGGCATACAATTCCAATTACTTTTCTTCGGAATCAAACGGCAAAACACGGTGTCACTGCCAATAGCAAACTAAGAAACATCTTACTTTTTTCACCAGGAATAACCAAAACTAACTAGATAGTATTTACTCAAAATTCGTAAATACGCATTACAATGCATTTATTTTATTACACCGGAAAAACTACTCAAAGAAGGACCTCCCCGGACTGACAAATGATATTAAACTACGTGACTTCATAGTGAACGATATGGCAGAGTTCTTATCATTCAATATAACTTCACAGCAAAAGAAACCAATAAATTCAATTCGTTTTTCATGGTAACCTAGGTTCCGACCTAGGTTCCCACGTATTACATCATCATCGGATGAAAATGACGTAATGCGATGACATCACCCCTGAACCTCCTCAATTTGAACCCCATGTAATAATTCTATTATAATGTAGAAACTACCAGCCCACTAAATCTAACAAGCAATGCTTTCCACTACGTACATGGAATTGACCAAGAATGAGAACCCGAAAATAATAACACAAGCAAGTTAATGACTAATACACCTGAGCCTCACTCTTAGCATATCATAAATCCTGTTTCGGCGAATAATCGTTCGTTATATAACATCACAAGGTCAAACGTTCATTTCACCCAATTCAGACCGAATCTATCCCCAAAATACCAACCAGAAAAAAAATATATTAACAGACATCTAAAACAAGAGCACGGCCAAATTGATCCCATTGCGCATAATAAGGACCCAAACAGAGTTACCTTCGTCTTTATTCCAAACCTCCATATGCGGACACACTAATCTGCGTCTGCTGGTTCACAATAATTCCTATAATTATGTCTAATGGTGATCACGAGCAAGGAAATGAAATAATAGCATCCGAAAACTGCGTAGGAGAAGAGCAAAGGAACATCACGTGATTGGGGAGTAGGTGGTGCGATGAGAAAATGATTATGATACATAAACATGAGTTAGAGAAAATTCCTCAGCAATAAGTGAACACAATAGACAGAGAGGGGATGGATAATATGTACAAGAATCCTTTCATGCCGTACACCAACGTACCAAACAGAAAAAAAAACGGTTTTGGTTGATGTCATCACACTTCATGCTAAATAAATGAGTTCGAATCCCAGAAGCAAGTATAGTGCAATGCATGTTGCGAAAAATTTTATGACCAAGTGGCTTCAGTATTTACCGTTTCTGACGTCATCCAGCTGTATTCAGTTATGACCCGGCCGCCGGCAGCCGAAAGTCCCTCCAATGACTGACTAAAGGTTGTTCCTAGAGTCTTCAGGTCAAGATTCCCACAATAATCTAAAGCAAATATTTATGCCCCGTAACCAAGAGCACTGCCAACAGTCAACTGGAGAATGTTATTTACATCATGCTCATAATTTACATCGACAAAATACTCCGCAAGGGTGTTTGGCGTGAAAATTGGGGTGCTAGGACAAAAGCCATGAAAAAGGAGAGAAAGTCTGTTTAGGGGAGCTATACGAGCTCGTACATCAACGCGCAACTGTTTGCTTCTCTTTTCGTTCATGCCTTTAAACAATCTGTACAGTTCGTTAATTTTGGAACTGGGGAGTTTCAGCCAATAACAGCTCTAGTTCTTTTTCTATTTACCCCGCACCCAGCGTAAAAGGGAGGAAACGTCATTAATGGTACAAAACAGAACAAAGCCATCGCAGCCATTACAACAAGAAACATTGTTCACGGTTGATAATAATATTGCACGGATAGTACACGTCGAATAGACTCCTCGTACTTGTTCCTGCAGCCCGATATTTGTATTCAGTCGCCTCAAATCGCAAAAAAATATTTATCTTTCCTCCTATTGTTAAATGAGGGAGACTTCCTCATTTAACTTCCCAAAATGTTTGTCCCCTTAAGACATGCGAAAAGTACCATAATAATTTTAAGGTGGAGGTAAAAGTTATTTTGGCAATTGCTATATATTTATTAATAGCAATGCAAAATTATGTCAGCTTCATGGAGTACATGGAATGAGAATACGGCAAATTATTAACGATGGATTAGCCTAATTTTTTAGGTTGAAATATTTTGAAACTAAAATAACAAATTTGGTAACTGTAATCCACCGTTATAAGTATTGTTAATGGCATGTCCTACCGTCTTCCATTAAAAGATCTCAACCGCAGACCGTCATTCAGTTGTTGAAAATAATCTTTAAGAATTTCGGCTCTATGTTTTTGCGGGTAATCCAATACACACAGAAAAAGTGTTAATCCTAAGGTGCAAGGGACCATAACCAATGTTACTGTTAATTTGTAGGAAAGACTACATACTTACACTAACCTGCTGTGACATCTTAGACTATAGCTATAGCAAAATGGTATCCGACATTATTAATAACCACAATTTAGAGATTCTTGCAAAAAAGGACAAGAAAATCATCCGTTAAAGAAAGACGACACGGAAACGTCTTCCAGAGTGGTTTGCATATCAGGTTCAATCAGAGCTAACGGCTGTAACAGTTACATCGAAATATTCGTTTGTGTCACACCGGTCTACCAGAAAAATCGTGTCTTATTTTATTTATTTAAGTAAAAAGTAATTATACAACAAAAAATCAACCTTGTAATAAAATCCAAAAATAAATTGGTACAGCGAATAGCACGCAAATACTAGATTGAAGTAGTTTTATCATACTTGCTTATCACAAGAAATTTAAGCTAAATATAGCAAGCACACTCAAACAAATAATAATGAATATTTTCAATATATCCCAAGCCATAACCTTATTCAACACGCTTAATATTAAGAGATACGGTACATATGTTTTCACAATGTCAAAATGATTGTCATTCGGTTTTTTTCTATTGCCACATTAAAGATAGAACGAAAATCGCTTACTTGTAATAATTTTATAGGAAAAATGAATGAAAAGCAATGAAATGTTAAAGTATTGTATAGAAATCGAAGCCTAAGGGTGGAATTTCACGGTAATTGTTCGCCTTGGTGTATTAATGCCAGCTATTTATTCAACGGAAGTCATTTGACAACAAATTAAAAATAATAATTAAACTTGTACAATCATATGTTAGAAAATCCGTCGAGTATGTTTACGTGATTACACTAACAGTGGCCAAAAAATGACTACATACATTTATTTTAGAGTCGCAAATTGTTGCGATCAAGGAAATAATAGTAACGTGTGCACTGAAGACGTTTCAAACTACCCCAATCCTGCTTCGTAGAGAAAATAAACATTACATGACCTTCACCGCCTGGTCAGTAAAGTCAAGATCTATTATATATGCAAAAGTCTCAAATAACAGCTCCACCATTACAAAAGGTAGACAATACCACTTGTTCCATAACCCGCTCACTAACATTGTACATTCACTTATTTTCCTCTCGTAAATATGCTATTACAACCTCATTAAACCATTATGTATGACTTCAATGCAGAAGATCTTAGGTTTGACACAAGACATCGAGTTTGACTCCATCAACCGATCCTGCTCATATTCTAAATTTAGGTAGGCAAAGCAAATAGATACATAGCTTCAACACGGAAATATTGTGTTAGATAAGAATGATAAAAATCTTTACCTTTCCTAGTCCAAATTCAGCTGATTACAGAAAAACTTCCTCTGCAAAGAAGTAACGATGTTCACTTCATTCCAACGGACATGTGAAATGCTGCTCAGAGATGGCGACAGTGATCAATGCCTCAACAATCGACGATCGTTTTGTGGGTTTTGTTTATATTCTGCAGAATTTTTCCGGAAAAAGATCTTATTTGAAATGGAAGGTAGCAGTGCCGAGGGTTGTTTAGAAGGTGATTCATGTGGATACTCAGTTTCCATTTCAAATGAAATAACAGCGGCTCAACTAGCACGAATGGACAAAAACAGGCACCGTGCATTACTCATCAAACAAGCACGGCAGAAAGCCCAGCCTTATCCTTCTGAGTAAGTGTCTTTTGAGCAAGTTCGGCCCGTGCAAATTAGTCAATGGAAGTTGTGAATTTGGCTTTCATTGCAGTATATCCAAAGCCGCTGAGAAAAGTGTTATTCGAGTGCATGGAAGTAAATTCATCGACACCGGTGGAGGATTCCTTTTGGAAGAGAAAGACCTGGATGAATCTGAAGAGCCTGTATGAATTATTTGAGTTGAAAATTAATACCAAGAAAAAATTCTTACTTTTATTAATTGCAATGGGTTTCAGGTAAAAGTAACAAGTCAACCACCACCCATAATAGAACCAGATAGGCCAAGTTGTATTGAATGTGAGGAGGAATTCTACGATTCGTTTCTCTTCCAGAATTTCGAATATGCAGTATGTGATAAGTGTAGGTGTGTATCATTCTGGTTCCTAGTGGAACATGGTTAGATCTACAGTCGTATTTTGTTCTGATTCATGAAAATACTTATCCCTTGAAGATTTGGCCTTGTGCCTTAGTTTATCACTTTTCCAACTTTCATTTAAATTAGCACCGTCAGTGTGGTAATTTGAGCACCGAATTTTAAAAAATGACTAGCCTAAAGTAAACTTATCCTGTGCCTTTAAACCCTTGAATGTTCGTCGTATTCTATGATTATGGTTGATTTTGCGTTCTAACTTCCTTACATCAGGGACAATGAAGACAAGCACTGCCTCATAACAAAAACTGAGGCAAAAAATGTGTACCTATTGAAGGATTGTGATTTTGATAAACGTGAACCAGTTTTAAAATTCATATTGAGGAAGAATCCTCACAATTCCAATTGGGGAGACATGAAGCTTTACTTGCAATTCCAGGTATTGTACTCTTAAATAACTTACTAAATTTCATAAATGTTGATCATTAGTTCATCAATCATCTACTTGGTATATTATTATTGGTGGGTTGGTAAATTTAATTATTTGCAAATAATATGGATTCTGATTAGCTTTGAATTAAAACAATTCTCTTAATGGCACATGCCTGTATTTACAATGAATAGGTTGAACAAAGAGCACTGGAAGTTTGGGAATCAGAAGAGAAATTGGAAGAAGAAAGAGAGAGGCGGCAAGAAGCAAAAGAAAAGTCAAAGATTAAAAAGTACAACAAACAGATTAAAGGTTGGTTTTGATATTATTATTAGGTAATCTACCGGTAAAGGTAGGTTTTTGGATGGACATAACTGTCAAATAAACATTTTGCAACTCCAAACAAAACCCAATCCAGCAACCTAGTCTACATCAGGTCCCTCTTCATCCCCTTGTACTTCTTTCATCCCTTCATCCCGTCCAACATTCCTATCCTATTCCTGCCCTTTCCTCGCTTGCCCAACATCCTCCCCTCTATTACCTTCTTCAAATTTCCACTACCGCTCAATACACCTTTCATCCATTTTTCCTGCCTTCATAGGATTTCTCTCAACAAACCCCTCTCCTCACCCACCATCTCCAGTACTTCCTCATTTGTCTTTCTTTCAGTCCATTTCACCTTCTCCATTCTTCGCCACACCCACATTTCAAAAGCCTCCAATCTATGTCTATCCTTCTGCTTCAGTGACCACGTTTCCGCACCGTACATAGCTACGCTCCATATCAGAGTTTTTACAAGTCTTGTCTTAACATCTCTACTCAACGTCCCCGTCATCAACTCCCTCCTCCTTGAGAAAGCCTCCTTGCCTAGCGCAAATCTTCTCCTTACGTCTCTACTACTTTGACCGTATTGGTCCAAAACACTTCCGAGATACGTAAACTGTTCTACCTGCTCTATTTTTTCCCCTCCTATTTTAATTAGCTTAGCCTTTTTCTTTCTGGAAAATCGCATAACCTTTGTTTTATTAATATATATCCTTTTAATTTTCTTTGTCGTTTTAGCATTGCATTCTGATTCCAGTAATAATTAATGGCGAGGAGAAAATGTTATCTAGTCCACATTCCTGGTTGAAAAGTTATCATATGCTAAATATAGCAATCAGAACAATGTCATTCATCATCTATTACTGAAAAAATGCATAGTCACCTTAATGAGGGACCTAATGATTTGACATATTATTTAATGAACTTCTTTCAGTGAACATTCTGTTGAAATACATATACTTTCAGAACCATTAGTGGACTAGAGCAACATAATTATTTCCAAGGAAATATTTACATTTCATGTCTACACAAAGCATTTAAGTTGCATGCTCATATACTTTCCATTTATGGTACTTAACTGTCTCCACCAGTTACTTCAAATCTCACTCAAGCCCTGGCATTAAATCTATTAGAATAACCTGACAGTTTTTAATGGCCTGGATTGAGCCCAACTTACTTATGAGGAACAAAAGATGAATAATTGCTGGGTAATTTGGTTTTCCATTGTAGGCAAAGAATACCACCCATATTTATTAGTTTTCTGGTAGTGTTATTCGTGGGCAGTTTCTCCTAGCTTTTACACCCATACTTGTCAAAAATGACATGTTTTATGAGTATCTAGGAGACTGTTTTAGTTATTCCAGAGATTCTTAATATCTAATGGCCAAAATGAGAATCAATATAAAATGATTCAGTTTAAGCAGTTTGTGTTTATGTTGGGGAGCATAAAAAGGCAACCTGCATTCAGCTGCCGTGGTCCTAATAATTATAAGAGGTCACCAAGGCCATATTTGACTAAAATGGTAATTAACCGTCTTAAGTATTTTTATCTGTAAAATTTATTAAAAAAACCATACCATAAACACAGTAATCAACCCGAAGGTCGGTTTGGTAGGTGACGGCAGAGGTCACTCAATACTAAACCCAGCAGCGTATGAAATTCACACATCAGGGTAGAGGGGCCAGTTCCTTTCCCTGTGCTGGTTATGATTTCCCAGGAAGATCTGGTACCCGAACAATCACATAGCTTGGGTGGAGCTGCAGGCACCCAGAGTGCCTTGCTCAGGAATCGAACCCAGGCCTTCTGGTCAGTAGTCCAACGCTCTCCTGCCTGGACTACCGTGACCCATGTATAAGTTAATGAGTTAATATTCTTAAATGTTTTTGTCGAAGTATGCCTAATCATTTTTGGCTAATTTGCTTTGGACTCATGCAATCCTGTAAAATGAACATTCATTGACAATAATAATTTTTCCTATACAATTCCTTGTTAATCATCCCTATAGTATATTCAAATGGCAGAAATAGAAATTTAGGAATCTCCAGCAAAGAAGACAAGGCAATTAGAGGCAAATTTACCTGTTTCTATGGCACCTCAACATGGTCAACAGTCTTATGACTAATATATTATGTTTGGGCATTTGGATACTGAATGTGTGTTCATTAGATAAGTAGGCATATGTATCCTAGATTTTTATGAGTCAAACTAATGACACACATATTCTGAGTTTCATCATGTTGGCACAAAATTATATAAAAAGTGGTTTAACAAATGGCTTTTTTTGCAGCCTTAAGGATGAATGTCAGAAGCAGTCTTTATAATAAAACATCCTCCAATCATCAGCATGAGTTTGGTCCTGAGACGTACAATGGAGAAGAAGATAACTACACAAAGAAATGTAAAACTTGTAGTTTTGAAGAAACTTATGAGAAAATGTAAGGATTTTTTATGTCTTGTGGGTTTATGATGCACACTCTGATTATTATATGTATGTAGTATGTTTTTAACTCCAAAGAATTAGCTCACTCTCACTCAAGAAGCACTCAAGTGTGCAAAGTGACACACCTACAGATTTAACTCCAAAATATGATTGTCTCAACTTTTTATGATTGTTCCAACTTTTTTTTATTTTTTATGAATTTAAGATGAAATATTTTAGATTTTATGATATTAGTATTTACTCTAAATTATCAGACTTAACATTAACATGAAACTTTATAGGAAATATATGTATTTTTCAATTAAATTGTATTTATAAATGTGGAAATTTATATTTATTGTTATGCCTGTATAAATATGTTGCATAGTATGTTCTTGAATGGTGTAAACCTAGCCCATTGGTGATGGTAAATCAATGGTATGCATTATGTAGATGTCATGAGTGACAGCTGACCAGACTTGACCATTTCCACCAGGACAGTTGCAATCATCAAATAAATAAAATATGTTATAAGTTTGAGAATAAACTCCTTTTCATACCAAATATGTGAGTCTCTTATCTGCATACTCCATCAATTATTTCGTACCTTATTTATGTTCCTATTATAGCGTGGGTTATACTGAAAAGAATTTGGAATGGGTCTACAGTTACTATAAAAATCCTTTAGTTGAAGTCTCTTTCATATTCCCTCGGGAATAAAATAAATATTCTAACTTTACCAGTAAAACATTTTTATACATTACATTGAATTTCAAATCTTTGTCCTTCTGCCATCAGTCTCAGGTTAAATTAATTCAGATAATACTTGTCTATGACAAATGAAATAAAAGAAAAATATGATTATACTGACTAGATTCCTCCTATCAAAACTACATGTGGTTACTGACTTTTAATAATCAAACCACTTTACTTTTCCACATAAACTTTTTAATTTTTACTACCCAAGTTTCGTTATAACATAACATCATCAGGTAAAAATTGACAAGTCCAACACCATATATATACATATCTCTGGGCGGAGGGGAAGAGGAGGGAGAAAAGAAAGGATTGGTTGAGCTATGAAGAGGGAGGCTAAAAGTCTATGGTTTGAGGCGGATAATATTATATAATTAGCTGGAAGGATATGGTCAATACAATGTTGCAAAAAGCCCACCTGACATCAGATTAGTTGGCAGAGGATTAGGGAAATGATTACATCCATAAACCTACCTTAACCAGTAGATTACCTTATAATAACAATGTTTGTCTATTACTACAACATGCAGAATGATGATTTATTTTATTTAAACTAAAATATCTCATAAGATCAGGATATGTGAACTTAATATTGTTCGACATTGAAAAAATGCTCATCTCTTAAATAACAATTATTGATAAGCTCTGGTAAATATGAAGGAATCAATATCCTTTCTTGAGTTTCCATGCCCATTTTTCATTACATTAAAAATCAACAGAGGTACTAACAACTAAATTTTAGAAACCAATATCAGATTTTAGAGATACATGGGAAGAGTGAAAGAGATGAATGCACACTACCAGATAACAGCCAGAGGAAATATCAAAGAAGAACGATACATGCACAAAATATTTGCTAAATAATTACAGGAGGATAGAGTAAAATATGAAAGAATTTCTGGACGAAAACCAATTCATCTCTAAGCAAAGGGGATAAACAGAACAAGACTGTTAGTCAATTCTCTGTGTTCTTTGAATGTGGTGAAGAGCTTGCATTTTGTTTCCTTAGTACATGTCTTATGCGTAGTGACTGACTTGTAGAATGCTGATTTTTGATTTGTAGGTGTAATGTTTTTGCATGTTTTGTATTGTATAATATGTGTATGAGTTCTAAAATTTAACAAATGACCACTGCTTAAGGATAGCAGAGTCAACATTCAACCAGTAACTATATTTCAGTGGCTTCCCTTTGTCTCTCTCTTTTCTCACATCTTCATCTGTTTACATTAATAAATTCCAGACCAAAATGTTGAACAAGATGATGAAGATATAACTTGAAGATATACGAGGGTCATCCGGAAAGTAGTACCCGTTCGTGCCGCATGAAGTGCTGACGACGCGAGTAGCCGCTAGACGAGGTCAGATAGCTTCAGTGGCTTGTCTGCCTTCTCTGAGCCAAGTTGCGTGACGCTAGCATTGCCTGTGTTGTTTCTGTGATTGTTTACAATGTTTAAAAAAATTGAGAACGCCGCCAGTTGTGAAGTGAGGGCAGTGATTAAATTCCTCAATGCAAGAAACGTTCGCCCATGTGATATTCATCGCCAATTAAAGGAGGTGTATGGAAACAATGTAATGGACGAGTCGTCTGTTCGGCGGTGGTGTCGCAACTTCAACATGGGGAGGGGGAACACACACGACGATGAGCGTTCGGGGAGACCGTCTGTCATTACAGACCAACTGGTGAGCTCAGTTGACGAATTCGTGAGGAACGATCGGCGCGTCACAATTGATGACATCTGTGAGCATTTTCCCAATTTTTCTCGAACAATTGTTCATGAAATTGTTAAACACCATCTGCATTATGCAAAAATTTGTGCAAGATGGGTCCCTCGCATGCTTACAGATGAGCACAAAACCAAGCGTATGGCTGCAGCACTGACGTTTTTGGGACGTTATTCTGATGAAGGAGACTCTTTCTTGACTCGCATAATTACTGGTGACGAAACATGGGTTTGTTATGCATCATCTGAGAGTAAACGACAGTCAATGGAGTGGCATCATGCTCATTCACCAAACAAACCAAAAAAATTCAAGACAGTTCTGTCCACCAGGAAACTCATGGCAACCATTTTCTGGGATCGACGAGGTGTATTGCTTATTGATTTTATGGCCCGTGGAGACACTATTAATGCCAATGCGTATTGTGAAACATTAAAGAAATTACGGCGGGCAATACAAAATCGGCGGCGAGGTCTATTGTCTACTGGTGTCATTCTCGTTCATGACAATGCCAGGCCTCATGCAGCTGGGATAACACAAAAACTTTTGCAGCAATTCAAATGGGAAACTTTCGACCATCCACCGTATAGCCCGGACTTGGCCCCTTCAGATTTTCATCTCTTTACAAAGCTTAAAGACTTTTTGGCAGGAAAAAGATTTGACAGCGATGAAGAACTTAAAGAAGGAGTGACCCTGTATCTCAATGAGCTGGCGGCGAAGGACTATGCAGCAGGAATACAGAAACTTGTCACACGTTATGACAAATGCCTTAATTTGCTTGGAGATTATGTTGAGAAGTAGTTTAAAGTATCCTCTTTCAAATAAAATTTTTTATGTTTGTTAATATTTACTTTTGTGTCTTTATTTCACGAACGGGTACTACTTTCCGGATGACCCTCGTATATTTTTAAAACCAAAATAATAGTGTTCATATGAAAAAAGATCAACATGAAACTAGGCCAGCAAGAAATGGAACAAGCAATAGAATTTTACTACCTAGGAAGAAAAATTACTATTAGTGGATGAAACAACAAAGATATAGTAAGCAGAATACTAAAGGAGATATTGTACCCGGGCAGAATCAATGCCCCCCCCCCCCAACATCCCCAAAGAATACCTTGCTGGCCTTGCTATGTCATATATCATAGGGACATGGAGCTTGATATCAAAACATTTATCAACAGATCTGCAAGGATCAACCTAAGGGGTCTATATTTTGTTCTGAAAAAAGCTTTAAACTATGATTACTAATGCTAGAATTTTGAAAAATATTGGTGTTACCTAATATTTTCTTAAACTGTGATCCCCAATTTCAAAAGACTAGAGCCACGCCTATATTTTAACATAATTTTATTAATTAATGGTCTACCATTTAAGTTAAATATTGGAATATACACAGACTGAACATGCCTACATTTCTTAGTCTTAACTAACAACACACAACCTTTTATCTCTCACTACAATAAACTGTTACTTAATTCCACATTCATCTCCCTTCATTCCATCCACCCAACATTCCTAACCTTCACCTATTCCTATCTCGCTTGTCCTACATCCCATAAATGCTACCTTAAGCGGTCTGAAAATAACCATCAACACAAGCAACGAAACTTCATTATAACATATATGAGTTTGACATTGAGGAATAGACAATGACAGCAATACAGGAATAGATAACTAACTAACACTGACTGATCTTTAACTGATCTTACAGCAGTATCCTGTAAGATCCGTTAAATAGGATATTGGTAGGTTGCAATGGAAATTAGTTGCTTTAGGAAAATTGAATCAATACAGTGAATTACTAAAGAAGTCCTGTGAAGGGTGATAAAGGAATAAAGTTTATGGAAAACACAGAGTGAGGGATGAATGGGACAATGCATAAAAAAGGACATAATAGGACATTACTATGGCACAGAAACTTGATAATTAGAATAAAATTATAGACATTGATTGGAGGATTTTGAAATGTGGGTGAGGAGAAGGATGAAATTAGTGAAATGGATGGAAAGAAAGTGAATGGGAAGGGCTAGGCTTGGTGGGAGCGGAAAAAGGATTGAGAAGGAGAGAGAATAGAAGTGGGAGACAAAATAGAACTGACTGATTCACTGAAAGCGATTGGTTCTTTTATGAAAATTTTATGAAAAATCTATTCATATCAGAATGAAAATCTATAATTTTGTTATTCCAGAGTGTTTTCATATACAATGAAAGTTTTGATGTTAAACTAATCTGAAGATGATTTTACACATTAAAACTAAGGCCATATTCAAATAAAACACTGGATTTATAAAGTTATAGTTTTTCATTCTAATTGATGATGATTAAAGTTTAGAAAGGGGATTGATCAGGGTAATAGATTTTTTTGATATTGTTATTTCAAGTTCAGTTCAATGAAATGCATGTTTAAATTTCAGTTTTTCATTTTTTTTCAGTGATTGCAGTTATTTTCAATGCATCTGCATCTTTTTCAGGGTAAATTTAAGCAAATATCTCATTAGGAGTCCACCAAACAGTTAAAGGTTGGTTTGATTGGTGAGTTCATGTACCCGAACGAAAAATCAGTTTGGGTGAAGCGGAGGGTGCCTAGAGACATAACCTAGATTGGAATCTAGGCCCTCTAGTCAGTAACCCAATGCCTACCTGCCCACTAACATGCCCGCTGTCTCAAGAGTAGCTATATATAGTCCACCACATAATGAATTTGAAAAAGGACATGTTGGAGATTTATAGCTATAAATGATTGCTGCGGATTAACTCATATGACATAGATAATTAGCAGTTGGGATGTTCACATAAAAAAAAGGTCAGGTGGCAGAGTTTAGGAGTTAGTACCAAAATGTTGTAATGGGTTGAGGGAACGGGATATAAAAATGTTATGCTGAACACCTGAAATCGGTCCTAAAGAGAGATCCTGAGATACAGCTTACATGTTTTCATGAAAATAAATGTTTTATACTACTGTGCATTTGATTTCAAATCCTATCAAATGTTAAAAAAATAAAATCAGTCCAATGTCTTTGTACTTTTTTTGGGGTGATTTAATTTTCTGAATAACATGTAATATATAAACTACATTTAGTCTAAAATAAAAAGTCACAGTCACGCTATAGTTACACACAGCTAGCTTTACTGTCCTACAGTATGAAAAATTGTGCTAATCCTATGATCTGCAGTGCTCAGGGGTACTGCAACAATGAATTTGAGACCAGCACTTTGCAGTATTTGATGCTGCATCCATTTCAAAAGCAACATAAGATGGACCTCCACTTCTTTTCTGCTGCAATATTTTAGGTAATCTACTGGTTAAGGTAGGTTTTCGGATGGACACAACTATCAAATAAACATTTTGTAATTCCAAACAAAACCCAATCCAGCAACCTACTCTACATCAGATCCCTCTTCATTTCTGTGTACTTCTTTCCTCCCTTCATCCCATCCAACATCCCAATCCTGTTCCTGCCCATTCCTTGTTTGCCAAACAATTTCCCCTCTATTAGAGTCTTTAGCATCCCTCAGCCAATTAATATGCCCTTCATCCATTTCTCCTGCCTCCATAGGATTTCTCCCGACAAACCCCTCTCCTCACCCACCATCCCTAGTACTTCCTCATTTGTTTTCCTTTCGGTCCATTTTACCTTCTCCATTCTTCTCCACACCCACATTTCAAAAGCCTCCAATCTACGTCTATCTTCCTCTTCAGTGACCACGTTTCTGCACCGTACATAGCTACGCTCCATATCAGAGTTTTTACAAGTCTTGTCTTAACCTCCCTACTCAAACTGCTGCAATATTGCACCAGATTGAATATTTCATAGAAACTCTTGCAGAAGTTGCAAAATTCAGTCCGATCATGTTCATTAGGGAAGCATTCTTGGAATGAGCTCATGGTGATGGGAATGCCTGTACAGTGTTGATTGACGCATCAAATTTTCAGTTCAAGATAAAAATTGAAATTGAAAAATTATTTTAACATATTCCATCTGAATAGAAAGTAAAAATATTTTATAATATTTCTTCAAGGCATTGTTCATGATCACCTATGCAAAAGACTAGTTTTCACTAAAACTCATCTCCTCACATCTATTATGTTAATCACTGGAGAATAATGGTTTAAACTACATTAATTACTGTTTACAGTAGCCTCTCATATTTTACTCTGGCAATTTTTAACAGTTTAAGAAACTGAAAATGAGTATACCTTGAGTAATTTGTTCATCAATCAATGTTTATTATTTATGTTTAAGCTATTCCTGTAACTGACCTTCAATTAACATACTGTCAGTATATCAAATATTGCTCAGTAGGTCTCTTGTATTATCAGTGAAATTGTTTTTCCATGTATATGGAATTCTATTGGAGATTTATACTCTCCTAAAATATGAGTCTTATATCAATTATAAAACAATAGTAATATTATCTTTTCCTAAAACCATTGCATTCAGCTGAAGTTGGTTAAATAGGCAAGGTTAAAACTCACCATACACTGAACATTATAAGGTATCAAAATCACCCATTAAATATAATTATAACAGATTCAGTTTCCTTCCCTATACTGCCAGTAGTTTCCCAGGAAAATCATGTACCAAAAAAATCACACTTCTAGGTAGCTGAGGGTGTAAAGGAGTATAAGTCGGAACTGAACCCAGTTCCTTTGGACAGTAACCCAGCACTACCCACCACACCCCTTCCATTTGTATATATGCATAAATTCATAATTTGAAATGATTAAATTTAACTGTAGGCAAGTGTCTTAGTTCCAAGATTAAAGTTGTTGTCATTGCTTTCCTCATTAAAGTGTCTTATTAATTGATTCATCATCAGTAGTTCTTCAATCTTAAGGTTGATTTACTGTAGCCCTCCATCTTTATCTAATCATTGTTAATTCTCTTAACTCCTGATAGCTTTTCTGTTTCACATCCTTATTAGTTTATCCTGTGCATTTGTCTCTTGATCTTCCTTCATAGATCTCCCTTGCTACTATGCTCCTAACTTATCCTTTCTTATCTCAATGTATATACAATCCACTTAGTTCCCATTTGCCTTAGAGTTCTCCTTATGGTTCCTTGTTAATTTCTTTGCCATTCAACTTGACTCCTTTGATGCCCAAATCTTGCGCTTCTTTATTGCCTCTACAATGTATTATCTACTATCAAGGTATCTACTGGCGAGAGATTGCATTCTTATCAAACTCCATTTATTTTGATTTCTATGTCCCTTCCATTTTTCATTAGCATAGTTTGTTGCCTAGTTCCTGTAGAGGTTATGGACTATTCTTCTGTCAATTCAGTACATTTCAAGCACCTGCAATACCTTGAACATCCAGTTCCATTTGAAGCTATCAAATGCATTTTCCAAGTCCACAAATGCAACATACAATGGCTCTTTTATATGTATCATATTATTGGCCAGTACCTTCAAATTGAATATTGCCTCTGTAATTCCTCTGTTTTCCCAAATTCAAAGTGGTTTTTCATGAGACTATCTTCTGTCTTTCCTTCAATTCTTCAGCCAATTATCCAAGCAAATATTTTCAATATGTGACACATTGGACTCAAAGTTTCTTTGCAATCATATGTTCTTAGATTCTTTGATATTGCAATCATCACACTCTTCACAAAGTTCTTCATTAGTTTTCTACTGTTGTAGCTATCTTTGATTATTCCAAAGAGGATACTTTGCTGTGAACCCGAGTGCCTTGATTATTTCTCCATTTTTTGTCAACTCAAGGTGCCTTGTTTTTCTTCAGGCCTTTCACGGCTCTATCAAATTTGTTTCTCAATATTTCCAGTCCATAATTCGTCTTCTTCTGTAAGGACTTTTACTTTAAATCACCTGTTAGTGTGATTTAGTTGCATGATATACCTTGTGAGAAACACAATTTATGCTTAAAATTGTGCTTGTTCCTTAAAGATAACATGTCAAACTCTTATTTTTGTTTTAATTATTGTTTAATGATCATTTATGCAATAAATGTGTCAATGATAACAAAATATTGCCAGCTTTCAAGAAATCAACAGTTTTAGCAATCAGTGGAATGCTGAAACATAACACTTCATCACTAAAATATTATGGACAATCATGTTCTCTATCTAATAGGAAGAAATTGTAAAAAGTGAGAAAAATCACATTTTGCATTTTGTCTAAAGTTTTTTGGACTAAACTTTGTAGTAATTTGAAAAAAAATTCATAGAAATAATCCAAGAACTGAAATTGCCTTTTCTTCAAAGTATCAGTCATGATATGGTATTTTCTGAGGAGCAGAAGAAATCATTCAGACTTCGCAGTACTTCACTTTATTTTCTCACGGTAATTCATTAAGAGTTATGGGAACTAGTCTATGAAATTGCCAAGATTAATAATATTACCTCAGAATCTCAGCCTCAACCTCAGTACCTCAGAATTGGTTGTTAAAACTACTACAGTGAAACTACGTCCAGTGGTCAACGCCAAGGTTGGTTTTGATAGGTGAAGGTAAAGATCACTTTGAACTTAACTTTAAGATGTAAAATTTACACTTTCAGGATTGTGGGTTGAATTGCATCCCTTGTGCAACTACTTGGTTTTCCCTAAAATTCTAGTCATTTGAAAATCTCATCCCTTGGCTTTTGGATGTGGATGCTAAAACACATCATCAAGGAACCCTATGCAAAAGAATTTGTGCATCTAAATTTATAAGTTCTGAACAGTCCTCACCATTACCTCATTTAAAAATATAGGCTTTAAAACAATGATCAATAATCTACTCCTTTCTCAATTTCATTAAAGGCGCCACTCTCGGCATCAATCGAATCCGTATTGAAGCCATCCACACCCACGTCTAACTCTAAATATGGTATGGTTCAGATAGGTGAAAATTCAATTTTCTATGTTGAATTGAGATGAGTCCTAAAATCTACTGAGAATGATTGGAACCTTGAAATTGATTTTTCATGTTAAGGAATATTGTTTAAAAGTTTTTATCCCCAAATTGAGAACATTCATTTGTGTATGAGGACGTTTTTCTATATCAATTTAAGATAAATGGAACAAATAGGTTAAATTAACTTTTCTCTTCGTTTAATCTGGATGCTCATCAATATACCTTGTACATAATCCAATAGTTCATAACATTGGTTTTAATCCATTTTTAATTTTTTAAAACCTCTGTTTTTGTACCAGAAAATTTATTAAAATGAGACCTCTAAAAATTGCTGTAAAGTAAATTATTTGCATAGTCATTTCTTAAATATACCCAAGTTATGCAGTCCCTACAAAAAACAAAAATTTGGCACTTTTGTATTTAGTTAAACATGTTACATTGTCTTAATGAGGCCCACTCATTCAAAAATATTATTGTTTTCACTTCTCAGAGTGATGATCAATGGATAAACATAAATTACGTTGTTGCCATATGTTGTTGTCCATAGCCATTTCAAAGTTTAAGAAGGGAAAAAGGAGTTAAACATGGGGAGTAGAATGAGGCAGGAGAAAGAATGGTGTGGAAAGTGAGCTAGAAGATGGAATGAAAAAGGTACTTACTTTTGAACACCAAGGTGCTGAGTGAAGAACTGTAGAGAAGCACTAATGGATCAATGGACCTTTACGAAGATGAAACTGGAAGAAGAGTACACAAAAATATTTTAGATCATGGGTGGTAAAGGCTCTTGATGGTTGAGCTTGGAAGGTTGGGCTTTAAGAAGAGTTTTATTGCTTTAAAAAACTATGAGCAGCACAGTTTTGAAGCAATTGGGTGGAATTAAAGTGGATGACGAATTATGGGTAAAAAGGATAATCTTTTTGATTGGGAGAGAAAAAAATTTGTTTCCATTTTTCCAAAAATTATTTGTCCAGCAAACCTGACTGATTTCTGCTGGATTTGTTTTGTTTTTATTTGTAAGTCAAAACAGGTTGCGTTCTGTCTTTTCTGTAAGTACATTTCTGTCACAATTTCTACAGCGATTGATTGAGAAGCAATGCAACCAACAGCAGCTTTACGTGTAACCAGAATTTCATCAGAAGATATTCAATTCAATAAAAGAGATCAGCAATTGAATCAATGACTCCAAATCTCACCATAGACGTGGAAGAAGAAATTTAGAACTTTTCCCGACCCCCCAATCCAATCTTTCTCACCCATCCGATAGCGAAGCGGACCAGCGTCTAAGTGGAAAACAAGTTAAATGGGTTCTAACATAATTACGTTTTGTGGATAGGGCGTTTCGATATTGGCGTGAGGTATGCTGACGGGGTTAGACTGTTGGGTCCGTGTCAACATACTAACTTAAAGGTGACAGGTTTTAGAACCCCCTTGTGGATGGTTGCTGCGTAAAATTCGTCAGTTTTTCCCCTGGGAAATCTGATGACAAGCAAAGGTTTATCGGGCTTCAAGGGTTTGCAAGGACAAAGAGAGATATTGGCGGATGGAAAAATAGCAGTTATATTAAAAATTCCTGCTGTCGTTTGTAGCGAAACATGATTTATTTTTTGGACACATATTCCAGAAATTTGCTCATTGCCCTCGGAAATGGACTAGGGAATAAAATAATATGCGACGTTTTCGGGTCATTGGTATTTACATTCTCTCAAGATTCGCCTAGTAACGAAGTTGAAGTCGAATCCACGTTGTTTTTTCCGAAGTCTGATTCATTTTTAGGACATTTTCCCGACTTCAACCCTCATGGAGAAGTGAGCCGAGATAAAATATGATATGTTTAAAAATATATCTTCACACAGCCACTAGTAATGCCAGGAGCGCAGTTGAAATCATAATTCACATAATTCTTTTTATTGTAAAGTGCCTCATTTCTGAGTGAGCCATTCCCAAATTTTGGTCCCTTTTGCCTTCTCTGGAAGCAAATTCTAAAAATGACCAGGATAGACTAAAAGGAATGGCCATGGGCTCAACGCTAAAAATGTAATCACTACACTCAACGCCACGGTTCAGAAAATGAAAGCGTGAAACACACATTAAAATGACCTTCATAGTATTTTCAAATAGTTTATGAAATCATTAATATTTTTTCTGTTTATTAAGTTATGAGTATATATTTTGGAATTCTGGCCTAATGATCTCAAGTTTTTTTTACCTATATAAATTGTTATTTGAGAAATTATTTACTTTCATATTACACACATTGTTGCTGTTCTTGTGTGACGTTGTAACAATGCTTTCAGAGCTTGTTTACTAAGTTGGTTGAGAAGTTCTTAATGTTCAACACGATATATTACTACTTTTAAATATGATTATCGTATTGCATAAGACTTTCATAATATTGGCATTATTCACTGCAACAACATTCGCCAGGCCATCGAGGCATCACAAACGTGAAGATAAATCAAAAGAGTGAGTAGCATGTTTGCTAAGTTTAATAATATTTCGCATTCAAAATTACAGGAAAAACAGATAAGCATTTTAGGCAGATTTAAGCGAGTAAATTTTCGTTGTAATTAAATTAGCAAACATTGTATTTACGAATGTATTTCTTTGATATACTACCGATTCCAATTCAAAGCCATTCATGTACAAATTTATTGCATTGATGATATGTGATGTTTCATCGATGAGATTACATTTGAAAGGAGACAGCTGATTTATTCAAAAACCTTCATCAAAACAACTTCTAAAAACAGCTATATTTTATTTGTTTCGTTTCAAATGGTTTTCGTATTCGGTCCTAATGGTATTCCACTTTCAAAGAGTGGAGAAATAACGAATCTACGACAATGGAAGAAAATGTATTGTTTAATATTTCAATTATTTTGCCTCAGGCTTACATATTTTTTCAAAAGAATATGATTTCTATTGTATTCTGACCGAAGTTTGAATCATTTCACGAACTTAATACGGGAAAGTCAATAACGGCATCTTTTCATGCACATGCAATGAAATTACTCATAAGAATTCGCCATCAGAAATTTTCATTTAATTTGTCATTAAAGTGGCTTTAAAATTATAATAATTTTGCTTCATAGATCTGCTCATTCCTGGTCAGTAAAATCCGACCCGAAGACTGGCACGTACCATTACTCAGAAGAGGATGATCAGGGATCACAGAGTTTGGACGTCCTTTCTTCCCCGATGGGATACAATAGATTCTACAGGGGCAGCGACAACTATGGGTTGGAGAAAAATGAGAGACACTCAAGGAATTCGCAACACGATTTCCACCGTGGAACACAAGTGGCCCCCGATGTCCGAGAGGTGCGCAACCCCGCGAGTATGAATCGAGGGGGCGACGAGGAGGAGATGATGATGGTCAAAGAAGATCGGACTTTGAGTGAGAACGGGAGTAAATTGAAAAGGTCTTCGAAGCCGTCAGAGGAAGGGCAGGGGAAAGATGAATTCGAGGTAGAACGTTCAAATGATGCCGGAATATCCACCGAAGATGAGGCGGATTCATACGAAGCTGAAGGAGATCCTAGGTATGGAAACAAGTTAGACGTGGGTGTGGATGGCTTCAATGCGGATTCGATTGATGCCGAGAGTGGCGCCTTTAATGAAATTGAGAAAGGAGAGGAGGTGGAAGGAGAAGGTCCAAATGTCGGTTCTTCTTCCAGTGGTGAGGAAAGCCCACACATGAATCCTGACTCTGAGAATGTAGGCGAGACCGAGGATGAAGACCCAGTTAAGACCGAAGACCGCAGAGACGATACATCTGGTTCATACATTTCGCTGAAAGAACATGAGACCAAGGGATACCATCGTGATTCGAGGGCCAGTGCTGTGCGCCAGAGGGATATGAATTTGAGGGGACCATACAAAATGCGGAGAAGTAAATACAAAGGTCAGGATGACGAGATGAACGGGAAAGAAAATAATGAACAGGAGTGGGACGGCGCTGAGTACAATGACGAAGATTCGGCGATCGATTTTCCTTACGAGAAAGGTTATCTTGACGTAAAAGGTCTGGATTCTGACCTTGGGACAGACGGAGCGAATTTTGCCAGACTTGTTGCTCGAAATCTTAGAGGTGGATTCCAAATGAGTGGAGAATAAAGGCTACGGGATGGTGTATATGGTTACATGTAATATTGTCATTTTATAATATATTAATATATTGATTCATTAATTTGCACGTGAGGAATCTGCGGTACTATTAGAATTATGATTTGAATATCCGCTAGAACTATTGTAAGCACGAGCTGGAATCAATTATTAGTATTTTCTTCAGTTAATGCAAATCTAAATCTATCGTATAATATTATTGTCAAAGATGGTTTACTTAATAAATTTCGCATTAATACTGAACCGGATAATTGAGTTGAAACATTTTAATTTATTTCAAAATTATTTTAAATTTCATTTCCTTTCCTACGAGAAAAAATAAAATCCATTCTTACAATGGTATTTTTACCTGAATATTAGGCCAATTACTTATATTACATACAGCTCATGAAAGTTATGTCATAATGGTGAAACTCCGTCAGTAATCACATCCCGATTTAATGCATATGTCGAGGGTAAATCATACGGTTTGCACAATATAATACAAATATACCCTACCTAAGTTAAGATATCTTCCTTGGAAAAAACCAAAATATTTTTTCGGGCATTTAATTTTTTCATCGTTTACGTGCTCAAATTAAGTATTTGAGTAGTATGAATCCCTAGTTGATTTTGTCAATCATTACATCGAAAAGTGTCTCAGGGTTCCAAGAGAAATTGTTCAAAATGTATAAAATCCCAAAAAATAAAATCCACAAATCTCACCAACGAGAGTGATAACCGATAATATTTTTTGTCACGAAATGCTCTATGTGCCAAATGTCACTTTTGAGTTCGGATAGGCTTCTTAATTGAACAAAGTTTATTTTTATTCAATTGCGGAGAAAACTCCATATTAGTGGAAGTTTGCAATAGAGCTAAGAATTAAAGGGTGGAAGGAGTAAATAAAAGCAAATAGAATAAATATGGTGGTAGAGATTGATAAAAATATCATTGCAATTAATGAATGTGGAATCCAGTTAAAAAATACGATTTAAAATATGCTTACGCATAGTACGCAGATTTTAAATAGTATTTTGTGAAGTAGTGATATGGCGGATAGTAAAAATTAAATCTTGGTTAATAAAGGAACTCACTCAATCACCAATTTCATAGAGTGACTCGCGAGCTCTAGAGAAAATCTTCATGACATTTGGGGCAAGTCGCCAACGCAGGCCACTAATAGGAAAAAAATATCATGTCTTTACCAAGGCTTGATTAAAAACTGTATAAGGGAAAATTTAATACCGACGATAGCTGCTCTTGGAAGACTGCAATGGCTGCCGCGTGATATAATCATCCAAGACGATTGAATTTCATCAAAAATAATATTTTATTGATTCGGGAAGATATTTCCTAAAAGAATGACGTGACCTGACATTTGCCACCAATTTTTTTTAGCAAAACTGCATCTGCGCATGTGTGACGTTTTAGTCAGACCTAGGCGCCCTCGGGCTAGGCACATGATTGAATTGCGCGTGTGTGCCCCTCAAAATTTCGTTATTACCCCTCGCTTGTACATACCTACAGTGAGGTAGAGACTGCGTGGCGCCGGCAGATGGGGTTAGGGGGGCGCGCGCGCCGGAGATCGTCACAGGGGCAGGGAAGGGTGGATGGGAGGAGGGAGAGAGAGAGAAATGAGAGGTGGGCGGAGTCTTCTCGCGACGGGATCCGTGCGCGCGGCAGTGGGCTAAGGGGATTCCAGCAGAGAGGTGGTGGCATCGGCACGAGCATGAGGTATCAGGTAAGGAAGAATCGCACCCGCCGCGCCGACGCCAACGCTCCGCGATCTCTCTCCCTTTGGCGGCGAATCGTTTGACGGACCGATTCGCCCACCGCTGATCCCTCGCTCCGATCGCGCTGTGCAGACCGCGCCCCCTCCGATAATCGCAGAACAATTAGGCGGTATTCGTTCCCATCTGTGGATTCTCAAAAGCGATTTCTCACCGACGCGAAAAAGAAACGGATTCCTTCATTTAATTAATGAATTCTTGAATTAAGTTTTAATGAATTATTCCTCAAAATAGTTTCTTATTTTGAAAGATCAAACTAGTCGAAAGCATCCCGACAGTATTTTCACAAAATTAAGTGTTTCCGGCCTCAAAAGGGTTCAGGGTTTTCTTTAGAAAAAATTAAAATGTACAGGAATCATCTTTATTCAGTACCACCGCGGACTACCTTTGCTTTAAAGATACTCATATGCCTTTTGATAGAGCACCATTCTTCTTCTGGACTAAGATATGAAAAAGTATTTATTTGATTTTTCAGGGAATTAAAATGTGTGGTGTTGTATTTATCTGTAGAGAATTCAATCTCAGCATAAAACTCAAAGATTTTAGTCGAAATTTTCAATATCCAGAATAATAATGAATAAAAGAAATCGCTATCTTTATAAATATGACCGCACTTTGTGTTTCAGCCTTTAATTATTGGAATTTTGTATAATTAAACAAGTGTTTTTTAAGTGATGTAAAATTTAAGACCAAATGAGTATTATGTGGAACTTTATGCGCGATGCATTGGAGGCATAGAAATGAACCTTTCTCAATAATCCTATTTCTTCTGTTTATTCGTTGCACAGCTGAGCGTGGCTTGGATGGGGCTTCTACTGCCAGCGTCGGGGATCATTTTCGACTTCCCTTCAGTCGCCTCGGCATATCCTCAGAAGAGAGCCATTTCTGACCAGACGGTTAGGGGATACCTGACTGAGGTATGTGGTAGGCGTAATTCGGTAACAGGCGGTACAAAAAGGCAGATTTTTCCAATGAAGCTTCGTGATACACATATATCAGTAATGACCGTCAAAACTATTTAGGTCATTAATTTTCTGTAGAGATGGTTAAATAATCTATTGCTTAATGTTCGGGAGAAAGACTATGGAAGGGTCCAAAGGATATACGTACAGTAAAATGGTAAAATGATATGGTATTTGTCTTTTTTATTAATTAGCTGCAATTTGTCCTTTTTATTAATGGTTCAAACTAATAAATTGTCATTTGTGTCATCCGGATTAAACAAAATAAATCAGGAAATCCACTTTGAAGCATAAAATACTAATATGCCTTACCCCTAAAGGAAGACTATTCACGTCCATTATATTTAGAAGCTAACGCAAAGGAAGATATTAATTGAGTTTTCAGATATGCTGGCTGTAAAAATATTCCAACTATTCTCATAATAAATTATCTTGCTTCTTCATATAGTTTGAAGTAATCGAAATGATATTGAAGTTCCTGCACTATACTAACTCAATTAATTGGTAAAAGAAATTTTGAAAATCATATGCACTATCCCTACTGGCAATTTTGTCATGCGCTTAGCAGTTAAGAAAATGTTGGAAAGACAATTCGTGTAACTGAAGTCTTATTTATACGAATTGATTTATTTATTTATAAATATAAATTAATGAGCCAATTTTAGTGATTGAGTGTTCTCTTAGGATTTTTCGTCGTTTATATTGTAATAAATGACTAAAACTCTAATGCAAATTTTAACACAAACAAATATTTTTCTTTTTAACGATTCTTAAAATTTAGAATGCGATATTGTGTTACCTTATATGTGTAAATTATGAAATTTTTTCAACTAAAAATTCTGCAGTGTAGTATTGATACTTGTTAGTAATTAACGGAAACACATTTTCAATCCAATACTAATGTATTCAGCTTCCTTATCACATTACTCTTTCCGTTTACTGTTACAGAAATACATATTGTGAATCGTGGTTTAATAATGATAACGTCATAAAACCAACGGAAAACTGACTAGAAAATGATTTATTTAAAATTTTCTCTCTCATGAAGTAATTTCTACAATAGGCAAGTAAACTACTTCCGAATATGTTGATGCTCACAATTACTTTTCCTTCACAGCTAAAAAATTCAACGCAGTGGTGGTGGTGGTGAACATTTCAACTAACGATTTCAGTACTTTTGTTTATTTTATTTTTCGCGGTATCAAAGTATTTTTGTGTAAACAGTTAGTAGAGTATGAGAAAGATGAAACTTATTGGACTTCAGTTCATGAGTTGATCTAGAAAAAAAATTCATAGACCTTTAATTAAGTTAATTCAGATTATAACTCCAGCACTTTTTAAAATAGTGTTCTATGCGTTCAGATTTATTAATAAATTTTAATATTGTAAAACTTCATTTAATTCATTTTTTTGTTAGTGGTTGACATGATTTTCATAGCTTTTCATCAGTCCATCTTCCAGATACATTCTATTCTGATAAGGACGGGCATTAAATTTTAGTAAGTACCGGTTGGATTTGGCTCAAAAGAGCTAAATAAGATGATAATAGTTCAATTTAATTCTATTTTATTTTGAATGAAGGACAAAAGCATAAAGATAACAAAAAGATGAAATTTTACGTGAGTCACCCTTTGTCAAACGAAATCATTTTTAAATACATGTTTTACATTATTGTTCACGTCCGTGAGATTTTCACAAAAGTATTAAAAATTGAGAAGTATGTATATTGTGGCATTGAAGTTAATTACTTATTTATGAAATTAGAAATTATTGCGGCATTCGATAAAAAATAATTTAATTTCAGTAGTGTATAATGCAATAAAATACTCAATTAAATATCTACAATGATTCAATTCTATGTTTCCTCCATTTTCAACCTCCTCTATGTGTAAACAAATTGCTTCCATGCATTACGAAAGCAGGAGCTTCTTATAAAATTGCCTTAAGTAATTGGCATTTCGTCCGATTAATTTAGGTCCATCCAAAATTTCGTTCTCCGTAATTCTTCCACGAACCTTGGAAGAACTAGACGGTCGAAAAGAAGATCGGATTGTCCAATGAAAAATTCGATCTACTAGCCTTGTAGTGCATCCAACCATGATGTTTAGTTTAAGCTGCCGGTGAGATACCATGAGAAGCATATAGAAGTATATCCTTATTATAAATTTAGAAAAATATTTTTTTAAAACCTCATTACAGTTAACTTGTACCGATAACGCGCACAGGTAGGCATTTTAAAATCAGTTGAGAAAGGAAATCAGCTAGAAGGTGATCTGTCAAAAGAACGCGTACAATGAAGAGTAGGTATACGAGGGTCTCTTTTTAGCCAAGTTCTTCTTTCCGGAAGCATTCTAAATAACGCAAAATTTAAAAATTTGATATCCTGACATGTTTGAGATAGGAAGCTGATTTATCAAATGGTATATATATATAGGCAATAGGAAATAGAGGTTGGAGAGCTAATTCAAGCTACTGATTTCAAGAAATAATGGTACATTTAATGGAAGATACTTTGATTCTACAAGGGTAGGCTGAAAAGTAATGCACACATGCTTGTAGAGCGCGAATAAAAACAAATAGCAAGATCGGGAAAAAAGTACATTAAAGTACAATTCTCAAGTTTTAAAATCATATATTTATTTTTCAACATAGTCACCGTTAAGGCTAACACATTTCTCCCAACGTGTAACAAGTTTTTCCATTCCGTCAGTGGAACACTCTTACGACTTTTCTCCAATCCAGGACTTGACAGCTGCCTTCACTACATCGTCCGAGGGGTAATGATTACCCTTGAGTTGTCGGGTGTACCCTTGAGAAATCGGGGGACTAAGGAGGATGTGGAATCGGTTCAAATTTCAGGTTTCGCAGAGCCTCTCCAGTTGCGCGCGAGGTGTGAGGACGAGCGTTGTCAGGTTGCAAGATTATTGGCGCCAGGCTGCCTTTAACACGACAAAGTTGACGTCGGATGTGCTTTAGAGTCTGTATGTACTCAGAAGAATTTACCGTTTTCCCTCGTTCCAGAAAATCGGTCACATAAATCCGGTGAGCATCCCAAAACACAGTCAGAAGAAGTTTCATCAACAATTTTGGCTTTTCCAGGTTTGCAACCACGACATTTTACTACCCATCGATTTACAGAAGACTTATCAACAGCATCGTCACCATAAACAGCATTTAAATGACGATGAATCTCTGTATGAGTCACTTATTTAGCAGTTAATATTTCGACAACAGCACGCTGTTTAACTTGCGTTAACATAGCATTAGAGCACGTCTCCATACTTCCGCTTCTCAAAATGCACTGGATGAATGAAACAACCTCTATCCTGCGCATCATATTGAGGGGTTATGTTACTTCCACATACCACCAAACTGCTTTTGAAGGTAATTTTGTTTGTGGTCTACAAGCATGTGTGCATTAGTTTTCAGCCTACACTCGTATTATCAAAACGCACAAATATTATATATTATGTGATATTTGCTCATCTGTTTCTAGTCAAGTAAAAATGCATATATTGAACACTAAAGTTAGTTAATGCTCGTAATTTTCTTTAAACTGCTCCGTAAACCTAGTTCTAATCAAATATGCCAATATGGAAAATGTTCATTACTTGTTAATATTTCACGTGTTGTGGGAACTTCGGTTGCCGAATGGTATGTTTGCTAAATAAAGAGAATCTATGGAGTCGAAGATGCGGAACACAAGAGACTAGAGTGACTCAAACTGTTAGACTGGAATGAGAGAAAATAGTTGTGCGCCGGTGGTGGACGGAATAGGAAATTCACTTCCGTGCAATTGATAATTTGATAGGGATGCCATGGTACTTATCACCATGTCCTTCGTTATAATTACCTATATAATCCATGAATCTAATTATTATGATATAAAATACAGAGAATACCAATTGGATGCAATGTAGAGTATGTAACATTTAAACTGTCTTGATACGCACAATAAATCTATCATTTATTTATCAAAATAAAATGGATAATTCAGTATTTGAGAAATTCTCTGGAATGAATCGCCCTAAACTACACAGTCCGTTTGGCAATCCCATGAGTAGAATTCCATTAAAGCAAACAGTGCATTCGGCGCTGTTCAATACATGGTTTCCTCACAAAAGAAATAGCTCCTAATTCAAAAGGACAAGTTTGATATGGAATTGTTCAAAGAAGAATGAAGAATGAAATTTTTTTTTATGTTCGGTCAAATTTCCGAACATGATTGATTAAGTAATAGAAGAAGAAAACGCGAAAAACAGGATGGAATAAGGAATATAAGATATGATAGGATCCAGGTGTACTTGGTCCTTCTATTTAAACAAATTTCGATCCCAACTTCATGATGATAGCAAAATAAAATGTGAAAAAAATTTGTCAAATCTTAATTTAGAAAACACAAACAGAAATATCATTGCGTGATTTAAGAAAGGTGAGGGACACGAAACATCGAAAACTGGGTGAAACTGAGCTCGCATCCTACCTTGTTCTACTGTACATTAATTCATGAATTCAGGATAATGCAAGAGTTTATTTCTTGGCGCCGCCCGTGGTTTCCGGGAAAGTTCGCTCATTCGTAAAAATCAAACATAATAAGTATAGCCTGAGGTGTCCAGATGATCCGAACTTGAACCTGTTTGCTATAAAAGCGTTCCACCAACTAGTCTACCATAAAAAAAAAGGAAATTTAAAATTACGGTTCACCTTTGCTTCGAATAAAACTCCCAAAATAGTTTCTCCCGCAAAAAAAATAGGGGCAACATTTCTGTTTCCGCAGTTTGCGTCCGATCTAAACGGCGGAGCGTTGAAGAGTGTACTTTATTATTTCTCCCTCCCCGGGGAACCATTCTTTCCACCAAATTACTGTGGGTTGGAGTGCGGTCGCAGAGTGTGACGGAACAGGTATTGCGAGATGCCGTGGTATCACCTCGGTTCTCTCGCGTGGTTACTCCCGTAGTGAGTGAATGTCAATCGATAAACAAGCGCACTGCCGTACACAGAGGGAGAAAGAGACGGAATGAGAGATGGAGAAGGGGAGAGAGAGAGAGAAAGAGAGAGGCAGTGGGAGACCTGGGGGAAGGAGAAAGAGAGAGAGAGAGGGAGTCGAGTTATTTTTAGACCTGATGCCTCGTTTTCCCGAGTCCCTCTTTTTATTTAGAGAGTATTTTTAAATATCGACCTACGAAAAGGGTCGGGTCACGTGCTGCGTCGCTATGTATCTCACGCTGAAATCGCAACGAGATGTTGACATACTACTCTTCTTTTTCTTCCCGTCTGTCTGTTACACATGCAAACGAACGATGAAACGTGCACAACGACGTGCCTCAGAAGTGGAAACAAGAATTCGATAACATGCACGATCCACTCGAGTGATACATGAAGTGGAGGCACTCGTGTAAAGTAAATTGCCTCCTGCTATGTGCGGGAGGTGCTAGAGGTCGCGCCAGCGATTTTTTCATCTCCTTCCGGATAAAAATATGGCAACCCATTCTACGCTGGGGTTTCATTAAACGAAAACCAATTTTACCACAAGAGCGTCACGCTTGATAGAGGACTTTCGTGCATGGCGACTATTATTTACCGAAACAGGGTGAAGGAAATATCAGCTGCATGGAGGAAAACAAGCAATTCTAATCTCTGGTCATGCTGAGGTTGAACTGAAAAGTATGTAAATAGAATTGGATTTTACACACTTATTAAAAGTTTACATCGGACGGTCACTGTTTTAAGGAGAACATTTTTTGAACACCAAGAAAGTTAACAACATGTTTCATGAATCCTAAAAAGAACTATGGGGGAATAAATTAATTGACTGTATTATAAAGGACTTTTATGTTCACTAGACTTTTATTATCGGTTTTTAAGAGGCATTTTTCAAACTCAGTCCACTCAGTACTCCTGTCGGAGTTTTAAAAAAACCAGGATACCTCAGAGCCAAATACTTTTTGCAGAAATTCAATTTTCAAAATTAAGTGATATGTATATCAGTGGCGAATATGGGGACTTGGTGCTAATGTTTATCGGGAATAGACCTGAGTATGTATAAATAACGCTGTTCGTTTATTGCGACCCTTACGAACACCCGAGTTATATGTAGAGTAGAATCTCAAAGATTGGCAGGGTTTAAATAGAGAATTTTAAAGTCGTAGAGAGAAATCCGCAAAAGCAGCGGTTTTGCTCTGCCCTTTCATACTGTGGTTTTGAGCCTCAACGGGTTTTTTGAAAAGTCTCTCGGCCTTGGGGCAGAGGTCTGCCACGCTTTATATAGTACTTATCCCCTTTCCTAAACTCCCCTTTCTTTCTGCACGCCATGGGATTCTCCTTTCCTTTAAAAATTAATGCCCCGAGGAAGGAGCACACGTTCGTCTTATCCCAGTTTGATTCCACCAATGAGGGCAAGTTGCTAACTCTGACGTCATAGCGCGTCGGTTTGCTGGATTGGAGACCGGCGGATATGAACGAGACGATGCGGCGTGTCTCTCGAATTTCAGACCTTATTAACGAGCCCTTGGCACATAAGGGTTGAATGGCGGTTTGACAGTTATGACTAATGGCGCAGTGGTTTCTCTTTGGATCATATGGCTGGATACCGAGGATGAGAAACTCTACGCTTCGACGGATGATGAAAGGTGCAGTCAATTGCATGTGGTCGGTCTGATATGCAACGGAACACCCTCTTGAGGCCATTACGGAGAGGAAAGATGAAAATATTTTTTCTAAGAAGTGCTAACATTTAAAAATAACTAATATTTAAATAATCTTTGAATAAAAATAATCTTTTTCGCTGTAGAAAATGAAAAATAACTAACATATCTCCGTTGGCAGGTAGGTCATCTTATTAATTCTTCGTCTTAAGAGATCAGAAGTGTGCACTCGGTGGTATAAACTGCCGGAAATTTTAAGGTGAACTCAGCGCTTCCCTCAAAAATAGAACGGGACTTTAGAATCAGTAATTATCCCTAGGTGAATAGGAGAAAATTCTCTCATCCCCTTTTGTGATAGCTGAATTAATTGTGCCCGGATAATGAGCATCAGCACCTGAATTGCTGTCGACTTCATTTAAATTTTATTGTTAGATTTTCACTTTCCTCGCCTTTCTGTTCGCTTGGTGCTGCCATGACCTAGGACTACCATAAATCCATACTTAAGTAAGCCATCAATAACTGGATAATAACTTCATCCATTTTGCATACTATTTACTTCATACTTATGTTGACAATTATGCTAATATTACTATCCTGTAAATGCTAGTAATAACATAAAATAATAGTAGCATTAGAAGCATGAGTACCGTATTTGACCTGTTTCATATTACTTAACAAGCCTCGTATTTCACCTGTTACCATTGAAAATTTAGGTAGACTCGACCAATACAACATGAGGTTTTTGCTATTTTAATATCTCAACATTCTGATGCTTAGCAGAACTACGAGGGTCATCCGGAAAGTAGTACCCGTTCGTGCCGTATGAAGTGCTGACGACGCGAGTAGCCGCTGGACGAGGTCAGGTAGCTTCAGTGGCTTGTCTGCCTTCTCTGAGCCAAGTTGCGTGACGCTAGCATTGCCTGTGTTGTTTCTGTGATTGTTTACAATGTTTAAAAAAATTGAGAACGCCGCCAGTTGTGAAGTGAGGGCAGTGATTAAATTCCTCAATGCAAGAAACGTTCGCCCATGTGATATTCATCGCCAATTAAAGGAGGTGTATGGAGACAATGTAATGGACGAGTCGTCTGTTCGGCGGTGGTGTCGCAACTTCAACATGGGGAGGGGGAACACACACGACGATGAGCGTTCGGGGAGACCGTCTGTCATTACAGACCAACTGGTGAGCTCAGTTGACGAATTCGTGAGGAACGATCGGCGCGTCACAATTGATGACATCTGTGAGCATTTTGCCAATGTTTCTCGAACAATTGTTCATGAAATTGTTAAACACCATCTGCATTATGCAAAAATTTGTGCAAGATGGGTCCCTCGCATGCTTACAGATGAGCACAAAACCAAGCGTATGGCTGCAGCACTGACGTTTTTGGGACGTTATTCTGATGAAGGAGACTCTTTCTTGACTCGCATAATTACTGGTGACGAAACATGGGTTTGTTATGCATCACCTGAGAGTAAACGACAGTCAATGGAGTGGCATCATGCTCATTCACCAAACAAACCAAAAAAATTCAAGACAGTTCTGTCCACCAGGAAACTCATGGCAACCATTTTCTGGGATCGACGAGGTGTATTGCTTATTGATTTTATGGCCCGTGGAGACACTATTAATGCCAATGCGTATTGTGAAACATTAAAGAAATTACGGCGGGCAATACAAAATCGGCGGCGAGGTCTATTGTCTACTGGTGTCATTCTCGTTCATGACAATGCCAGGCCTCATGCAGCTGGGATAACACAAAAACTTTTGCAGCAATTCAAATGGGAAACTTTCGACCATCCACCGTATAGCCCGGACTTGGCCCCTTCAGATTTTCATCTCTTTACAAAGCTTAAAGACTTTTTGGCAGGAAAAAGATTTGACAGCGATGAAGAACTTAAAGAAGGAGTGACCCTGTATCTCAATGAGCTGGCGGCGAAGGACTATGCAGCAGGAATACAGAAACTTGTCACACGTTATGACAAATGCCTTAATTTGCTTGGAGATTATGTTGAGAAGTAGTTTAAAGTATCCTCTTTCAAATAAAACTTTTTATGTTTGTTAATATTTACTTTTGTGTCTTTATTTCACGAACGGGTACTACTTTCCGGATGACCCTCGTAAATTAAAATAAATGAAAACTTTTAATGCTACTCTAATTAACTTTTTTAAACTTTTCTGTTGGTGGTAATATGTATTATTTATAAGTGATCCAGTTAGCCTTGTTTTTCAAAAGTAAGCATTTATTTTACTCCTAATACTTCCTTGCAATCACATTATGTCATGCAAAATGCCTAATTTTAAGCTCTCAAGTTTCATAAAGCGTTCTGGCATTATGAGAAACTCCAGGTCTGACGACAAATATGACGGTTCTAATGATCCAAGCTATTTTTCTTTTCCATTTGAGTTATTAAACTCAGAATATACCTCACGAAACCATTGTGGTTCTACATAGATGTACTTAAAGACTGTAAATTATGTATTATACAAAATGATGGCATGTCCTCGATCAAATTACAACGTCTGCACTATCAATTTTCCTGGTGTGCAAGCCATTCTAAAATATCATATTCAATGATAGAACTCCTGCCAACTTGGTGCCAAAAATGCGCGTTTTTGACTTTTAAGCGCCCTAGCATGAAACATGAAATCCCTGTTCGAATTCCACCCCAACCCCAAAACGTCACCGACTTTGTGACATCGTGGGATAAGTAAAACGTGTATAATTCTCACTACGAATTCTCTTCCCCTCCACACCGCTTCAAATTTCGCCAATTTTTCCCGACTCCTGTACCTCCAAAGATGTCGTTCATGCCGTATTCTTCTATACTGCTTTTTTTATATAGTCAAATTTAACGCAGTCTTAAATTTCAGAATCAACAACTTCCGTGGTTCTCGCAATCCCTCTCCCCCGTCCTCCCACTCTCCATTCCAAAATACGATTCATCTCACAATACAACCTTCGAGAATTGTTCAGTGCTTCGACTCTTTCTCCCCTATGGCCTCGTAATTTCAGCTTGAAAATGTTAAAGATTTTAATAGACTACCAATAACACATCCACATATTTCGATATAGTTAACTATTAAATTAAGTTCAATGAGATTTCCGGATCCCCAATCACACACTTTGCTTTATAAAATCACCTTATAACGAAGTTTCATGTCCTCTGTCTTCCTATTCACAGAAGAAAGGAAAGGAATCAATCTTGAGGAGGATCTTAAAAATGGTGGCCTTTTATATTTTGTGGTAGATGAATATTGAAATAAGATTTTTAATCTTCCTGCCTGCACTACAACAGGTTTTAAAAACTTGCGTCAGAAGAAATCAAGAAAGAACATTTCATGTTTATGAGTAAATGAATTCAAACCTCTGTAGGGTATGATAAGAGTGCACCCTGATTCTTTAAGATCTTATTTCCTGCGGTTACTTCCCTGCAATACCAGTTTACCTTCCAAATTTCCTTTATTATTTTGAACAATTGGCAAGGAGTTTTTATTAAAATTTAAAGCAATGTGCGATATTAGAGACTTTTCTTGCAAAGTGAAAACTCTGGGCTCGGAAAATGTTATTGTTTCCAAATCTCCGAACTTGCAGCAAAAATATTTCCTCAATATTCTTCCTGAATGTTAAACGCAAAAAAGTACTATGGATGAAATACTACAATCATCTGTTCAATGATATTCTTCGCAACGGTTTTAATTTTCGGACCTCAGGGGGATTGCCAATTTGTAAAGGTGACTTAAGTTGAAATAGCTTTTTAGTTGACTATACTAGTCAACTCCAAATAAGTCGCAGGATAATTTCATTAAATTTATAAGGAGTGCTTTCTTTTTTCAAACTCTTTTCTGGTTATGTAATAATTTTTATACTAAGCCTTAATAGAACTCAATCTATATCCTATCATTGAAATGGCTTGTGTTTGAAGTGGTCAATGCTCGTAAGATCCGAAAATAACACCATAATTCATGCCAACAATTAAATCCTCATTAAAAATATTTAATGATTCATCAAAAAATAAACGAACCAATACAATCTATTTTATGCTGTGAATTCCATTGAATTTCACCGTTAAAGATGGATTCGGCACAGGAAATACGTTTATTTAATGAATAATAACCGTGTAAAATAATAATATTATTATATGATTTCTGGCCTTCGCAGCGGATCGAATTCCATCGGAAGCGTACCGAAGCGGTAGACTACCAAGTAATAATAATATTATTTTTGAAAGATTTTAACTGCTCTGGAAAAGCGCTAGCCACTACATAAAATTTACTAACATTTCCAAACGTAACCCATAATTAATAATTTACCTACTGCCTCGTGAATCATTTATTATTATTGAAGTTTCAAATTAGTATACAGTTTTGAGATATGTAATTTACAAGAGATTTGAAAATGAAGAAAACCGATGCTGTTCCAAGGACTTTATCGGCGACGGTTCCAATACGAGTACAGGAATTCATCGATTAATTCAAACCCATACCTCATCCTGCTTTTGATAATTTTGGATCCATATAGCGAGGGAATCGACGGGGAAAAGGCCTAACTAGGACCCTGGGAATTTTCCGGGGAATTGAAATTCCATTAAGCTGCATTATGTTTGCTCCAATGGGCCGGTTTCTATCTCCCATTCTAGCACACATCCCAACTTTTCTCTTTCCCAAAATGCTTATATACGTATTTTTCCCAACTTTGGTCAACTTCACTCAAATCCTCTAAATACTTTCAAGGATATACGGTATAATTTGGTGGTCTACGGGAGGAACTCATCGAAACTACCTCTTATCATTTCACTGGTTACTTTATTTTTATACCAACAAATTAATTATATCTAGGTTATATTCAGTTCGATATAGTTTTCAAACATACGAGCTACTACTCGTACTACTGACAAGAAAGGTTGTTGGAAGTGCCCTTTCGAAAGCAATTAAAAGAGAGGGGTTAGCTCATTGGACATATTTTTAGACGGAAAAGTTTCCTGAAGGTGAATGCTGCAATTATTAATGGGAGCTTACCGTGGAGGGATTATTACGAGGACCTTACTTTGGACGATCCCCGAAAATTATTACTGGTCCACTTTTGCAGCATACCATAAAGGTCATTTTTCCTCATAAATGTTACGGAATAATTTCCAAAAATATCAAATTGTCCTCACTTCTATCTCAAAGACAGATATTAAATCACTCAGCGACAACGATCCGGTATATTTCGTAGTAGTAGTTCAATCTCCACTCACTAAAATTCAACAAATACTTTGTTCCTCCTTCTCTCATATATCCAGTTGACTTCTCGTTGTATTATTGAATGTTTGCTCTAATACACCACTTAGGGGCAATTTGTCTTTGAAGCTACGTGGCTGAGGTAAAGTAATAACTTTCCTCTGGTTCCTAATCATAACATTTCTATGGCATAGATGACCCTACCGGGAGCAATCCTCCTATGGTTATAAGGATCAATAGAAGGTGCAAGTCCTTCCGCCATACTACAGTTTCTGAAGAGGGATAAAGACCATGAAGGATACAAAGTGAACTTAGGCAAACTCAATAAGTGTATAAAACATAATATTTCTAAGAAAACGAATACATGCATATGAAACTAACGCAAGAGGCACGCTGAGGGAGAAATTGAGTTGAGAGCCTCTTCACAAAATTCCTAGTGCTGATGGCATGGTGGCGCCGCCAGGGGAGTATCCTTAGAATGAAACTCGTGGCCCATGGATATTTTCTTTCGGTGATGTCATAAATTTTTAAATAAGTATGATACATTGATCAGCCATTTATAACTTGAAAGGATATTTGATGAAATAAAATGGCAATTCTTCAAAAGGAGTAGGGGAAAAGGGAAAGTAAAGGATTAACGTACGATATAAACTTCGTTTGTTTCAATTTCACGCCCAAAATTTGCGAAAAATGGACTAGTCAGAAAACTATGGATAATTTTAATGCAACCATTTCAGAGAGTAAAAATCATTCGCCTTTTGTAAATTAGTTCCTGACCAAATGCGAGGAAAGTAGGAAGGACTGCTTTTAAGGTGTTTACTTGTTCCGATAATACGTTTTTTATGTATTCTATATTACTATACACATATCTTAGACTCGTGGTTAGACTACCGGCCCTGAGGGCCCAGGTTTTAATTCGAATGACGCCTTTTAAAACCCCCAGATTTATTTGAACTATGTCATTCATCGGATACCCGATCTTTATGAGAAACCATAGGCTGAACAAATAAAAGAACTATCCCTCCCTATAGTGGTGAGTGAATTTCAGGCTCCGTGGGGAATAGAATGAGTTGAGGTACCCTTACCTTTCTTTAGCCATCTTCTGTTTGATTACTTTGGTGATTTATAGCATCCAGTAAATAGGTCTAGAGAAAAGTGACGATATATCGTTTTTCTAAATTTGGTATTAATATGGTATTGATATTATTGTTACAAACGTGATGTTTTCAGCTGTCATTTTTCGGTACCTCATTTTATGAAAAAAATAACAGTGATGAGCGAAATAGGTTTCAACTTTAAAAAATTATCATGAAAATAACTTCTGAATAGGCTAAAAACTAGCTAGGGAAATAAATTGTTTTGTGACCTTACCTATGTTCATTTTATCTATGCCTTAGCGTTATTCATTATTTCATTCTATGCATGAATCAGTGCAATAGCTGTTTTAATTCGAGATGCAAAATTAAATGAATAGGAATATACTTTAGGACAAAATAAATAATTCTTGGAATATTGTCGAGTAAAAATCTGTTTAATTGTTCGAAAAAATATTTAAATCCAAAAAATATTCAATTATTATCATAATAAATAAGAAATTTCTCAATAACATCGAAAGCTCGGTGTCTAGATCCTAGGCTTATCGAGATCAGTCACACTGAAAACGCATAAAATATTGTTCGGGTAAGTTTGAACTGTGAAGAATCGTTTGAAGAATCTTCTCCACGGTCATTGGGGAACATGGGAACTTTACGTCGTTGGTTGCATTTCGGAACAGCTAGCGACGCATGCATAAAGATAGCTTGAATCATTAACTCTCAAACTGCTCCACGTTTTGGGTCTCCACTCTCTCCAGAGGAATCTCGGGCCTAGCTGGCTGATAAATATCCCAAAACGCCTAATACCCTGTGGGAGACCTTGTACGCTTTAGTTCACATCAAATTTAAATATTCCTGTAGCAGCTTTTAGCAAGACTTTAGGTTATAAGGCACAGTTTAACATCCTCACAGAGCAACATTGTTTGCAGGCGTATTAAGAACTATCTAGTTTTCAAACTTCTCGGTTCATATGATCTTCGTACCTCGTCCGATTTTAGGAGTACACATGGAATCCAGTTGGTAACTCATGCTTTGAAAAATGATTTTAGTTTCTTTATAAGCCAACATTTTAGAGAATGTTTCTTATTTATAAAGTTTCTTATTAACCTATTCTATTTAGATACCTATAATATTTATTTAACTAAGAGAATAGAGACCCCTTATTAATTTTATTTTTACAAGAAAATTTCATTATTTATAGAAATTTTGCAGAACATGCATCGACCACAATATTTGGTGTAACATTTCTTAGAATTCGTGGTGATCAATTAAGTAGCAATCTATCAAAAATAAATAATTCCCAACATGACCTCTTTCCTGTTAAAAATGTATTTTTACCACGGAAATCTGGAAGTGTCAACCTTTTTATCCATTGAAACTAATTAAAAGTCACATCTCAATCTACTGTTACTTCGTATCTTAAATTTGCGCCGGGATGTAACCATCGCAAATTTATGACAAGATCTATAACCATTCCCATTCTCTGTAAATGAAAATATTATGGACAGAGTAATTGTTTTGATATTCGTTGTTTGGTGATATTTTACATATTGTTCACTTTGATATTTGTTTATTTATAGTTGTACTTGCATGTATAAGTAAAAAGTTACATTTTAATCTTAATATTTAATGCCAATGAAAATAAGTTAAATATCAAGAATTTTGTGTTTGAATAAGAAACTCGCAATGAAACTTATTAGTGGCCATTAAAATTAAGTCGGCCAAAATAACTGCATTCCTAAAAGAGACGGGCTACAAGGGAAAGAATAATTTAATTGTCATATTATCCGATGAGATTTTTGTACCGAGACAGTTCTTGTGCGTCGTCAATTACAAGGTATAAATGTCGTCCAGATCGAGTTTGCTGAATTGGCCCTTCGAACTCATTGTGAGATCTCTTTCTAGCGCACGTGCTGGTGGAACGAGGTGTGTAAGGAAGAGTTTCAGACGCAGTTTCGGTGCCGCTGCCCCCTGTGGTCATACTGCCGCAGCCCCGGCCGATACTACAACGCCTACTGCTCCATCACGTCGACCGGGTACACGTGGGTGCAACCCGAGCATCACCTTGGAGGCGCGGCCATCGGGTTCAATCCGGCCGTGGGTGCCCTCTCGCACCACGGCAGCGGTTCCTCGGGCCGCGGGAGATCATCTGGGGGCAACAAGGGCGGACGCAGTGGGGGTGGACCCGGGGGTGGAGTACCACTGCCTTCCTTCCATTAGCCACACGCTCCGGACGCAGAGTCACCGAACCAATGCTTCAAGACTTCAGTGTATATAAACCATACTAAGTAATTGTCTTCGCGGTTGTCCATAAAACACCCCGAGTCAGCAAAAGAGAGAGAGTAATGTACGTAAATTATTTATAAAAATATATGTCTACACTTTTTTGAAGAGTGAATCAACCTTTATTTGGATAAATTATCCTTTACCTCTGTTTGCGGGAAGATGGATGAGAAACGTTAAAGGGGTGCCTTGCGCAAAGTTAGCTGCTGTTTACTTAGCTGATATTTAAGTGAGGCCTAGAAAGAGAGTGAGCACACGATAACATAGGCATCGGCATTTGCTGAAACTATTTCAAACGAAAGACATCGCCTATGATTCTCATTCCTGTATTCTTCTATAATCCTATCATCCCTTACCCTTCCCTAATGGTGCTATACCCCCTGCCACACACCTTTTTTTGGTGGCTCGCAGGGTATTTATGTAGATGTAATGAAATCCGTTCCATTCAGTGTAAGTTCTGCTGCCCTCGAACCGAGGCCATCGAGGCGGGAGACGAGCGAGGTTCTGGTAGGAGCTGTAATAAATCGCAAGTCCTACCAACTCCGGGAACTAAATCCGGGCAACGGTGTGCAAATTCAAATCTAGTGACCACCTCACTAATACTATATCTCTGCAACTCTGACATAGTTGTTTTGTAATGCACACTGCGCGGCAGTGCAAGTTACTGTCGCGGCATCCCCCGCAGTTTCTTGGAGTGCTATATCTGTTTAATTTCCTTTATTATAGAATAAAAGCTAAAATTCTCGTAACATCATTAACAAGAACTTTGCATAATATGCATCGATCATAAAAATGACCAGAACTTTTCTTAGTATCCGTCCTGATCAATCGATTAATTTTTCTTTCTATAAAAATAATTCTAACATAACCTCTTTTCCATTTATATATACAACAAAAAAGATTAGATGTTTGAGTTATTTAGTTACTACCACATATCTAATAAATACGACTAGAGAAATCGAGAGAATTATAGACTACCATACTTAAAAACGTATCGGTTTTCCTCATTAAAAGTAACCAAACCAGAGGCCCTAAAACAAGTTTATGTCTATGAATTAAAAGAAACAACCATTTTCTCCGAATTTAAATTGGCCTTACATAGTATCACCCATCAACAATATTGCAAGAAAACATTAGATTAAATAAATTTGGCCGTGGAGTTAAATTAATTCTGGAGTACATTCATGAGGACGTCAATTTTATGCGTCGAATGGTTTTATTATACTAGTATTCAGTTCGAAAGGAAAAATAACTAGAGCTTTATCCCCAGAGAAGAAGGAATGCCCATCCTTACCCATACAACGCCATCTTTTGTATAAATAATGAAAGAGCATGCTCGGGATTTGTTGCTATTTGTTTTGAACCATCCTGTGGTTGCAGTAGTGACTCATCCCAGACCGGTGCATTGCTCCATTTACCACTACAAATTTTTGGAGATGTGCATATTGTATTCAAAATCATCGTCATTAGATTTTTAACTAAATGTAACGCCTTTAGTGTTGCCTCTTCTATGATGCATGTACTTGTAATTTCCCAATTCTCTTTGCATTAGGTTTGGAACTTCATGTTTACTCTTAATTTGTAATTATGGTGTCTAAATTATTAGGTAATCTACCGGTTAAGCTAGGCTCATGGATGGACACAAATACCAAATAAATATTTTGTGACTCCTAACAAAACACAATCCAGCAACCTACTCTACGTCAGGTCCCTCTTCATCTCTGTGTATATTCATCCCTTCATCCCGTCCAACATCCCTATCCTGTTCCTGCCATTTCCTCGTTTGCCTAACATGCTCACCTCTATTACAGTCTTCAACAGCCCAATACCGATAAAAACGCCTTTCATCTATTTTTCCTGCCTCCATAGGATTTCTCTCAACCAACCCCTCTCCTCACCCGCCATCACCAGTACCTCCTCATTTGTTTTCCTTTCGGTCCATTTCACCTTCTCCATTATTCTCCAAACCCTTATTTCAAAAGTCTCCAATCTACATCTATCTTCCTGCTTCAGTGACCACGTTTCTGCCGTACGTCGTATCAAAGTTTTCACGAGTATTTTCTTGACATCCTTACTCAGCGTCTCTGTCATAAACTCCCTCCTCTTTGTGAAAGCCTCCTTGCCTAGCGCAATTCTTCTCCTTACGTCCCTACTACTTTGACCGTGTTGGTCCAAAACACTTCCGAGATACGCAAACTGTTCTACCTGCTCTATTTTTTCCCCACTTATTTTAATGTTTAGCTTAGCCTTTTTCTTAATGGAAAATCGCATAACCTTTGTTTTATTAATATTGACTCTCATCCCATATCTGAACTCTGACACCCTGAACCTGAACACCCACACTGAACCTCCAATTCACTCAGCAATGCTTGCAACCCCTTAGCTGATTGAGCAACTAATGCTTGGTCATCAGCAATCCTAGGTGTCTAAATATGATACTTGAATCTTTCGCACTAAAATCACTACAGAAATTATTCAGTTGTCAGGGTAGTACGTTGCTGCTTACGTCAAGTATTGACTAAATTATATTTAAGAAATTAAAGTTTAGAGATTCATTCAATAAAATAGGGAAATACTGTAACAAATCGATACGATTCGTATAGTACAGTTATAATTGCATTATAGAGGTTAAACAAAAAATAACATAAATAGGACAGCGTTCAAGATTAGTGTAGAATGAAAAGAAAAGTATGCACGCACGTTCAAGGGTCATGAAAACAGAGCAATAGGTACAATATGCTATCACTGGTGAGTGTATTCCAATTGTTACTCTGACCAAGAAGTAATAAAGGAAATAACACCAATTCGCATTTAAGAACCGTATTGACCACCCCATAGAGAGTATATTACTATATACTTGCTTATATCAAGCGGGTAGGACGAATGAAAAATGAGGGCCTGCACATTTTTACCCTAAAAATAATCACGGACGGCGATGAATCAACCAAAGGGCCACTCCAAAAAACCCGAAGTCGGCATATCGTAAAAATCACTGGTTGAACACACGTTGCCAATGCAATGAAAAAACTCTGATTGAGTCATTCATGAGGTATTAGCGAGCTTGATTAATGGCACATAAGACGGCCTTCGAAAATCTTACGATTAGAAGAGAAAGGGAAATACGCTGCAATGCGAATTTATGTCAGCATTGTTTCTATTTGCGACCAACGTGCACCATAAAAACCCCGAAAGTACATACACTTATTTCCCACGCTCTATCCCTAGAAAGCGAAATTAGGTACTCCTCGTGAATGAATGGTAAAACGGGTGAAATCAGATGATTATCCGTTTTTTTAACGAAAGCTGTGATTTTGAGCATTTAGGGACAAATGGGAACACATGCAATTGTTGTTTAAGTGGACTACAGTTGACTTTTAATAATCAAACCACTTTACTTTTCCTCATAAACTTTTTAATTTTTACAACCCAGGTTTCGTTATAGCATAACATCATCAGAAAAGTAAAGTGGTGTGATTATTAAAAGTCAGTATGAAGATTTTCCACCAAGTTACGCCAGAAACTGTTTTATTTGGACTACAGTTGTAAAATAAGGTGTGGAAGCAGTGGAAGAAGATCAAAATCGTCCTCGTTAGGCATGAAACTGACTCGGGAAACATTGTAACCTACAACAACACTGAAATGCAGACGATGGTAAGGGAAATATGCAGAAAACTAATGAAATTAAATTAAAAATCGAATGAAAATCCCTTATTAATATTCATTTGCATGTATGGATTGTACTATTGGGTCACGGTAGTCCAGGGTTAGAGCGTTGGACTACTGAGGGCCCAGGTTCGAATCCCGGGCAAGCCCCTCTGGGCACCTGCAGCCCCACCCAAGCTATGTGATTTTTCGGGTACCAGATCTTCTTGGGGAACCATAACCGGCCCAGGGAAAGGAACTGGCCCCTCTACCCTGATGTGTGAATATTCACACGCCGTTGGGCTTAGTACTGAGAGAACTCTACCATTATCTACCAAACCGACCTTCGGGTTGATTACTGTGTTTATAGTTTATTGTACTCTTAGTAAAATTAATATAAGTTTTATGATGAATTAACATTTTAAAAAATGCCTACACACAATAACGAGAAATAAAAACGGAGAAATTCAGAAATAAAAATTTTCTGTAATACAGCAAACAATTTGTTACGTTTTTATAAAAAAATATACTCATTAATTCGTTGCCTCATTAAGTGTAAACCGCGGCGCACGAATCATTACGGCTTCTGTATGGCCATGGCTGTGGTTGGAGGACCTCATGCGCCAGCAAAAATTTAATTCGCTGAGTACGTAATAAATTTTCCGATTTTCCCGACCTGACTTATGGTGGCCTTTGCATGAATTTGGTGTGAGGAATCTCTCCAAAGAGATAATGTTTATCCAAGCACAACAACATTATTCACTCAATACGAAATGTCGAAAAGAAATGTAATGACTAGTGTTAATGACTTATCGATTCATTGCCACAAAGAAAGATTTTTTCTTTTATTTTGATTATTGGTACACAAGTAGGAAACGGTGAAAGATTGGAAAAGAAATTTACAGAGGAATACGGGAAATCAAAGATTGTATCTGTTTACCATTCTAAGAAGACAAATTATTTTGATATATTTTTATTTCGCGCATTTGGCATGCATAAAACAAAGGTGAAAAAATCGAGAACATAAAAAAAGGAAAATGATAGAAAGTTAGCTGCTGAATAATCCAGACTGATGAATATTTTGGATGATTAAATGCAATCAGTAGTTTATTTTAGTAGAATGAGTGAAAATTATGAGTGAAAGGACGCCAAATGAGTGCAAATTCAGCGAACTTCCTGCCTCATTTAGCTAAACTTTGGCCGTTGTGAATCACATACCTATACATACATGCAAAAATGAACCTCTCTCGGCGGGCGGCGAGAAGTTCGCGGCGTTTTTATCCCGACGGTCTGAGGAATGTTCTCCACTACCGACGACGTCATCGAGACGTAATAATGTTCCGGAATAAAAAAGCGACCATCCCCTCCTCAACCAACCCGATTCCAACTTCCTTCCCTCCCGCCCCTCTTCTCATACCGCCCCACTCAATTGCTTTCCCACCTGCAACAACCGCCTGTAGGCCGGAAGAAAAATCGATATGATAGCGTCAGAAAGAGAGAGGCGTGAGGGAAACTGCTAGCGGGAGAGGGAGCGGGTGGGAAAGAGATTCTGTGGTGGAGGGAGGATACGCGCACGCAGGTATGGATCCAGGGATTCGACAGAAGGACACGCAACGCGCAGGCGCCGCCCGGTTAGAGGCGGCAGAGGTGCCCCCAGCCTGGAGTGCGGGAAAAAGACGCGAGAGAAGGGTTTGCTTTCCTCTCCAGAGGGGGCGGCAGCGGGGAGGGGAAGGGAGGGTTGAGAAAGGGAAAAACCCAGGGGCTGGGAGTGGGAAGGGAAACTCTCGTGGTGAATGAATGAACAGTTCAATCGGGATTCCAAAAAGGGTATACCCTGGACGTTCGCTAGGCTTCCTCTCCCCTCCCGACGTCACTCAGGAAGTGGGAAGAGTAACCCTTCCCCTCTCTCGAAAGAGGTGGCGGCAAAAATAGAAAGAACATCGTGTAACGATTCACTACAATAGAGTTGAACTTAGGTCCACAAGTTGAGGGGGTGGTGAAAGTGGAAAGGTGAAAACAAAGGTCTTCGTGGTGTGAATTGGCTCTCGACCCCGACAGGGTTCCGCTGGATGAATGGTGTAGTTGGAGTAGATCGCACGTGAGTGCGGAGAAGGGCGGGTGGGGTGAGACACGGGGGTGTGCGTGGGAGGAAGAGGGGTAGGAGGCAAAGAGAGAGAGGAGTGGGCGTCACAACAGTGGAAGAGCAAAGATGGCGGTCAGGCGGGCGACGGCGGCTGTCGCCGTCTTGGCGACCGTGGTTATCCTGGGTGTCCAAGGAAGGGTTACTGAAGAGTTTTACAGCAGGGTGAGAGACCTATTGAGGCAACAGGCTAGCAACAGGGTAAGTGTCACCATAGAATGTTTTATTATCGATTTTAATGCGCGTCAACTTCAGTGTTCGCGAGGGCCGCTGCTTGATGACCATATGTTACCCCGATCTGTCAGCCATCCGCACTAATCAGCACTGTCTCCTGCAATGATCGAAGATTTGACGATATGAATACAATTAGCGTAGGTCATCAATAAAATTATTGAATCCGTATACCTGAGCGATCATGAATGGGCGGTACCATCTTAGTCGTGTGGTATAGAAGTGTCAGTAGTACGCAGTTTGTAGAATCAGATGTACGCAGTACTTAGATTATAATTACATGCGGTGCTTGAAGATATAATTAGGTTGAGGAGTTTACTATTACTGCCAATGATAACTGACGCCCTGTCTTTCCGCTGAGATTCTATATGGAGCATGCCATTTCATTGAGAGCTAATTTAAATTTCATGGGATTGACATAAATAAGTTCAAGTACAGGTAATTGTTTTCTAAGGAACGCAGAGCGCATATCGCTTCAAAAGCGATTTCCTTAAAATCAATTATTTTTCGCCCATGAACATGAAAAATTCAGCAATCATAAATTTATTTAGTTAGCTCACCGCATAAAGTGCGCAGGTGGCTTCCATTGACAATAGCTGATATCCAGGACATAACGTTTTTACCCTCTTGTAGGAGCTCATGTTCAACACTTTTTGATCCAGGACTTAGCTGCTTAATTTAATTAAAGCCTTATTGAAATATAATGGTCATTAAATGTTGTAACAATTCCATTATGTCAATGTCATAATTGATAAGCGGTAGCATTTTATCATAAAAGCTAGAACTTTTACTCATAATGCTTCAACTTCATGATTGATTTCACGAGCAATCTCTGCAAATTTCGATAAGTTCAGCTGGGCTAATGAAGTACTACGGCATTTGATCCATGGGAAACGAGCGAAACGAATGACGTGTTTCAATATGTTTCTCACTCTACGTCATACGGCGGCTAACTATTAACAAGGTATAATTAGGTATATTGAATGAGAGCTAGTGCACTACGACTATACGCTTCCTTCATCAGAAATAGAATTTGTAATAGCACATATGAAATAATAGAAAATACGTACATAATATACAACTATTTGAGAAAAACTTTCGATGTGATACGTAATACTCATATATTTTCATCATGACTTCATCCCACGAAAGTAAAGCAATAATGTACAATGTCGTTTGAAGATTATTTTAATCGCGGTCTGACAAGGCGTAAGTACAACTTTGCCACTTTGTGACCATATTTTTATGATGTCACATTTTGGAATGATTGGTTCTTTATTTGAGGTGAGACAATGATAGGAGAAATAAGACAGGCATCATAAAACGTCAGACTTCGTAATTATGTCTACAATTTTTAAAATATATATTTCATATCATTAAAAATTTGATTCAAAATACATTTAAAACAATGCATTATGACTATGAGAAGGGAATAACTAGTCATTAGTAGCCAAATGCAAGCAGCTACTAAAAAAACGGAAAATGATGAGCTTTTCAATTCAACAAAATTTGACGGTAACTTTTGCGCAGTTTATAATGTTCAGGTAAGAAATACAGGTAGTCATTGATCATCTTTTGATTCTAGCAAAACATAGGAATATCAATGCGAAAGTACAAAAGTGAAAAAATTCGATCAACCTAATCTGAATAATTTTTAGTAAATACCAGTCAGTTTAATGGTTTAGAAATAATATCTTTAGCTAGTTTTTTTTAACTAAAATATCCGTTAACGATCCCAAAAAATATTTTTTTCTACTTTACCTGCTTGGATATGGTCATGCATATTAACTATCACAAGATTATGAAATAATGAATTTATCTATACGAAAAAAGAATATTCGAGAAAACCGCTCGGTTCATCATTACTATTTTTTACAGATTAGAGAATAAAGTATTAAGCAACATAAATAAAAATCATCCATGGGAATACATTCATTTTTATTCATGTGAACGTTAATATATTAAAATAAAGAAGGGGATTAACTATATCCACTTGGGTTCAGGAAGGGGAGACGTGCGAAGTGAGATGATTGATATGAGAAGATTGGAGAGATAGGATAAAACCGCAGTCTGTGCATGTCTCAGACTGCTCAGGTGTGAGTGACAGATGCACAGTCCGAATTGACAGTGTTAGGAAGAGGAGTAAGGCAGGTGTGTCCATTATCACCAGTATCGTTCCACGTTTATTTGAGGAAATGGCTAAAAAGTCATGGGAAGAACTGGAAAAATGAATGAAAATATTTGGAGAATTCATAAAAATCAATTAATTAGTTAAGCGGACGAGCTTTAGTCAATCGGTCAGCCAAGGGAACTATGTTGAGTGCAACGTCAACTCAGAAAGTCGGTGCTGTAGATATGAGATGAGAATAAATGTAAATAAAACGAAGCTTATGGGGATTTCGATATAGAAGAAAGTAAAAATAGGAGAATAATAACTAAAGCAGGCGGAACAGTTTACAGAACTTGGAAGTGTTCTGGACCAAGATGGTCAAATTAGTAGGAACATGTGAAGAAGAATGTGTTTGGCAAGGAAGTTTTCTCGAGGACGGAATTGATGACAGAGACGTTGAGTAACAATGTTATGAAAAGGCTCATTAAAAATTTGACATGGAGCGTAGTTATGTACGGTGCGGAAATATGGTCATTGAAGCAGGATGATAGGCGTAGATGGGAGACTTTTTAAATGTGGGGGTGGAGAAGGATGGAGAAGGAGGAGTAGGTAGAAAGGAAAACAAACGAGAGTGCGCTAGGTTTTTTAGTGGATTAGAGAGAATTGGTGGAAGAAATCCTAAGGAGGCGGGAAAGGCATTTTGGCAGATGGAAGCGTTTTGCATATTTGCTATGTAAAACGCATTGCATTTTGCATTGTTGCAGCGGAAATAGAGCATTTTGACAGGTGGAATGTTGAAGACTATGATAGAGGGAAGGACGTTAGTCAGGCGAGGAAGAGGTAGATAGGCATAGATATTTTGGACGGAATGAAGGGAGCTAAAATTTATTCGAAATTGAAGAAGATTTTTCGCAGAGTGGGACGTAGTTTGCGTCTTGTTAGGCGAAGTTAAAAAGTTTAACAATCTTCAGTCTGTCTCAATCCAAAAGCCACTTGAAACGCTTGGCCGCCAATAATAATAACATTGAAAAAACAAGCGCTCTCAAGTGAGGAAAATTCCAGCTTATTCTATGTCTTTCTGGAGGTAGTTCCAATCACCAAATATCTTTTTTAAATAGTTGGTTTATTTGAACATTCTGCACCAAAAGATAAAATCTAACATATGTTTCCAAGAGGAGCCGGAACCTCAAAGACAGAAGCATTTGGGATGAGAGAGACAATACTTAAATAGAATAAATTGCTCGCACAAATCTTAAAGAATAAATATTCTAATAAATATTTTACGATAAAATAACCAAAAAGCTGCGTACGACGTTTATATTGTTTTCGTATATGTCAGGGAGCTAGTTGATTTTGCGGGTACCAGATCTTCCTGGGAAACCATAACCGGCACAGGGAAAGGAACTGGCCCCCCTACCCTGATGTGTGAATATTCACACGCCGTCGGGCTTGGTACACGGGTGAGCTCTACCATCACCTACTAAACCGACCTTCGGGTTGATTACTGTGTTTATGGTTTTTATATGTCAGGGATGGGCAGCAGTAATTTCCACGTAAATTCTAAATAATATGAGTAATTCATAAGAAAGTTCCTCCTAATTACATGACTCATATACTTCACTCAACTGTTAATTAATCCCAAAAATCACCGATAGCTAATTTTTAAGCTGTGACAATAAGCTGCTTCGAAAATGAATTCACTAACGTAACATGATGGACCACTAGCACTAGAATCTAAGCTCTCGTTAATCCATTTCCGCTCAATAATTTCCCTGATAATAGAGTCATGCTCACGTGCCTCGGAAATTTTCAATCCCTCTTACATTTTTATCATAAGAATTCTTCCAATCAGAAGTAAATTTTCATAGAAACCTGAAAACTGCTACAAATAAAACTCGGTCTTTTAAGGAAATTGCATCTCTAAAGTACTCCTTCATATACGTTTTGGTATTAACGATAAAATAAATAAGCAAACGATGAAAAAATAATGTATCAACCTAAAAATCCTAATAAAGAAAAGAAAAATTATTATTACATAAGGAAAATTGCCATTACCTTTTCTTTATTACGTTCGCATTCCACCACATAACGCCTGAAACTACTCAATTTGTTAATAATCCAAAATTTTAATTCCAAAACTTACCTATCAATGAAAATTTTAAGGCTATGCATGACAGCACGAAAAGGTATTATTGAGATGTTAACGGGTAAGCCATATGTTAATGGGTTCATATGTAGATAATTCCGCAACCTGTACATGTCTCAGACTGCTCTGGTGCGAGTGGGGAACGGAGAGTCCGGATGGGCAGTTTTAGGAAGAGGGGTAAGGCAGGGTTGCCCTTGTCACCGGTGCTGTTCAACGTATATGTGGAGGAAATGATTAAGGAGGCATGGGAAGAATTGAAGGTAGGAATGAAAGTCGGAGGGGAATTCGTAAAATCGGTTAGGTTCGCTGATGACCAAGCATTAGTTGCTCAGTCAGCCAAGGGGTTGCAGGTATTGCTGAGTGAGTTGAAAATTCAGTGCAATAGATATGGGATGAGAATCAATATTAATAAAACAAAGGTTATGCGATTTTCCAAAAAGAAAAAGGCTAAGCTAAACATTAAAATAAGAGGCGAAAAATAGAGCAGGTAGAACAGTTCACGTATCTCGGAAGTGTTTTCGACCAATACGGTCACAGTGATAGGGACGTAAGGAGAAGAATTGCGCTAGGAAAGGAGGCTTTCTCAAGGAGGAGGGATTTGATGACGGGGACGTTGAGTAGGGATGTTAAGACAAGACTCGTAAAAACTTTGATATGGAGCAGGAGGATAGACGTAGATGGGAGGCTTTTGAAATGTAGGTGTGGAGAAGATTGGAGAGGGTGAAAGGGAAACAAATGATGAAGTACCAGATGGTAGGTAAGGAGAGGGGTTTGTTAGGAGATATACTATGGAGGCAGGAAAAATGGATGAAAGGTGTATTGAGCGGCAGTGGGATATTGAAGAAGGTTAGAGAGTGGAGAATGTTAAGCAAACGAGGAAAGGGCAGGAACAGGATAGGGATGTTGGACGGGATGAAGGGATGAAAGAAGTACACAGAGTTGAAGAGAGACCTGATGTAGAGTAGGTTGCTGGATTGGGTTTTGTTTGGCGTTAAAATTATTTATTTGATAGATGCGTCTATCCAAACGCCTACCTTAACCGGTAGATTACCTAATAAAAATTTAAATAATTCTAGGGAGTTTGGAGTCATGGTTTTATAAAGTTGTTCAAATGAGGAGCCATTGACAGTAAGATGAAAATTATAGAGTATGTACAATTGAGAAATGAAAAAGCGTCATGGAGGATGAATTTCACCTAAAAATGCCCATGTAAATTCAACGAAAAATCCTATGCCTTTTTTTTAAATATTTAGAGAACAATAAATAATTAAGGTTAGGAATTGCGAAATGTTAGGATAAGCGAATACGTTGGCGTGACCGCAAGGATAAGGTGCCCTATTAACGTCTCATAAATACAGATTCACAAATAATCGCATAAACACAATAAAACGATCATAATAAAATTAAAAGAAGCATTCAAAAAAGGATATGTATGCACATAGTATGACGTCAGCAAAGTTCATGATCGCCATTGGTGACCCAGACAGCTAAATCAATAAACTTAAGGCACTGCGTAATATTTACGATTGTCAATATGCAACTGAGTGTTATCAGGCACTGAGAAGCAAATACCGATGAATATTCCCGACGAGGAGCAAGTTCGCAAAACTGGAATTCATAAAAGACATTAATTATCATGCAATTAATGCTCTTTCATTACCTCGAAAAATACTACTAATGTTGCGATCTGGACTGGCGATTTTAATGCTAAAGTACTTTTGAAAGGAAAAACCATGGTGCAAACATTTGGGTAGAAAGAAATTAAAAGTTAATTCCCCAAAAATTTAGAACTATAATATCTGTTATTATTTTTATAATAAATAATATTTCCATACATTTGACAAAGTTACTTTTCCAAAGCTTCAAGTAAATCGAAATATTGTATGCATTTAGTATTAGCAATAAGAAACAGATTTCATAGATACTTGGTTCTTCTATTACAAGTAAAATATTGTTCGACGTTTAATGATAGCACATTAAGAATAAAAAGACTTTTCATAAAAAATATAAGGTTATTTTTTATTTTGCGCCATGTACCTTCTTATTGACATTGAAACGCACGGGTGTGCTTACAGTGAAAATCTAAAATTGGTGTTTTTAAATTAAAGAACTCACTCAACCCAACAAGTAGGAGGAAGGCGGCGAAATATACAATCATCCCCGCTCGAAAATTTGACTGGATATTGCATAGTATCTCAAGCACAGAAAAATGTTAAAATAAAATTTAAACAAATATAAATCAAACGTTTTGCTAGTGAATCATGCCTAGCCACATGAAACCAGGATTTTGGTTACATTTGGCGAATATCAGGCACATTGGGCCCTTCTCCTCCATTGATACAATTATTACAAGTATTCATCCCCATTCACGAAATCCCTGCCTACACGCCTGAGATGTATTATTGATATTTTGTACAGGCTACACTTGTAGATTCATTTTAGTAAGGATTGCGTTACTAGACGAAAATTTTCAAATTTTCGACGAAATTCCATGATATTTTAAATACAATTCATAAGAAAAAACAACGCTCATCTCTTTCTTTCTCTGATGTATCAATGTTTAATAATTATCCCCTTCATTCACGGTCCGCTTTCTTACCTAGCAGTGTTGTGGGACATTTCTTAAACTTGGAGTCATTAGCGTAAGAAAAAGTAAATATTCAGTTTGCATGAATATATAGGAGTAAATGAGATGAAATGTTAATATCTTCCACGAAATTTTTTGTGACAATGAATTATGGTATGGTTTATGCATTTTCAAGGGTGGTCTGAAAAGTTTCCGACCTGACAAAGAAACAAGACATTTTTTGTGCGTATAGTTATGATGAACGCGATATTATGATATGAAATTATTAAATTACAAGGAAATCAGCACATATTTCAAAGCATAATGCACGATATTTAAAAAAAACGGGATACATAATTAAGAGTTCAATACATATTGTAATTTTGATGTTAAATGAGAGACACTATTCATAGTCAACTGTACTGATTGATGACGACTGTATTGATTTCAATTTTAAACTAATTCCTTATGGTTACTCAAATTCTGCGCTAATGGAAATGGTCTCAACGATCAACGTTCGCTTCTGTAAACGATATTTAACGAAAGTAGTGGTCACACTTTTCGTCTATTTACTTAAACACGTACGGCATTACGTCCAGGAATGTATTCAAATTCGAAAATAATTTATAATAAATGAACGAGAGGCATTATTGAATAACAAAAAAATTAGAGAAGTAATTTTTATTACGTGCAGTTACACATGAAGTTTAACGATTCACTATAAACTGAGGAATCAAAGGAATAATAAGCTTTAAAAATCAATGGGAATCTCAATTTTCTAGATTGTCTATTTTTTATTGAAATGCTAACTTAATGGGGTCAGCCAAAAACAAAATGGTAATTTAAACAAAATATACAGCTGAATACGTGGAAACCAATTCCTTTGATCATAATAAATGTAATGCTTAATTTTTCCAATGTAATTATACGGCCAATTATTTTTTAAACTAATCATTTACAAGTCGATGAGTTAAAAAAATACATATAAATGAATGCAATAATATATGCTCAAAACTATTTTGGTGAGCAAATGAAAACGAAATATGCTAACATTGGATTTATATTGGGCTGAATTTAACATTTGTTACCAGTCAAAGTACATTGTATCACTTTGCACTCTCCAGAAAAAACAGCCTTTTTGAACGAAAATAATAGGCGCGTCTTGGTTTCTCCTTTTGCCATACCACTCTAAGAGTTCTTACATCTCCCGCCAGGGGTCCGTACCAATCCCGATAGAAGTCACAGGTTGGCCGTCTGCGGCGCTACCTTCCACCGTTGGACAAGTGGCGGGAATATCGGTGGACCTCAAAAATCGTCCGGTTATCTTTCATCGTGGACCAGTAATTTGGGATCAGGGGTAAGTACTAAGTAACATAGTTCATATCTTAGCCTTGGAAATTCTCTTTACGTGATTTATTTATTAGGTAATCTACCTGTTAAGGTAGGTTTTTGGATGGACACAACTATCAAATAAACATTTTGTGACTCCCCACCTAGCAAACTAATCTATATCAGGTCCCTCTTCATCTCGGTGTACTTCTTTCCTCCCTTCATCCCGTCCAACATCCCTATCCTGTTCCTACCCTTACCTCGCTTTCCCAACATTCTCCCCTCTATTACCCTCTTCAACATTCCGCTACCGCTCAATACGCCTTTCATCCATTTTTCCTGCCTCCATAGGATTTCTCTCAACAAACCCCTCTCCTCCCCCACTATTTCTAGTACTCTTTTTACGTGATAATTGTTTATAAATCACCTACACCGTGACCGCATCATAGTTATTCATAATTTTATATAATATAAAATTATAACTCATTTTAATACAATTTTGATTAAGGGTATTCTAAGCCTACAAAATATTCACTGAATTTTTCAAAAATATGTGTACATTTGAAATATTTTGTTTGATACTATAAAGACAGAAGGAACACCGTAAATGAAAAATATTAAACACGAATCTTTGAGTACGAAGGATTGAATCCCTGAAATGAATCGAATCTTTCTCATGACTTTACCGATTGTAATATCCACATTTTAAGAGATCTAAGGACCTTAGCAGGAAAAAATGCCCCGAGAGCTGGTGGGGGAATTTTGACATTTAAACCAACGAGTTCAAAACGTTTTTATCCCCATAACACTGGCGAACAATGGATCAGATTGAGCATAATGGCCCATTTCCTTTGGCTGTAAACAAACGGAACACAGTCCTGCATGGCTAAGCACGGGAGGCAGTCAACTTAGCACACCTTTCGTGCAATATAATTATTCTGCCTCTGAAATGTAAGGAGGCTGAAGTTCAGTTTATCATGAAAAATGATGTGAAGATCTACCATGTTGTGAGTTTATATCTCCTTTTCCACTCTTTCGTAAACGTCGGAGCCGCACTATTCGGTAAGGAAAAGACACGTGTTCTGGGCGCGTCTGCTCCGATTCGTGTAGTCAGATACAAAACTTTCCGAAACTATCAAGCATCATCTACGGACTGACAAATTGCGAATATGGTCGCTAATGTTTCTCGAAGTTTATCAGAGACAAAGGACCTTCGAACCTTGGGAATTGAAATTTATACGCTCACAAATACGTGCCATGCCCAATCAAACAACAGAATGGATATATTTGTTAATGCCCAAGAGTCTTCTAATAAATGTACAAATAATGTATTAAGAAAAGGACATGGTAGCCCAGTGAATGCTAGACTTCGGACCAAAGAGCCAAGGTTTGATTTCCTAGAACGCCTACGCCTGAAAGAACAGCATATACAGGTATTAGTTGGCGATGATTTAGTGTACACGAGAATATTTTTGAAAAAAACACGAAAACGCATAAAAGCGATTTGTCCCGAACTTAAGTGCATCGCGTGATCTGGAAAACTTATTTTCTGAAATATAACAATAATGTGCAGAGTGTGTTAGTGTGATAAAACTTAAAATCTAATCATACTCGACAATAAGTACAGTAAGTATTGTAGTAGACGATAGATATATTCAATCTGGTGCTTATAATTTGAATACAATTTTATACATACATCCGTGCAATACGTTCTACCATCATATTTAAAAGTGGATAACCAAATAGTAGAAACTTGTAATTGCTCATAGACGCCTGATGACTACGATAATACATTCTTCCTTTTCTCTTTTTGCACAGGGTCGTTCATAGTTAAATAGATTATTAATAATAATTAAATTTGTCAGGCTGAAATATAAAAATTTTATAGTGATCTTTAGCACCATTGATTAAACGGAAAAATGTGGTTAAATATCTTCGTCAGTTGAATAGGATGTTTTGAGGGGAGGTAACCTACAGAGATATCTTTGGAAAAAACACGTTTTGCAGTATAAATTCACCAAATATCATTACATTGAAAGGGGCTATAAACTCAATTATTTATCCATTTAGTCTTTGAATCATTTAATATAAAATGCATGTTACTAACAATACTCATATATTTAATGACATTTCTCCTTCAGGCGCTGAATTGGGTCTGACCAATATAGTACTCGTGAGAATTATTACTGTAAACCCATAGACCACTTCCACCAGGTGGTTGGTTTTAATAGGTGACGTTAGCGCTGGTCGAAAAACAAGAGGGTGAATTGCACAAATTCCTCCATTTCCCCGCTAAGTTTTAGAAGGCAAAAATTAGCACCGATTGGATTTTAGATTGAGTTTTCCAAAAGTCATCACCCAAATTTTTGTTCCCGAACCCTTCGTAAGATATATGCAAATTACAGGAAAACTCTCGCTCTAAACTCTGACTCTGGCCAAATTGCACCATGGGCGATGATTGGTGATCGAATCAAAATAGAACCGTGCCGTCGTTCCACATTCTACCCCGGGTCCAACCAATTAGTAAACCGTGAGAATCATTTTTTTCTACTTGAAAATGAGAATGGTAGGCTAATTTATCCTAATATTATCAACTAATTGAAGGATTACGTTCTGATATTTTTTTAAATGTGACGTTGGAATTATTTTCAGTTGGGATCAATACTTTCACCTGTATATTTAGTTATAGACATTTCAAGCCAACCAAGTATGGGGCATGTGTCTGAGACTGATTGTTAATGGACGAAATAAGGAATCGTGGAGCGGGGAAACCAGGCAGCGCAAATAAGTAGGTGAAAGAACAAACAGAAATGGAAATTTTCAGTAAAAAGAAAAAACGCCCCTTCTTTCGCTTTTTGAAAACGATACTAGTTGGGGAAGGAAATGTCCAAATATGGATTGGATACACAGTGCACGGATTGCAACTTTATCGCTGGATACGGATCAAGGACCTCGGACCGAGTGCTGCCCTCTTCGGTCTGGCTTTCTGCCATTGCTAGGTTTCTTTTACTCTCGTTGCCCGACTGCTCCATGCTCTCTCTGCTGGTACCCGCACAACTAGTGGGATCCAAACGCACACTGAGTTTCTAGAGTTTTTTTTAAGTACACATTAATCCTCCCTGTCAGTAGCCGAACGTTATCTACCCTTTTATGCCAACATATGCCCTATTATAGTTACTCAGCGGAATAGAGATTATATTAGCAGTAGTCTATCGTGTAACGGTAGTTTTTGAGTTCGTTGATTACGCTATTCCTCAATCTACGCCTCAACATAGTATAATCAACTGATATCCCCCTGCTGTTTCCATGTGCATCTAAGTCTATTGTGGGGTTAAAGCAGAAGTTTGTTAATATAAATGCATTGGAGTTTTATATCTTTTTACATAATTTATATTTTTGATTCCTTTCTCGAAAACCAATACCCTACCGCACTCACGATTGAAGATTGGTTTTGTAAAAGCCCATGCCAACTCCAAATACTCCAACTTGCTCAATATCTACAAACGGATTTATAACCCAGTCTGGAATTTCCAACAAAAGAAGATCCTCAAATCGCTACGTCATATTTTTATGCAAGGTGGCTAAATGGTCAAAAAATACTCAAATCATCATCACCAACACCAACTTGCTCTTTTAGCTTAAGCAGGGAAGGAAATTGATAAAGCTCGCGGCGACCTATGTTGCGCCTTAATAAAATCAACTTGGAAATAAACGCAGTCACTGCAGATTTTGCCTTTATAAGATTAGTATCATATCCCTGCAATTGTAAATTCATTTCGTTGAACTTTGCAAATAGTCCAGACAAATGTGGAACGTCACTCCTAATCTCTTCAAGACTGTCGCTGAGAAAAGCATTTTCTCCTAAAAAAACTGCACCACAATGTCAAAAAATTATAAAAGCGGCTTATACAATTGCCTTTTGATAGCCAACAAATTTCCGTGTGCAGTAACAAATGCTTGAAATCTTCGTTGTTCTCATCACACAACTCTCAAAAGAGGCGATCATTAAGAGCATTTTGGGCTTCGACTTTTTTAACCGCTGTTTAAGGACTTGTGAAGGCAATCACTCAGTATTTAAACCACTAGATGCTGTCGATGAATGACACAATGGATAGCAAAAACATTTGGTACATATTTTCTCAAGCATCCAATACAACCATGGTGACGACCAATCATTGACGGGGCTCCGTCTGTCGCAACAGCAAGTATGTTCGAAAGTGGATTTTTTTGTCCCTGAAGAACTTCTCTACGATATGAAATATAGACTTCCCTTTAGTACCGATTTCTAATTGCCTTACAAACAACAACTCTTGAGGTAGATTTTCATTTTTAATAAATCGTACGTAAGCCAGAGCACAGTTTTAATTACCTGTCAAAGTTGATTCGTCCAACTGTAATACAAATTATGCTGTTCTTAGGATGCTGCACAGTATATCTTCCACATTTTCAGCCATTTTTTTCATTTTCAGCCTATTGGGTTTCGTCGTTGAACTGAAGTGTTGCTTAAGGGAATAATTTTTATTGTATAATTTGGTGTCTTATACAGAACGGTACTCAGGACTTCACCTACTACTGGTAAGATGAGTTCTTCACCAATTGTATGTGGTTTTCCAAATTTGGCAATTAATAGTGAAATATTTTATGATATACGCATCATGATATACGCATCGATATGTTTCGCATGTGATATGTTTCGAAGCATTGCACAAAACATACTTGTCAGTGTTGGGCGATTTTGTACTCTGTCACGAAGTGACTGAAAAAAGTCTTCTTATCAGGATGTGCCTTTCTAAAATGGGCAATTAGTCTGAAAGGTTTCACCATCTCATTGGGAAACACCCTTTCGCGTAGTATGCACATAGTCATAAGCTGTTTATAAAGGACTCTCTCTCTCTCTCTCTATATATATATATATATATGTATATATATACATATATATATATATATATATATATATAATCTTGAAAATGACGCTCTCCGGCGACGCACAAACACACAAACACTAAGATAATAAATATTACACACACAGAAACATAAAAGATATATATATATATATATATATATATATATATATATTTCTATAGTTGGAGTATTAGAGGAAGAATTAATCGGACTACAAAATGACGTTGAATTAAAACCGAAGTTTAAGATGAATTATCAAGAGTTTTGGTTACAGAAGGTTTCCGATTGTTCTCGTGAATAATGGATCGTGGTTAAAAAACCTTGGATTTTCGACTTCATATTGGGTGGAACATGGTTTTAGTGCAGTCATTCAGCTTATATCCAAGCAGAGAATTAGATTTCAGGTTTGTAAACGGGGTGATTTAGGACTCCTGCTCAGAGACATTTAACCGGAAGTTGGAAATCTGGTATCAGGTCATCAAGCCCATCCATTCCATTAAAATTTTATGTCATTAAATTAGGCAATACAATCTCCTTAAATGGCTTCTAGACCACAAAAACTATAATAAATAGTCACTTAATTGTTTTACACTTTCAGGCTTCACCTCGTGGAATTTTTTGATGCCCATATAAAAGAGTTTGTATTTTTCCACAGACTTTCTTTCACAGTACAACGCGTTTCACCGACTTGCGGCATCATTATAGATGACTTTATGATGCCACAAGTCGGTGAAACGCGTGGTACAGCGAAATAAAGTCAGTGGAAAATTACAAACTCTTTCAATATGAACTCAATTGTTTAGCTAATTTTAACAAAACATGATTGGTTATTCTATTCTCATCAATTGAAAATGTTCATGCCATATAATTGCTTAATTTTAGTCAAAAAATAACATGCAAACTTCTAAAAAGAGCTTTCTAAAAACTTTTTGTTTTGATTATATATTTTTATGTCAAAAGTATATTCTCACCTAAGTTCCTTTTATTGTGTATTAAGTCTTTTGCATAAATGTAACATGAAAACAATACATGTATTGGATTATAAATAAATATTTGATTGGTCATTGTTTTTAATTTAATTATTTCAATGTTCCTCATTTGTTTCTTTTGTTCTGTGATTTTGATTATTATTTTAAAGCTATCGATTGGGGGGCGTTGATTACAGGTTTATGGATCCAAGGGGGGGGGGGGTGGCTCGAAAAGGTTTTTAACCCAGTGTAGACTGGGTTAAACTATTCAAAATTCAAGGGATTCAGGGCGTTACATCGTATTCTCCTGCCTCCAAACTGCGATACACGTTTGGTCGTTCATTTCTCGATAACACTCTACACGTTTCCATTATCGCAAAGTCAGGCAGGAATTTCCAATAAGAGTTAATGACGTGGGTGTGCCATTCACTGTCCTGGGCTTCCCGATGAGCCCCGATTTAATATTTGGAAGTTCACGGATGGCATTTAATTTACGCAGAGTTGAACGCGGCCGGTAGCAGCTTCATTTTTCTCTCATAATACGGTCTCAGTCAAGTGCGTTCAGTTTTAAGGAAATAGTTTTGGTTATCTTACGTGCACTGTTAAATACGCAAGAGCTCACTTTGCTGTGAAAACTTGGCCCTCGTCGATCCTTAGTGCCCGTTGGTGTGAAAAATGTCAGCATATTCTAATCAAAATGAGATGTTTCAAAAATAAGGGTAGATGGTATCTTCGTCTTGGCAACCATTCTAAATCCACCGCATCGTAGCAGCGCAGTAAGGAATAGGACAGTGTATTCATGAAGTTTTTCATAAACGCCGTATTGGAAAAATTCTTTCTCATAGTAAACAGAGTTTTTAATAGCTATATTTTTTCGATTGCAAAGAGGAAGACCTTGAAGACTAAATCATATCCGTTATGGGAAAGTTTCTATTATTCCCATCAGTCAGAAAATTAGTGACTTTTACCACCAGAATTTTAATTAAAATCCTTTAGGAGATAATACGTACAAATATGACGTTAATTTGAAATATCTGATTTAAGGTTCGGTTTCTTTTAACATTGAGTCGTAATGGATGATCAAACAGAGATCAGATTTGACAGGAAGAAAAAATCCATGCTCATTATCATTGCTCACACTAACAGAAATCCTAATTGGAGAACTAATTCGCTACATTAAACATAAACAAACATCCGGCAAACCTTCAAAATTATCCTATTGCTTGAATTTCTGTAATTTGTATGTGGCATTTCTCCAGTGAAATAAAATGCCACTGATGAAATACGCACATAATACGAAATATATTAGAGCACAACGCCGCGAAACGATTATGATAATTCATGCATGTAATAAAGCATAAAAAATTTGCGCAAAATGAAATTAATACAATATTTAATGCAGGCCACTGGTAAATTAGTCTGATAATAATTATGCTACAATTTCTATTGAAACCAAATGCCTGAAGACGTTTTTATATTTTTTGTCAGCTCTTTCAATGGTCACAACGAGTACCTGCACGTCGACGACGGACCAATTCAAGACGACACTGTTCTCACCTTAGATCCTGAGACTGGCAAGGTTGTTCACTCATGGGGCTCCAATCACTTCTACATGCCTCATGGGCTGACCGTGGATTCGGAGGGGCAGGTGTGGGTCACCGACGTGGCCATGCACCAGGTGTTCAGGGTGAGTGCTTATATGAGGTGTATGGTAATCGGGTACCTGAAACATTCAAAGTACAAACTTGTGATCATCATATCGTATACGTTAATTCATTATCATTAACTCACTCATTATCATTAACTCACAAAATCCGCCTTAATGGCCAATATTACAGCGTCAGTTTTCCCGCAAGAAGTACTCATTTGGAAAATTGAATAATTAATCTATTCATCTATAAAAATATTTAAAAAAGTAGAACTTACAACAAGTTAGGGCTGGGATTTTTCCATGCTGATAGTATAATTCAAGCAGTCATTGTCAACGAAACGATACTTTTCTTGGAACGATTATTACAGCGAAATCATTTTCCTTGAGCCTGTTTTGCCGAGAAAAATAAGATATGATATCTTGTCTAGTACAGGAATAACTATAATGGCACATTGCTTTTGACTGCGTAATCTCTACGCATAAAGATTATTAGTGAAATCAAGAACGTCCATCCCTTTCGATACAAACAGAAGTTTGGACTGAATTCTCTAGTGCTCAGAATTCTCTAAAAATGAAACAATATATGAGAGCGAGGAACCTAATATTAATAATAGTGTATAAACAACGCAGTAAATCTAAAATTGATATTTATGCTATCCATGTAACCAAATGATCGTAATTTTACCCTTGAATTTATGAAATTACGTACTTTTTTCTCATTACATAATACATACTTCCTGCGGCCTGTAAATACTCGCCATAAAAAAGTAATACCATGGGATTGGCAACTGGGTGATGTTACCACTTTACTTTTTCTGATTATATGGCACCGTATACAATTATATCCCTCTTCTGCACATCCCTATGCTTAATCTCAGTACGAACTTAATAATCGCAGTCACAGGCTTCATTCAGTCATCTGGCACACTGTACACTCTGAATAATTGAATCCCCTTCAGGATTTAATTCACCGTTCGATGGACAATTGGAAAGAGTGCCATATGATCCACACACGCTAGCCATTCTGCGGAATAAAATTGAAGCCAGGATCGTTGGAGCAACATATTTGACAGAGAGCACACCACTTGCCCATGTGAGAGAGCCAACAAATTCATTCATGTGAAGGATTGACTACGAGAAATAAAATAAAAAGATCCGATGATAAATGTATATTATATTAACTCAGAACTTCTGAAAAATGTTTTAAACTTCTAACATGTCCAATTGGAAATAATAAAATTTAGATTTATTTTTAAAACCTTACCCACCTTTTCTCAACCGATTTTAACTCTCCTTTTCAAGCCTATTTTCTCTAATGGAACCTATTCGGCCCACGTCGCTCGCCTTTGTACGTGTAGGTCGTAGCATAACTCAACGTCTCAGTAGGACTAAATATTTGGACTAGTACAATTTTCATTATCATAGCCAGGATGAATTCTAACTGTTCATAGTGACGAGGACAAATTCAAGTTGGAACTTAATTAACATATCCCCTAATATTTTGCAGTTCCGAAAACACAATTCTGTTTTTTCCAGTACCCATCTGAAGGTGCATCAGTTCCAACCTTGACATTGGGTCGCCGCTTTGAGCCGGGGAGGGACAGCAGTCACTTCTGTCAGCCGACCAGTGTGGCGGTCGCACCGGTGACATACAGCACTGGCGGGGACGTCTTCGTCGGAGACGGTTACTGCAACTCACGAGTGGTCCACTTCACACCGAGTGGTCGCTTCATGCGTGAAATCAAGGCGAGGGATGAAGGTAAGAATTGAACTATGACCTCTTTCGAACGGCAGTGTTTAATCGAATCGCGTCGTCGAATCGAATTAAAGATTTACGAGGTGTGTTCAACTGTAAATGTCAACCAATTTTTTCTCGGGGCATGGAATATCAGGATAAGGGTCTGGGGCCCAATAAGCAAGTTCAAAATGAGATAACTAAATACGTTTCCCAATTTGTCATCAACAACTATCAAGAATGAAATACACCAGGAGTATGATTAAAATTAAGATATTTAACGAACACTTTACAAAGCTCACTAAAAATTGTAAATACTTACATCGAACTATATGTCGATGCGATAAGAGTTTCTCAAAAACAATGTGAAATATCCTACTAATATTATGGTAAAATATTTTTCATGAGTTTTTATTATTTTGATACTAGTTTGATCTTTCTTCGTCATCCCAAACTGGTATCATGGTCAAACATAACCTATATCTAGAAATATATGTACAATTTACGATTTTATTATAAGGGCCCGTACCAAGAAAACTACGAGGGTCATCCGGAAAGTAGTACCCGTTCGTGCCGCATGAAGTGCTGACGACGCGAGTAGCCGCTGGACGAGGTCAGATAGCTTCAGTGGCTTGTCTGCCTTCTCTGAGCCAAGTTGCGTGACGCTAGCATTGCCTGTGTTGTTTCTGTGATTGTTTACAATGTTTAAAAAAATTGAGAACGCCGCCAGTTGTGAAGTGAGGGCAGTGATTAAATTCCTCAATGCAAGAAACGTTCGCCCATGTGATATTCATCGCCAATTAAAGGAGGTGTATGGAGACAATGTAATGGACGAGTCGTCTGTTCGGCGGTGGTGTCGCAACTTCAACATGGGGAGGGGGAACACACACGACGATGAGCGTTCGGGGAGACCATCTGTCATTACAGACCAACTGGTGAGCTCAGTTGACGAAACGATCGGCGCGTCACAATTGATGACATCTGTGAGCATTTTCCCAATGTTTCTCGAACAATTGTTCATGAAATTGTTAAACACCATCTGCATTATGCAAAAATTTGTGCAAGATGGGTCCCTCGCATGCTTACAGATGAGCACAAAACCAAGCGTATGGCTGCAGCACTGACGTTTTCGGGACGTTATTCTGATGAAGGAGACTCTTTCTTGACTCGCATAATTACTGGTGACGAAACATGGGTTTGTTATGCATCACCTGAGAGTAAACGACAGTCAATGGAGTGGCATCATGCTCATTCACCAAACAAACCAAAAAAATTCAAGACAGTTCTGTCCACCAGGAAACTCATGGCAACCATTTTCTGGGATCGACGAGGTGTATTGCTTATTGATTTTATGGCCCGTGGAGACACTATTAATGCCAATGCGTATTGTGAAACATTAAAGAAATTACGGCGGGCAATACAAAATCGGCGGCGAGGTCTATTGTCTACTGGTGTCATTCTCGTTCATGACAATGCCAGACCTCATGCAGCTGGGATAACACAAAAACTTTTGCAGCATTTCAAATGGGAAACTTTCGACCATCCACCGTATAGCCCGGACTTGGCCCCTTCAGATTTTCATCTCTTTACAAAGCTTAAAGACTTTTTGGCAGGAAAAAGATTTGACAGCGATGAAGAACTTAAAGAAGGAGTGACCCTGTATCTCAATGAGCTGGCGGCGAAGGACTATGCAGCAGGAATACAGAAACTTGTCACACGTTATGACAAATACCTTAATTTGCTTGGAGATTATGTTGAGAAGTAGTTTAAAGTATCCTCTTTCAAATAAAATTTTTTATGTTTGTTAATATTTACTTTTGTGTCTTTATTTCACGAACGGGTACTACTTTCCGGATGACCCTCGTATTAACCTGCCTTTTTCTGCTTAATATTTGTATTTTAATAGAGGCCCAAGAACATTCTTTTTCTGCCCAAGTGGCCAAGAAAATCTAAATGGTTGGACATCCCAGGAGCAAATTAAAAGGTGCGGTTAAGCTTAAAATACACGGGTACTTATTATGAAAAAAAATAAAGATGGATGCATTGTCGCTAACCAATGCTAAAAAAGGAAATGGGGAAATTATGACTCTTGTGGTAATTTTAATATATTATTACATGCTGATATTCTAGTTGAACTTCTCAGTTAAGAGGTGACTCAACGATTTTTTAAGTTACTAAAGTTTGGATGACACCGTCAAAAACCTGATGTAGTTTAGAAAAAATACTTACACCTAACATGAATGATTGTATTTCGTGAATATTTGCAATTCCAAATGTTAAAGTGCATATCGTTCTTGTGGTACCATTTCGTTTTGAAAATTTTGAATATACTATGCTGCATATATAAGAAAGGGAAAAGGAAAGAGCGAGTACCTGCTCTTTTATGAAATGAATATCCTTCGAATTATTCAATTCGCGGAAAATATGTTAGTATGGGAAATTTAGTTCTTTTTTTGTGGATCCTCGACTTGCTAAATACTCTGAATAAATAAAATTAGGCCAAAATTGTCTACAAAATAAAACAAATACAAGCTATCAAAGAGCTTCATAACTAAGTTGGCTTGACTTGGAGTTTGAATTCCACTTTAGGAAATCAAGTGACTTTGTATTTCAAACACGAAGTTTTAGACTTTTTATTGCATGAACAACCAAGTGAACGATAATCTTAAATTGATTACCACTGCAAAATAAAATCAGCGAACGTACATATACAAATAGAAATCATTTTCGCAAAACTGATTCATCTCTACAACTAGATACCTCCCAGTTTTACCCACCCTTCCTCCGCCTCTCTTGACCTTTTCAAACATTTCCTGAAAGTGAATTAGGGAAAAGAATGTTGAAATCCCTCGCAAAAGAGAGGCGTATTTGGCAGCTAAAAAACATGTTTAGCACGTGCACCGACGTCATATATGTTTACGGATTCCAGGCAATTTTCGCAACGCGCAGCTTATGGAGTTTGGCAGGTCCATTGACGTGCTAAACGCATGAAAGGACAACGGGGGAAATCCGAGCACCAGAGCTAGCGGGATAAGCTCCTTCTGTAATCACCGGCGGTGCTATCATCGGCAGGTGATTTTGACATACGTACACGAAGAGAGGGTTTTCGAAATCCCCCTTTAGCCGACCCTGCATTGTCGTGGTGTGAGAGACAATGCGGTGAATGCCCGGAAAGGGAGGGAGGAGTGATAAACAAAATGATTCGACCGTCTGGAAAACTGAAAGGCCGACCATGGTGGTATAAAACAAGAGTGTCCATCCCTTATTTCTCTCATTTCTCTCCAGGGATATGGCCCGGCTTCAATGTAGTGCACAGCCTAGCACTCTTACCTGGTCCCGAGCTGCTGTGCGTGGCCGACCGAGACAACCGCAGGGTCGCCTGCGCCCCTGTGGAGCTCCGGCGGGCGGATATGCTCTCCTTCCACCGTCACCACATCCCCATCGAATGGAAACTGCCGCACTTCCGCTCCCGCACCAACAACGCCGCAAGGAGACAGCGGTTCGAGGACCCGCTTCACCCGGTCATCGAAATCATGGCACCCGGAGGAGGAAGGATCTTCGCGCTCTGCCCCGCCGGTAACTGAATCAACATGTTTTCATATGTCTCTTTCGGAATCTCCCTACTGAGGTTTTTTCCGTTAAATTATCCTTCCACAATTGCTGTCGTGCTTCAAAAAATGCCAGACGTTTCGTCCCTTTTTCATTTTTTGGATTTCCAAACATTGTTTCTCTCATTCATCAGAAATATTTTGCCTTCGCTATTCAATTTGATCACTTTATTTTATTCACCATGTCGAAGGCCTCTCTAGCGCCTCTCTTGCTTCCAAATTTTTCCTTTGTTCATTGCCCACGTTTCGGATCCTTGGAGAAGAATACCACATTATTCTATCATTTGTATGAGTTACCGAAAAACTTTTCAAATTAGAGATTTTTTGTTTTTATCATTAGATTTTGAATATTTTGGAATGACTTCATGCCTTGTGACATTCTGTTTTATCAATCGCTACTCCTTTTCTCACCAATTAACGAGCTTCCATCAATTTTAGTTTTTGATGGACCATTTTTACATCTGTGTGGTCATTTTCTCTATATTTTTACGGCTTCACATGTTGAGTTTATACACTTTTATCACATCCTCCCAGGTATATAACATTCTATGTTCTGTTCTCCCTTTTCTTCTAACGCCGCCTTTGCAAAATGCTGATTTTTTCTCGGGGAATGCTCAAATATTGCCTTACAACTGTGATTAAGGGATGGGTCTTCGCTCTTGACCATCGTTCTGACATGGATAACAACGCGGCCGAGTGCTGTATAAGAGCTATTGCATCCTAAATATGTACAGGCCAGAGATACGAGGACGTGCACTGGTATGTGTAGGAGTTTTTTAAGAAGTAAAATTTGCATTCTGAAATGAAAATCTTAAGGAATTTTTATGAAAATTGTCATTAACAGAAAACACCCTCCCCTAAAATATCAATTTATCTTATTAATATGGATTTGAACTCACTTAAATATACCTCTAAATCATGTCTTTTTTCGCATCAAATGTCAATTCTATTCCGTTCTTATCATACACTGGGTTAGGAAAAAATGTTGCTCCACAGGCAGTCCAGAAAAGACGTTTTAAGTTTTAGTCCAATTTTGTCTCGTCTGTTCTCCAATTGTCCGATTTTTTCCGTTTACAATAGTCAATCCGCTTTTCACATTATAGCCAAAATTTTTAAAACCATCTGCCCCAAATACCACCAAATTCGATAACATTCTGTGTTTTCAAAGTAATCTTTTTAACGATTTGTTCAACTTCTATTCAGAAGCAGTATTAGATGGCATGCATCATAATATGAAACATGAATGAATGAGTCAAGAAAAAAGAGCCAAGTTCAACCAGTGGGTTTTCCAGTGGTGTACTATTAATTAATGCTTGTTCTCTAATGAATCGGATATTTTTTAAAATACGCGGAATATGGGAAGGAAAATTAAGGATAAAATTAAAAATTATCATCCAAAAAGTTTAAAATAATCCCCTTAAGTTTTGAAAGTTGTGAATTTTTAATAACCTTCCTGTTCAAAATGCGATTTTCTCAAAACGCTCCTCTGGCCTCAGGACAGAGTACGATTTTAATGCTCTTTGCACTAGAAGAGTTAAAGAATAATGTAAAGGGCATCCTAAAATACGAATCCAGTGGTTGGTGGCCTAATTTTATGGAAACCTTCCTGTGAAATGGATGAGTGTGAAAGAAAATAAATTGTTTTTCCGAAAAAAATGAATTTATCTGACGGCCAGGTGAATATACTCTGTATCGAAACCGATTGCAAATACAATTATATTTTGTGGAAAAGCGAAGTATTTTCATCCCTATTTATCCAAAACTACACCTATGTTATGTCTTAGTCTTCGGTTTTCGGAATTACACATATCTTATGAATTTTTCCTTTGCACAGCTTATTGTATAAAAATTAGTCAAATTATGTAATCGTGTTCCTCAAGGAGAAAAGTTTAACATTAGGGGCGTCCAAAGTTCTGGATACATCCTCCTATTTCATGACATCCTTCTCTCCCCTTTATCTGCAGATGCCTTTTCTGGACGGCTCTTAATGCAGAGCTAATTTTAAACGGCTCTTGAACTCAGTACATGCATTGCACTGTCAGACCTTAAATTTCTGTTCTTTTTACTTTCAGGCGATAATGACACCATGTACGCTGTTACTGGGCCGAGCGATCCTACAATATTGGAGCCTCATCCAATAGCACCAACTGGGATCGTAATTCGACCATCGGCAACATACATTGATACCTATTGGGGCCCGTCTTCGCAGGTGAGAAACTGTTAACAGCTTCTCGCAAGAACTTAGTGAAGCTGGGACGTATTGCTGCTGCTGCAGTTATATGAGAATATTTGAATCTGACGGGATAAATAACTTGGCGAAACCTTTTGTAGGAAAACACTGGTCCCCTGCCCTTTTTTATTTTAACAGGTTCTTAGTAACTAATGAAATTTGAACTCCAAACAGATAAGTGCGTACTCAAAATATGATTTATTCATTTACTAATGGATTTCATCTATTAATTTACTTTTGTAAGTAGCATTATCATTACTTATTAGCAGTAAAATAGTATTTGGACAATACTACACATATTCCTATCCTTTCCATTTAAGCTACTCCTTAAAACTTATACTCTAAAATACTCTACTCTAAAGATTTATCTCAAACAAAGAATCCCCTTTTAAATTCTGGGCGATGGGTCTAAATTTCCTTAGCCTAAACCAATTTATTTGATTCGTCATCCTACCAAAACCGCCGGCGTGTTTGGGAACATGGGGAAGGAGCTTGTTTTCATGACTGCGTATGTCGAATTCACACACCGTAAGGCTCAGGATATTATAAATCTACCCACATCCAACAAAATCAAACATCGTTTTGATCATTGAGGATTAAAAGCATTTTTAATCTAAAATCCTTGATATTAAAATGCTTGAGTCTCCCGACAAAAGCTATCTAGAAACCAAATTTCAACATAGACCTTAACTTTTAATGCATCTAATTTTCACCGCGGTTTCATATTAACTTCGATTAAAGTAACGGAGAAGAGCGAGATCCGCTAAAAAAATATAAAATGAAATCAAAGGTTAAAAAAATCCTTAACTGTAGTACTTAGGCATTGTCAAACGTCGTTTAGCGTCTCATTACTGTTTTTCTCTGCTTTTTCCAACTATCAGGATTCCTTCACTGCACCGCATGCCATTGCAATATCCCCAGACGGAAGCTCTCTCTACGTCTCAGAGATTGGTCCCGACAGGGTATGGAAGTTTACATTAAGAAAACAGCCGAGCAAAGGGGTAACGGAGCAGCCAAACCAGGATAAAAAGCATGAAGACGGCTCATCGGCTTGATCTCGTGAACACCAACCATCCGCTTCACCATTTCCCTGGATGGTTGCAACCAAACGCACCGGACGGACAATGAGTAATGGACAAAAATTGAAAAAAAATCATCTGATTAAGAAAATACGAATGGTTCACGAAGATTGGATTGACTAAAGAAGATGCGAAGGGAGACGTGGTAGGTGCTTGAGAAAACTTTATGTATGTACGTCGATATTGTGAGCTCTTGTGTATGGGAAGGCGTAATTTTCGATGGTTGGTTAATTGCAACATATCCAATTTTGAAATTGACATATTTTTTCGTCCATTCGCACTTAGTTAATGCTGCCGTTTTAAAATTTTACTGTTCCAAAACCTGGGAGGGAGGATGACATTTAATATGTAACAAAGAAATGGAATTTATTCGTTCTAAACTATTCACTAAGCTAAAGTCCATGCGTATATCATTATACGTGTGCGCTTTTTAAAAAGCTTTACATAATTGTGCATAAATTAAATTCTTGTAATGCACGCTTCATATAAGGGGTGGGGCGTATGGAGGGGACTTACGGAGAGCAACTCAACATTGAATAAAACCTGAGATATGCCAAAGAGCTAGAATAACACACACACACCACAATAATATGGAAGATTGCTATGCAATACCTCTGTGAGGTATTTATGCGTACCCATATGGAATGGCTGAATTTTCACGCCTCTTCGAAAAAAAGACCTCTGTTTTCAAATATAAACTTAAATATTATACACCCATTGATGTTGGTCAAGTATTTGAAGGAATATACCCGTCGTAGGGTGATCCAAAAATTTAACAGAATTTTGTTCCTCAAATTTCCATGGTCGGAATGCGTATTGTATACACCACATAGGACGCGTGAAATTTATGCAATCGTCCGACATATTAAAAATTGAAAATGTATACATGTGCGTTTGAACGTGTATAACGGAGCAGCCAAACCATGAGGACAATAAAAATCATGAGGACGGCTCATCAATATGTACGTTTTCCCTTAACAGCTCCTTCATTCAAGTAACAAATAATTCACCATTTCAAAATTTCGTTTTCTTAGGTGACCAATCAATGTTATATCAAAAATAGAAGTACCATATATAAAAAATATATAAAAGAAAGCGGAATTCGGCATTTGGTATTGGCAATTCGTCCACCTAGAGAGGAGGTTTTAAATTGTGTGGCTGATACTTTCCCGGTGAATGGTGCCGAAGAATAATTGGAATAAAAATTGTTCTCATGGAACGTTCAATGGAAAATAAGTTAAGATCCATGTTCGAGACTTTTGCTCAATTGATAAAAAATCACTGAATTGAAGATACTGTATTATCAGTGATTTCAAGTGCATATGATACATTCGTCGAAAAGAAAAATCTGAATGGTTTCCTATGTGACTACGCAGGGGTTGATGTTGTAGGAGTTTCTCGTGGATGACGGGCTATAGGAGGGCAAATTCCCAGCCGGTCTGGCGGACTCAGTCATGATGTGTGTTAACGACATAATGCCAAAGTATTAAATCTAAAGTAATGAAAGAATAAAAACTTGTTTCAACAAGTGGAGGATAATGTGTTCCTTTGAAAGAATCTGATTCATTTTGGAAACTTAATGAAATCCAGTTTTTTCTCGTTTAGCCGAGTCGATATTTTTCATTCCAATTATCAACGAAAATTGATAATATTACTACATTTGAGTGTTAATTCCTTGAAGTTATACCCCATTATATATTAGAAATTATAAATATATGTGTGTTTTTAGCAATTCAATCTTCAGGAAGTATTCGCAGGGCAGGTAGGAAAAAGCAAGAGTAAAGTTGTTCAATCTGGAGCTGTAATTTGTCACTGCTAATGTATCCGTTGATGAACTATTTTGCGAGTGAAAGGAAAGAGTGGACATGGTCACTTTCAAGGGAGGCGTCGGGAAAATACGGTTAAGAACCAGTAGTCTAAAGATATGGCCTGTGGATGACGATGGCCAAGCCTTACTTATGAAAGTAAGAGTATGACAATGAGTACAAGGTAGTGCAGAATTGAGGATTGCCTTAAATTAACTGAAGACGTATAAAGGTGTAGAACCAATACCTCCTTAATTTCATACACGAGTATATCCACATTGCAATAGTATTGAGGCTAAAAAAATATGCAAATCTATATCCCCTAGCGCAACGCTGACTTATTTCTGAAATATCAGGCCATAAGCCATGGAATTCAATCAAATTAATAACGTATAAATCAAAAAGCTATGTGTCACAAAAAATAATATAAAATAATTGGATCATGACCCGTACTGGTGCTTAAAACCAATTTATTGATTTTAAAATATCCCCCGAAAAAGTAAATTTACGTCGATAATTCAACCGGAGATACCGCCCAGATTGATGCTCCCTGGATTATTGGAAAATTTAAAGATATTCATGCCTCTGAATTTTATTAATTCTGCCTGCATTGTAACTCTAAAATCTCAGCAAATAAATTCAAAATTTACTTCATAACTGTAGTTTCTAGAACGCCAATATTTATAAAAGCAAAGCTTTAAATTATACTCGCACAGTGAGGTATTTAGCTATCTTGTCCTATGAACTAGATCAAAGGTAGGAAAAGGAGCCTGGGTTTCCGAGTAATGTTTATGAAGTCCTCGCTCTGGATATTTCCCTCTTTGATCTGGTTCACAATGAAAGAAAAATTTGCCATCCTCATTGTATCGGTAGTTTAGATTGACTACAGTACATATCTTGTAATTTAATGAGATATCACTATCGCAGTTACCTCGTAATTACAGTTATAAACAATTCAATCAATGGTGTTGCCGAATTTTTAGTCGGACGAAGGAGGGCTTGACTTATAAGGAATGCCTCCGATGATAAATTGGAGGTAGTCCTTATATGAACAGTTGACACTTTGTTAAGAGGACTCAGATTCGTTTCAGGCAAGTAAAGATAAACCAAAATGAGTCTCTCGAGTATAAACCATTTTAACATCTCTTACAACAGTTTGAATAAACGTTTTTATTTGTCTACAGAATAATACTTGCGGTATATAATTGAAATTATTGAATTAAAATCATGCTTCAAGTTTGTGCCAATTGTTACTTGATAAATTATAAGATCTTTTGCATTGGTAAATTTTAATGTTTAAGTTACAGGTCAAACCTTGATTTTTCGAAAAATCAGGGAAATTACGGTAATCATAGGAAAGGAAAATTTTTGATCAATAATTTGGTTTTAGGCATAAGTACGAAACATTCAACTCAACTTTATAAACATGACATAATGTATCCGTATGAATTGTTTAAAGCTTATTATTCCATCATAGATAGAAAAATAATGTTCCCTTTCTGGGTACATGCTTTCTCCTACTTTTTACGAAACATATATCTGAGAATGGAATAATGCAGTGCAAAGAAAACAAACATGGAATGATGCAATATGCATCCATAAAATCAAGTCTGCATATTGGCCATGGATAATGAATACAGAGAAATTGGAGCATTATCTTACAATTTATCATCCATACTAAAAAGAAAGACGTGTGCTCTTGTAGAAAGACTTGTTGTCATTAACTATGGTTCACTTCGGCATTAATCTTAGAATATCCTGTATCTAAACAGACCATGATATCCAAATTAAAACATAATTAAATTTTTGGTGCAAGACCAAGATGACAAAAATACGGTTTAAGTTAAAGCTTTGAGGTTCAATAAAAGCAATTAAAAAATTGAACACGTAATAGTGTCTCGCTTTGGAAAGGAGACAATTTTATGAAGTTAATTCCAAATGAATCTCTGGAGAGCCTAAAGTAAAGCATTGTTCAATAAGTTTTTTTCACGCAACATATCACTTGCTATTCGTTCTTCTGCATGGATTAAATCACCATTAGCTGCAGGAATGTCGTGATAATTGATCTTATGAAGAGAATATGAATAGGTGAAACATAAGAAACTGAATAATGGATCGCATTTGAACCGAAGTTACTCGTACAATTTGAGAGCAATATATGCGATTGTAAATTAATGAAAATTTTAATATCACATGAAATACAATATTCATTCACATATTGTATACATACATATTAAAGAACAATATAATAACCATGGTGTACTGAAATAGTTATTGGCCCTCGGACCAATTTGTGAGGAAATCTTTGAGGATGTGACATAGGCAGGGATTACTCCGTTGAAAATAATTGTGCAGAGATTTTGAAGGGTTTTCTATATTTCACCTAATCAAAATGCTATTACAATTAGCTGTAAGCATACAATTCTGGAGTCTATATTGTGCAAAATCTGATAAGAGGATACGCAAATGATAGTGTACGCTTTGATTTCAAATTGATCAATCGTACTCTATCATTTAAGCTTTTTTTGAAATCGCCAAATATATTGAACGAGGTCACGATATTTAGGGAAAATTATTTATCGAGAACGATAACGATAAAAATCTCTTATTCTCTTATCCAATCACCGAGTCATCATTCTAAATTATTCTTTCCCAGGCGTTAGAAGTCATTGTTATATCGAGGATATCGAGATATTTATTGCTTACGAGAATATCGTGTCCTAATGAGACATATATCACTTCGGGTACCCAAACGCGTCCAAAGTAAATGAAAAGAGTTCATTATCATATAGCAAATATTAATCGCTGAGAGTTTTAGATGAAAAAATAATTAGGCAAGCTTAAGAATTCATGCTTAGAGAAATATTTGCACCAGATCTTGGTTCGTCTATGTGTCGTTCCTTATATAACGTAGATAGTATCATTGTGCATAATAAGTAACCAAAACGAAAAAATAATAGATCATCCTTTATTTGAATAATCAATGAAGAATTGATAGGGTAGTTAAATAATCAAAATAAATGTTCTTAATATTGCATTAAGATTTTTTCATATCCAGAGTTTAATTCATTGCAGAGGTATTCATCAAAAATCTTTTTTTAAATCACGTACACCCTCTAAAACTATTTGATTGATGGGCATCTATGTATATTATATTTATCGAATAATCAAAATGTGTATTTTGAAAAAGAGGGAATTTATATCATGCAAGCATATACTTTTATAATCATTTCCTTCGCGTAACTTTTGTTTTTACGTGATAGTTTGCAAATCCGCTGAAATAATACATTTTTAATGAGGACGGAGGTAAAGATCACACAAAGAGTCTTAGGGTATTTTTTCTAATTTTTCAGAATGGAAAAAAGGCCGAATTAGTTCAACAGTTAATCGGATATTACAAATTCGAGCACACTCATAATTAACTAACATGTTTCCTAAAGGGCTTGTGCGGTTCCGTTTCTTAAAATATGATGGCGTGACAGTACCGTAGAAGGCACATAGCTCCTCAGCGTAGGAGTATGAAAACGGTTCCTTTCTGAAAACCATGCCTCATTCCCCGAATTTCTAAGCTTCATGATGAGCATGAATTTTGGGGACTATAGCATCTGAAACATTTTACCCAGTTTTCGCATCTGCTATATACTCGTACTGCCTCACTAACAGTCTAATACAATCAGACATTTAAATATGGCTTGTAGAAGAAGGGATAGCTAGAGGAAAAATGTTCCATAGGCGTTATCTCCTGAAATTCTAGATTCACGAGAGTAGATGGACAAAAACTTGCACTCTAGGAGGTCCAAAGTCTCTTCATAAACAACCGGCAGAATGTCTAACGTTCCACACCATATCGGCGGAAAGAGAAAGAAAGGCAATGAAGAATGAATCAAGAGCATGTTTACTCAATGGCAAACAAATAAGCCCCGCCCTAATTAGGCGATTTTTGAATTTCTATTTTTCGTCTACATTTTTATGGATTATCGGACACATTTAGGCATTAAGCGCGCCTGGGTCCTCCTCTGCGTAAAAGTAATTAGATCGAAAAAAAACCAGCGAAAGTCTTACACTAGTCACGCCCCTCAAACTCTCGCGTGCAGCGCGATTCCACTGCGTCAAAGTCGTGATGCCCGAGTGCGGTTGGGTTCTCTGGGATGCCAGAGCACCATCTTCCGCCTCCCTCCACATCGCGGGCTGGCCGTGTGTGCGTTCAGACGGCAAGCCATGGAAACAAAAATACTTTGGCATTCCATGAAAATATTCTACCCTCGGGGCTGCAAAAGAAAAAGAGGCGAGATGGTGTTAGAAATCGCTGGATTAGCAATAGGAACTGACGTGTAGGTCTTAATTTTTGTCATCGTAAATGGCTGAAAGAGTGGGCTTTCTCTTCATGTGCAATGGATGAAATTTTAAGTACAAGCATAGCCAATTTAAAAACAAATCCAAATATTCAAGAGCACGTCTTTTATGGCGCAGAAAAAATTATTTTATTAAATAAATGCAACTTAATAGACTGGTTCACCTAGCCACCGCTTGGGGAAAATATTTCGTATTCCTTTCTGAATACATAGAGACAGCCCACTGGTTCAACGGCTTTTCTATGTGAATAGAAATATTTATGTCATCTTTGTTAACGTTTCTAGTTAAAAATTAATCTCGAGAGATAGTTACCAATAATGAAGGTGCGCATATGGTGGATACTGGTAAACGTTTCACTAAAGTATTTATTGAGCAAGATCCAGCGGAGGAAATACTATACTATCAAATCTATGTTTCAAGTCAATCCCGTGTTACAACACGTACATTTCAAGCTAAATAATTGGCTTCCGTATAGAAATAATACAGCCCAATTGCGTAAATAATAACTTGAGCATTTAAGTGGTTATGGATATAGCCACCCTTGGAAAAATAAGCAACAACATCTTCCCTGATTTGAAAATCTTGTCGCAAACACTTTTTACCTTTCAAATTTGATGTATTTTAAAACTATGTGCCTATCTAATCCTAACACTCGCCCAATACTGATTTAAGTCTTTTCTCACATAATTTAAAATTGAATATAAAACTAATTTTTTAAATAAATAAAATTTATTAATCTTTTTCACGAGAAAAGAGTATACGGGTGTATAGACATGGGAAGAGCTAGACACAAAATGAGAAAAAAGGAATACATATATATGTATATATATTTATTCTAAATCAAGAAACTTCTAATGGAAAATATTTCAAAAAATATGCATATATATTAAATTGTGATCATAAATAGATCGCCAGTGTGAAAAACAATAAAGTTATAGACAGATTTTATCAATAAAATTTACTATATTCTCGATTTTTTCTTCATCATTTTAATACCTTGGTCAAAAAATTCATTAAAAAACCTATTGATAAAGCATTCCGAAGTTTTTATGTTCGCATAGAAATAGAGCATGAACAAGAACTGTTACAATGTTGCCGCTTCTGAAACGTTGGAATAATAGTAAAGGATGAATGAATACATTCTAAAGTTATCGAAAATCAATCTAGATAAGAAGTAAAGTCTCGTACAGACCAAAAATGTATTGATTGAATAACTGATAAATATTATAATTGCACATTTAAATAACTGGTCACTACTTGATTGCCATTGGAATACTCGTATCTACTTACAAAGTTCAGATACACGAGTATTTTTGGGTAATCTATCGGTTAAGGTTGGTTTATGGATGGACACAAATACCAAATAAATTTTATGACTAAGAAAACAGTCCAGCAACCTACTCTACATCACGTACTTCTTCATCTCTGTGTACTTCCTTCCTCCCTTCATCCCGTCCAACATCCCTATCCTGTTCCTGCTCTTTCCTCGTTTGCCCAACATTCTCCCCTCTATTACCGTCTTCAACATGCCACTGCCGCTCAATACGCCTTTCATCCATTTTTCCTGCCTCCATAGGATTTCTCCCAACAAACCACCCCTCTCCTCGCCTGCCATACCTAGTACCTCGTACTTCCTCATTTGTTTTCCTTTCGGTCCATTTCACCTTCTCCATTCTTCTCCAAACCCACATTTCCAAAGCCTCCAATCTACGTTTATCCTCCTGCTTCAGTGACCACGTTTCCGCGCCGTACATAGCTACGCTCCATATCAGAGTTTTGACGAGTCTTTTCTTAACATCCCTACTCAACGTCCCCGTCATCAACTCCCTCCTCCTTGAGAAAGCCTCCTTGCCTAGCGCAATATTCTTCTCCTTACGTCCCTATCACTGTGACCGTATTGGTCCAAAACACTTCCAAGATATGTAAACAGTTCTACCTGCTCTATTTTTTCCCCGCCTATTTAAATATTTAGCTTAGCCTTTTTCTTTCTGGAAAATCGCATAACCTTTGTTTTATTTTAATATTAATTCTCATCCCATATCTATCGCACTGAACCTCTAATTCACTCAGCAATGCTTGCAAACCTTTGGCTGACTGACAAACTAATGCTTACACGAGTATTATCGTATTTGATTACTGAACAAAAAAATGTACATTTTTTTAATGTGCTCAGGCCAAATAAATCATTATTTAATCTGGAAAAAAGATATAAATGCCAAGAAATATTTTATTCACATTTATATACACAACTACAAATTCAAAATTTAATAAATTATTGAATTAATAACAGTTCGATTCGTAACAATTTTGCTCAAGGAGGAATAGCTATAGAGGATTACATAACACATTAGATTGTAAACATTCAAAGTTACTGTTGAGGTATGCAATTAAAAAAAATTGCAATTGGCTGTACAACTCCTGATTTTACTCCTTGATCATGGTCGAATGGAAACAATTATAACAGTAATCTCCTGAGAGAATCTTTTCTTAAGTCTAGGTAAAACGTATAATACTCAAATGCACCTACAAAGCAGTCAACCAAAGGGATGTCTTGACATGTAAGAATAGAGTTTACCTCGGAACTAGTTCTACGACGCATGAGTTTCTTACACCTACACCAGAAGATCTTTTACCCAGTCCCTTCACATGCCCCACCTGCAGTTCCATACTACATCTACATAAATACCCTGCGAGCCACCAAAAAGGTGTGTCGCAGGACTGTCCATAGGACGATCTCGTACACAGAAAATGAAACAGCTTGGAGTTAGCTGGGATTGTCTGATTCCACCATCATCGTTCGATCCAGGAACCCGGATGCGTACGATTCTACCCATTAGGCCACCAAGCGGCCACCTTGACTGTAAGTTGAATAATCGTTTGTATGCAATTTACCGAATAACTGTAAGTAAGATCATCAGCCCCCTGTTTTCGAGCATGTAAGCGATTGAGCGTAATCTTTTGGTTTGACTAAGCATGTGTTAGAGGATATAAATAATTTGGTTTCAGGTTTCTATTTTTTCCATTTGAGAAAAATTTGGATGTCTACATGGAAAAAGGGCTCATTGGTAAGTATGATTGGAATTTTTTTTCATTATTTCTTGGCAACAGTTTTATCTCTTAGTAGCTAAAAGCGATTGAACTCTTATGGCCGCATTGCTATACAATACTAAATAGAAATATTTATAGCATTACATGTCTAAAAGAATTCTGGCAAAACTGCGACTTGTCAACGTTTAAGGGACGCAATTAAACTCGTTGAAAATATCCACGCTTTTGGGAAAGAAAGGGCATTGAAATCAAATAATGTCGTGAAGATAGATGAAATTCTCATGGAACTACTAAAGGGTTTAGGAAAACGTAGAAGGAAAATATTTTATAGAATATCTCGCCAATTTTATGAGAAAGGAGTTTGACTGGAATACCTTTGGATCAGTATACTATAAGTTCCTATACCAAAAACTAGAAAGAAAGTCATTGTGAAGACTACAAGAACGATAGTACGCAAAGCAGCAAAGGCATTACTTAGGATTATAACTAAAATAATGGAGGGGACGGCAGATTTTTACTGATCATTACTTAGAGGATGACCAGTTTATATTCAGGTACGCGTGATACCATAGCAGTAATGAGGTCACTGATAAAAATAAATATAGAATACAACCAGGATGTATGGATTTGCTTCGCGAGTATCGAAAAGGCATTCGAGAGATTTAATTATGTAGGAATGATTAATTAATGATGAATAGGTGGCTAATCAATAATCAGTATGCGTCTCAGACTACTCAGGTGCGTATTATGGACAAAAAGATGGGGCGAGCGGTGTTAGGAAGAGATGCAAGACAGGGAAGTCCATTGTTACCAGTCACTTTCAACTTTTATGTGAACGAACGGTAAACGTAGTATGAGAGGATATGGAGACAGGAATGATAGTCGGCGGATAATCCATGAAATCAGTTTGTTTTGCGAACAATCAAGTTTATTTAGCTTTTCAGACAAGGGGTTACTGAGAAAAAGTTCACATTAGATTATCAGTGTGATATTTACGTCAGGAGAATGAATTTAAATACAACAAAGTTATGAGATTTTAAATAAATAAAAAGACTAAGTAAAGCGTATCAATTTGCAGCCATACGTTGAGAATGTAGTATATTCGAAAAGTATTCGAACACTACCTCATTATTGCCAATGGTGTCGTTAAAAAGGGCTATCTTATCCATCATTTAACAGTACCACTGTTGGTAATATCGACATACTTCCATAAGTATATTGCAGCTGAAATAAAATTCCCGGGAAGTCACTCATCTGCGAAGACATTAGCAAATAAAGTGACATCTAACCACGGATCGATTACTGAGTACTTGATAGCATGGAGAGTTGCATCAACCTACGAAGGTTAATGTATAAAGATTACAGCGCCTGTGTCTTCATGGTGATAATGATCTTTATTCAGGGCTATATTAGTGAAGTTATTGGCGCATTATATAAAGATAACATATGACACACAATATATAAATTTGATCATAATAAATAAAGACGATTTTACTTAACAAAACAATACATAATATTCCAAAATTTACAGATGTTGTAAAATGGGCTAAAAACATTTTTACATAAGATTGACAACGACCACGTAATATTGGAGTGACCTTTTGGTTATCGAAAATTCTGAACTGAAAAACGTATTGCGTGGCCTATCGCGCCATCGCTGTGTTTGTACAGAAAGCGCTGACCACAGACCGCAGAGTTTGATCGTTCTTAATGGCCGGATATTCTCACGATTTGCTGCTCACATTTCACAGCGGGATCCATGTGACTGCAAAATCGGATATTTGCGGAGAAACCGCAAGGATATGAGGAAGGAGAGCACGGCTTGTTTTTTGAAACATAGGGCGTAGCATTAATTATAGCGGGTCATTCATTATAATGAGTAAAAGCCAATTCCTTCTGGAGAAAATTCAGTCAGTCGTTTATTAATGTTCTTAGTTACTCCTCGACCGATTTAACGATCGACTAAGTACGATTAAACGAATACAAAAGACAAAAGACACACGAAAATTATAGGTGTATAAGTTCTTTTTAAAAACGAAGAATCAATCTTGTAAAACTATAAAATCATACTCTATGACTAGTAACTCAGTAAAAACATTATTAGGGAACAGATTATTATAGCCCACTGGTTTTGGATTAGTTTAATGTTATCGTTTTAATAATACTATGAAGCATTTTTATCTTAATACTATATAATTCCTTTTTCTTCTAATACCATACAAGCCGATCAAATCATTTTATCAATGAAATTTACTATATTGTCGACTTTTTCTCTATCATTTCAATACCTTGGTCAAAAAATTCATTAAAAAACCCATTGATAAAGCATTCCTGGGTTTTTATGTTAGCATAGAAATAGAGCATGAACAAGAACTGTTACAATGTTGCTGCTTCTGGAAGTTGGAATAATAGTAAAGGATGAATGAATACATTCTAAAGTTATCGAAAATCAATCTAGATAAGAAGTAAAGTCTCGTACAGTCCAAAAATGTATTGATTGAATATCTGATAAATATTATAATTACACATTTCAATTACAGTTGAAGGCTAATACTACTAGTGATGAAACTACCGTGAAATATTTGAACTCCTAAAATCACCAACACGATGTGAAATAATAACTCAAGGGTAAACTTTGAATATCGTACGAGTAACTAACAAGATACGTCCGAAGATTAGTAGCCGGCTTAGGGAGGGACTAAATTTATTTGAGAGACTGGAAAAAATGCAACAATGAGCTCCAAGGGTCACTTCGACCCCGGGAAGCCGAAGGACCCCCCAGCGAAACATTTCGGCACGGAATTCCCTCTCCCGATAACCCACTCACCCGCTCCACTCGAACTCACGACGCGTCATCATAGCAAATCGGGATGATCGAGATAATCACAATCCCATGACAATCCATCGCGTCGAGAGATGAGGGAAGGAGAGCGATAGTGCATGGGGACGGTACGTGAGCAAAGAAAAGGGATTAGCGGATGGGAGTGCGTTGCGAGGACTGCGGCGACAGAGGTGAGTGGGCCACCCAGGACGACCCGCCCACCCACTATCTCCTCACTCATCGGGGGAGATGGGAATCGTGCCCAGAAGGAGAGTTTTTATGAAAATCGGGCGGCTGTTTATTTTTTTTCCTTCGAATCCACCCCCAAGCCTAGGAAAGGAAAAGGGGGGAGGAGTGTGGGAAAGAGAGCATAGGGAGGAAGTCGAGATGCGAAGGGATAGGATAGGTGCGAGAGGGTTGAATGAAGGAGGGTGAGCCGATGTGAGGAGGGCAGAGGATGCGGAAAGGGATCTATATCTCTCTTCATCCCCACTCCTGCCCTCTCGAGGTGAGGCGGAAATAACAGCCTCCCTCCCATTTGTTTCCGCTCTCCTCTCGTTTTCGCTTTTCGAAGGCAGATATAGTCACGCCTTCTATCCATGGGTGGGCGACGACCTCTGACGGACCGAAAATCTCTTTCCGCCTTTGCCCTCTTATAAGCGGGGCGCCCATTACACACGACCCTCTCCCCCTACAACCTCCATCCTCTCATTCCCTTTGTTTTATAAGGTATTCCCTCCATCGCCCACGTCAAACTTCCTTCCGCCCCATGCAAGGACGTTCTCCATCCACCTCCCCCGGTGTGTCACCACTCTCACGCATGCCCCTTCTCCCCCCCCCTTCCCGCGTCCCTGTGAAAAAATCAAGGGAGTAGAGAATTATGAGGATCTTGTGAACCGTGGAAAGTGTGATGAGATAAATTTCTCGGGAGAATGCTGTCCACGGGCGACGTGGAACACTGGGTTGGTGGATTTTCTAAAAAGGGCCCTTGAGCGAGTGAATGGCGGAGTCGACAGGTCTCGATTACTGTTTAGAAAAACGGTTTATTTTGTTCTGCAAACAAATACGAGAGAATGCAACCTAAACTTTCGATAAATATGTACATCCTGGAGGCAGCCAGATGAAAATGAAATACTAATATCAAATTATTTCATATAACGTCTACAATAATGACAAATAATATCCACGAGGATCACCATGGCTCCGGTTTGAATCCCGGCGGCGTCAGGATTTTAAGTGGCATACCGATACCTACTTAGGGGGTGTGTCGAAAGCACTTCAAGAGAAGTACACGGTCCGTCGAATGGGAGGTTAAGCAATGAACCCCTCGGCGCCTTTCGTTACGAAATGTGAACGCCGGATTTCTTTCCTCTCTTTCCCATTCCTTGAACATCTTACAGCTATCCAATTTACCAGCCTATCCCTAATAGCGTAAATGATATCAGCTGTCGGTCGCCTCCCCTAATAACTGCGACTACGGTTATCACATCATCAGCAGCTAGTAAGAAGTAACGTATCATGCAGGAATCCATACCACCCTCAAGAATGAGTATCCATCGCGTAGGAAGCTTTAGGCTTGATACTCGTAACAAACGACTTTACGATCAGAAGTTATCCATGCGAAATATTTTTGGATTCAAGGACACAAATCACAGAACAGAATTCAATTAACTGAAGATTGCTATTGATTTCCGCTTGGACTACTCTGCTCACTAAGTTTAATTCTTTGTTTAATAACCAGTGATCCTGTTTCCTGGATAAAATTCCTCTTTTGTCAATTTTTTTAGTTTTAGTCCTCACTTGACGTTGTTTTTGGTCTTCATAAACAGAGCGAGATTGCGTATGTATAAAAAAAACCATAAACATAGTATTCAACCCTAAGGTCAGTTTGGTAGGAGATGGTAGAGTTCACCCAGTACTAAGCCCGACGGCGTGTGAAATTCACACATCATGGTAGGGGGGGCCAGTTCCTTTCCCTGTGCCGGTTATGGTTTTCCAGGAAGATCCGGTACCCGAAAAATCACATAGCTTAGGTGGAGCTACAGGTGCCCAGAGGGGCTTGCCCGGGATTCGAATTCGGGCCCTCATTAGTCCAGCGCTCTAAACCTGGACTACCGTGACCAGTACAATGTATACATGCAATTGAATATTAATAATAGATTTTCATTCGATTTTAAATTTAATTTTATTAGTATTCTGCATATTTCCCTTATCATCGTCTGCATTTCAGCAACGTTCTACCCCCTGGACTACCGCGACCCACTGCATATGTTTATGCTGTCTGTATTCATCTTTTCAAATAGTTCAAAATTCTTGTCATACGTGTATATTATTTATTCCTTGTGAACAACACAATGCCATATGCAATGTGGCCCTTGTGTCTTCATGCAAGCAAATAATATTCTTTAACTTTTCTGATAGTTCATATAAATGTATAAACATAAAATATGACAAAACAAGGTACAATTTTCGTAATCTTTTATTTACTCCGAAGCCACATAATTTCAGCACCTCAGTCGTATTTAGTCACTGCCCGCTGTAAATCATACAGCAATAATATTTCTCTCCTACTTCAAAAAGATATTGCATTCCTAGTGTGGAGTTGCCCCCTGTCACATAACCTAGGGATGGGTATGCACCGTTTTCAGGGCTTGTAGGGTGGGATGGGTTACTCAGTTTTTCTTTAAATAGCGGTCCTGGTTAATAGTCATAAAATCTCCAATTTTTATCGGTACTATGATGTTTTTTTGTCACGCTGATGGAGTGAACAAGTTAGGAAGATATTTGGTCCGCTCTGGAGGTTTTTTATGTCTCCAGTGTTCACACTGCTCCACTTGTGATCCCTGATCGCTTTCGTTCATTTCTCCTACATCTTCCATTAAAGCATCTTCAGGGGGCTTAAAAACCATGCAGTGAGGCTATCGATATATCCTTGGATTTGTTGACTGTTTTATTGAGTCTATTAGCATATTATCAATTTTACCACTTTTCGCTGTTCTTTTTTCTTTCACAGAAATGCCTCTTATCTGACTTGCGTGGTGTTTCGGTGCCTCCATTCTTCATTTTGTCTTTTACTCCTCAGCAGAATCTTAAAATCCACTCACCCTCAGTCTTATTTATATTATCGTATAGCCAAGTTCCATAGCTTTCTTAGGCTTCTATCAGGCGAAACGACTTTTCGCCGTCCGCCAATCAAAGCACAGTGTCTAGCATTCCAGAGAGCGCGCCAATGAGCAAACGGCGGAAACATTGAGGTCACTGACGCAACTTGGAACCATTTACCCCTTGCTCTTGAGTCTTCATCACGGTCAGAAATTAAATATATTTCATTCATGTTGTTGGGTATAGAATAAGGATCTATCCTATTATTTATAGCATTAGATTTATATTTAACTATGCAGTAATTTTTAATACTAAAAATGATTTTATTTTGCAATATATTTCATGCTTACCAATGATATTATATTAATGTGCTGACCCATCAATCTAAATTTATTTAATTAGATGCTATTAGACACAAGATCATTAAAATTGCCGATTCCTATTGCGGCGGGGTAACGTCCTCGACTACTAACGCGAAGGTCACAGACTCGTTTACCGCCTAGATGGATCTTTCTTCACCTAGGGCTTGAGTGTACGTATAGTATGTAGTTATCTTCAATGTAATGTCTAAGGGTTAGGTGAAAGAACGGGCTATAAAGACCCAATTGATTCGTTAAAAAATACTTGAAAATGTTCCTATTCCATACGTAGTGCTATGAAACGCAAAGCTTACTATATCTATAACACTCTTCTGTCGTCTTTCACATTGCATAAAACATGAAAATTATAACATGTAGGCATTCTTGTTTCCGGTTACGATATCGGTTCTAAAGGCGCACAATATTATTTTATGTACTTCCCCACTCCATATCCTCATTACTGTATGCAGCTTAACTGATATCCAATCATTTTTCAATTAGCCACGACATTGTGGAAACAAATTTAAAACATATGCTTAGAAAAAATAGTTTTTAAGAAATATACGCCGAGGAAAATCTAGATGTTTCGGAGAAAAAAAGATGCGTTTTCTTCTGATGTCCTTTATACCTAATGCATTCCGATGGGAATATCAATAAAAAATATGATTACAAAAATAAATTTTCTTTAAATGACAAGCCTGAAAATCCGTATCATTAAATTTATTGCGTTTTTTTAATATACTAAATTAGAAAGTGAATGACATCAGCGAGATGCCTTTTTTGTTTTTCTGTTAACAAAATTAATCTTGCTCAGCGAAAGCTCTAGTATTCTCCCTTTTCTGAAGTAAAATTTATTCATATCGTAAATATACGCGGGGGTACCCAAAAAGTATTTATCTATTGGGGTAGGTGCTTTTGGAACCATATTAGCATATATTCGTATTTGTATTGGGGTTAATTAAAAAACTACTTTAATAAAGATTGCTCGTGTTACTGTCTCTAAGCATAGGTTGTAAAATGCACCAATAAAAATGAGTGCTTAGAACCTGGAAAATTCTAGGTGATGATTCTCAACCGCCACAAAATAGTTCCTAATTCCACTTGAGAAAGATGGTGGCACCACCGAAAATTCGAGAACCAGTGAGTCCCTCTTTTATGTGTTTCAGTTTCTGTGTCTGTGTCGACTAGTAAGTCCATTTACATTATATATATATATATACATACATACATACATATGTGTGTATATACATATATATATATACATACATATGTATATATATATATATATATATATATATACACATATGAAATCATTCACATTTCTGTACGTTGATTGGGTTCCTATGCAGGTCTTTACACAGGCGCTTAAAATCTTTGTAAAAAATTAAATTAGCATAAGGGAGACGTTAGTGACGGTACCTAAGGCCCCTCCTTTAAATTAATTCGGCAATGCAATGTGAAGAAGAGAGAGGTCCATCTTAAGCCACCAGATCTCTTCTATGTCAATCAATCAATTATGTCCAAGACCTTCTGAATTCGAAACGGAAGACCGAAAGAATCATTTAAATTTCAAATCCTTAGAATACTCCTTCTATCAATGACTCTGAATATATTTGCATGTTACAGGGACAGGGCCTTTCAATAATACAAATGCGTTAGTCACATGCTTATCAAACGTGCGTCTCTTTTCGAGCATCTACGGATTAATCTTCGTCAAGGATTATCCCATCGCTTCAAGATTATTCACATCTTTTAAAGGTAGTTTATCGAAAACTAAATCCATGAGGAAAAGCATCACTCACATTTGCCGAGGTTTCCATCCACGCAATGCAGAAGTCCTGCTTTGATTGAAGTATATTTTCAGAGAGAGTTTATCTTTTCAATTTCTCCCTAAGTCATCTCATGAAGGGCCAGACATAATCTTTGAATTGAGAGATGGATTATCATTTTTGGAATAATATCTATTTGAACACTTTCATGGTTCAATCCTTTTGGCCCTGTTGTATCCCACATCATAGTGCAATGAGATATTTGGGAGCTTTAAACACTCTCGTGTTGAACTGTTAAGGAAAGGCCGCGAACAATGTGATGGAGAGCACATCCAGGAACCGAATAAAGGGACAACGCGTGGGGAGTGGGCGATGAGCAGGAAACACAAAAGAGCCGAGGGAGGCCTGTCTCGGCCGTGCGGGCGGTCGTCCGTGTACATCGCCATACACTTATCTCCGTAGAGACGTGCCTATGGGTCGGGGTATGCGTCGAAGGATAGGGGACTCGGATGTAATTGATGCCTGATGAGGGATCGATGTAATGTGTGGGAACTTCAGCGACCTCAAGTAGGGGTCTTATCTCGTGGGAACAATGAGAATGAAAAAAGTTAAAGATTGCGATAAGTATTTAGCCCTACCTTAGGTGATGAAACTGCTGAGTACATTATCAATTAATTTCTGCGTGATAATCATTTTTCGAGTTAAAATACGAGTAAACGTCTGAATCATTAGTTACAGGTCTATTTTTCTTTTCTTTTTCTATATTAATATCATCTCTGCTCCACTCTCACATTTTCATTTCATCCTTATAGGTAAATATAAATATATTTAAAAGGGTGACTAACGTAAATCCAAGTATATATAATCTCACGTAACTTTATCATACCCCTTACTGAAGTTAATAACTTGCATTAAAAGTTCTGAAAGTATAATTAAATATTATGTTCGCGTAGATATCCTGAATATCTATACTTATTTTCAGAAGTCGTTTGCGGTTAAATAACGAACATTTGTTTGTTATCTTGAAACAAAACAACCAATTTTAACAACGTTACAATGCGAATGATGTCACAGTCCTTATAAAACTAATTTATAGACCCCTGTAAACCCATTTGCACATACAACTTTCAAAACCATATAGTATGCATCGCATCTAGTAATGGCCAACCCAAAACTCTCGTAAAGGGACTGATTTAATCCAAAGGTATCGAATGAAATTCCAACTTTTAGACCCTCATTAAGGGACTGATTTAATCCAAAGGTAGTAACTGAATTTCTAACTTTTAGACAATCCTCGCTCTTAGGATAAGAAGGAAAAAACTCCAGCCGATTTAAATTTATTAAATTCAAAGAAATTGCGGGATACGCTCCAATCTTAACTTAACCGGAGTCCTCTGTTGATGTGCACACAAATGCGAGAATTTGACAGCGTAAAATCCAAGTAGTTCCACCATATTTCCCCAAATATAGGAAAACACGCCCTTAGAATGGTTACAAAGAAATGTTATATAAACACGAATTCTTTCAATAAATCCAAAGACAAGAGGGATCTCTTGAATAGATTACTAAGGGATGTACAAATTAATGTGCAAGGATGTGAAACTACAGGTTTACTACTACTTAAATTGGTCAATCGGGGAGGAAAGACAAAATTACAGCGAACCTACACTGTAGCTTTATTTTATTTTTAGCAGTACTCTACCAATTTAGGTTATGTTTAAATGGATCCTGGCACTACACACTACCGTAATCGTAATCCCTTAACTGACATGTCTCAAAAAGCCTTGAAATCGCATAACACATTAAATTAACTCATTCACTCTCAGTATACTAGTCAAACTATAAAGTGACTCCGTAAGCCTCCCTTAATTCCATTCAAAACCTCATTCTCTTCCTCCTCCTAGCACACTTTCCCAGCATTCTCCCCACCCCCTAGTTTATGCACTTCAAGTTAACAAGTTCGATTTTTCTAAAAGGTTAATTGAAAAATGTCTTTTAGAAGATTTTGAAATACGGAAGAAATGGCACCTCGATCACATTTTACTATCCCGCTTGAGCACCATCTAACCTTCACCCACACCTGCCCCTTCTTTATGACATAATTATATAAAATTTCAACAACGAAGACGAAACTATTTGGGCCTTTAATTTTTTAATTAAAACTGGTGGGGAAAACAATGCTTAATTTGATGGCGAAGATTCGCTATACTCAGTAAAATAAGCGATTGATTTCAAAACATGCAAATGGTCGATTGAAACTATATAGACGTGTATATAAAACCAAATAGAACTATATATAGACTATACATAGAACTATATGTAAGTGTATAAAGAAGAAAAACATAACTGCGAGAAAAGTTATGGATTTTTCTGATTTGGGTATGCAAATCTATTTTGTCAGAAATAGAATTCACCTACCATTAAATAACATGAACCTTAAGTGAACGTGTGTCAGGATAAAATATCGTCGAGTAATACCATGGGGCATGGGAACAGATATTCGCGTGTCGTGACTGGAGTCAATCAGAATGCGAGAGAAAGCGCCGTATTCCATTCTAAAAGGGAATGCTTCCCGGGAGTTCGTTGACATTCTATCGCCGCCAGTGCTCCAATGAAATCATTTAATTTTCCAAAGCATTTGTTTCCTTGTGATTTCGCCGTGCAACTGCTATAAATCAGGTAATGAGATTAATATCTCTACCAAACCCCTTCATTCCGCCGATAAAAATCCATCGTTACCATGGCAACGACTTATGTAGTCATCAAGGGATGGGAATAAACATCTTTTTTTCTGACTCAGTCTCTTTTTAAATTTGTCATTCAGGTCAAGATGATGTTTCCGCTTCAGATTCTGAGATTACCAAAGTAATCAATATCTGGGTCGTACTAAATCCGTTGCTTTAATTTTCAATTCATCAAACTCACAGTTTATTCACTCATAAGACGGTTTTGTGGCATATAAAATTACGAATTCTCTTACTCCCAGGCAGCATTTTCATGACTTCACTTTCAAAATGGCCTTCCTCATCCTTCGTATTGGGCCCATATTTTGCTTTTTATCTTCAATTTTGCCACTCACCAATAATTCAAAATTAAAACTTACGCCTCATTTTCACCCAATTTGATTGGAGCGGAACTTAAATCCTATCATCAGTTGCATTTTAAGTAGTTGTGTTCGCTAAAATTTAGAGTGGAATGAACAAGAGACAGTTTTCATTTCATTGTGAAGCTATTGCACAAAGTTACGCCAGCGAAAGGGAATATTTTTCAAGAAAACTAACAAACTGTTTTATACCAAGATGCACCTAATCTACCTGCTTCGTTTTTCTTCTTATTTGCCCAAATAATATGAAGCGTCCAACTCAGATCCATGGATTCGAAGGCTGCTATTCCAATGTTCCATGTGTCTTATCCAAAGAATCTCACCCCCAGAAAAAAATATCCACTCCCTTTTTTCTTATCTGTGATCGCATAGCTTGAAGAACGCTTCGCCTGAAGAACACGTCTCTTATTGCAGATTATCTTTCTAAATTGTGAAATTCTTTACTTGACACCCTTCGGATTTCATCTACCCCATATAATGATTTTTTTCTCTCTTTATCTCTCCTAGCAGCACTCGTCTACTCTCTCTACTCGATGCTCTCTCCCGCATACTAGGATTTTACTACCTTCCATTTTGATACTCATGTCATGACTCTGAAATACTTTATCTATGGAGTGAAAAGTGTGCCTAGAGTTCTTCTTAATTCACTAACATCACTCAGTAGCTAACTGCGAGAGGAAGTAAGTTAATTTGCCCCCAGTTTACCTTTGTACTTATGTTTCCATTCCCTGATTGAATCATATGTCCAAAATTAGAATATAAGATATAATATGACTGCTAATTACATTAGAACGACTCAACCGATTTTAACGGTACTTCTCTTGCTTGTTTTGAATAGCCACTCCTTATCCAAAATCTTTTTGACTCCACAACGTATTTAAGGTATACTACGTCTTTACTGACTGTAAAAAATAATACCACTCTCGTACAAACCACATGTAAATTATCAAAATTCACAATACACTACTTTCCAAGAAAGGATTAACGAAAGATTAAGAGAGATAAGACACTGTTCCTATTTTTAGGGGGAACATTTTTATGGAAAGAATACGGGTTGTGTGGCACCTACATATATTTAAGATTAGATAACGAATACCAACCGTACACCGCTCGGACACATAGAGAGTGGAAAATTATAGAGACGAGAAAAGAAATTTTAGAAAGGGGAAACTTGAAGAGGAGAGCGAAAGGGGGAACTTCGAGTTTTTATAGCAATGGGTTCTCGTAACATACATACCTACCAATTACTTTTTTGCGAATATCGGTCATTAAAATTGAGGTGAATATTCTCCTTAAGTTTAGCAATGTTATTTGTGAGGTGTGTTTTTGAAAAACTATGCCTTGTTATACTTTGACATTCTTTTTTTACTTTCGTCTTTCCATTTATTTTAGCAATAAAATAAATAAGCTTTTCTCCCATTAAGAGTATTTGTTAGACCATTGGCTATATACTCTATAGATTCTCAATCGAGAAATCCGCTGTTAATGAAACTCAAATTATTTACAATTGTTTACCTTCGATGAAAATAATTGATTCTTCATATAGTTTATCACTCGCGTAAGCTTTTCGTGGAAAATCGTTAATTTTACCTGTTAACGCTGATATTTTTTTTCTGAAACCCAAAATACATAATTTCAAGAGGAGAAGTGAATGAAATAAATAAATGGATGATAAAACCCAGAGTATTGGTGGACAAGCATTACAAAGACTTAACCCATCGTCTAATACCCTTGACTCACTTATTTTTTTTCCACGTTACACATCCTTCACTTAAAGTGACCCTTTAATATGATATCCCTTCACATATAGCGACCTTTGAATGACATTGGGGATATCATAATTGTGATTCAAGGTTCCATTTGATGAGGTAAAATTGTGATGAAGCACATAGAGTTTTATCCAATCCTAAGCGGCAGTGGGTAAGGAGGCAACGATATATCGAGGCATTCATCTCAAGAGATGCACATCGCGTAGTACGCATGCTAATGTTGGAAGGAGGGGAATCGTGTAACTTCAACACTGTGAACATTATGCACCGAGTACCTCCTGCACCACTATCTGCTTCAGTGACAATTGGCCAATTGCGGCCAAGGGACGCTCGCAGCTGTCGGAGTCAATAGCGGCTCACCAGTTGAGTTCTCACATCATGCTCTCACCAAAAGGAGGCGGGCGGTGAACAAAGGATGGATATTAAAGAGGAAAATTGAGACAGAGAGAGAGAGAAGGAAGGAGAGGAAGGTACGAGTATTAAGTAGGAGTGGTGCCGGCGTAAAGGGAAAGAATCAAACATCACGCGCGACGGACCGTGGGTTGGCGTTTTTGAAAATAGCAAATGGCTAATCCTCTCCCCTTCCGTGAGACGGCTTCATTAGTCTCCCTCTCTCGAGTGAAGGACGGATGGGTGACCGAGTGGGGAGGGGCCGGCGTCCGAGGGGGTTGAAAGGTGAAGCGGGAATACAGGGAGAGGAGAGAAACCGGCAGATGGCACAGGTAGGAAGAGGGAAGTGAGCGTTAAGTCGGGTGGCAGTGGTCGTCCCATAGTGAGCTGTCGGTGAGAGAAGACAGAATGAGAAGGGGAGAGAGCGAAAGAAAGGATGGAGGGAGAGTACCAGAGGAAACCCTCCGTACAAGGAACGAGTCGGAGCGGTCTTCCTTTTGGACAGTTTAAGGCAGGCGCACTCGAAGAAGGAAAACCTATTTTTCCGTTGAGGAGGGAGAAGAAAAACATGCCGGCTTTTCCTCTACACATCCCTCACTCTTCCATTATTCTCTCGTCCTCACCCCTGCCTTAATTTCCCACGCTTATCCTGGAGCCGGTGTTGGGGGGTGGAGACGTTCCCTATCGAGCGGGTGGCCGAGGTGGGTCGTGGCGAAGGGAGAGGGAGGAGTCGAATGATGTGGGCAGACGACTGACCGGCCGATGATGGGGGCGGCATTTGGACCTCCTCCCACGCTCCTCGTCTTCCCTTGCCATCTTCCCCCCTCCCCGTCGCCCTCCCTCCACCTAAAGGATTTAGGTGACACGGGAGGGATGATGGCCTGGAAAGTAGGGCTCCCCGAGCTATATATGGACTACGTCGGGACGGTCCTGGTGGTTAAACAGTGCTGTTTATAGTTTTGATTCAGGCCCTTCCCCATTCCCCTTCCCTCCCTGAGGCCATCTGTGGTCTGGATCGATGCCACAGCCGGCCTGCTACGAATGACGGTCTCATGTGGCATACGTGTATGTGCGCGACAGCCTCATACTGCTTTATGCGGATGGCGGAGGTAGTACTACAATCATAAAGGATGCGTTTACCCCGTTCCTGTGAAGAAATGTCGATCTAATCTCACAATCTCGAATTATGACAAGACGCTCCTTAAACATATTGGAATATAATGAATGAACAATAACAAATGGAGGCAGAAAAAATCAAGCCAACGAGTTAATAATCATCGACAATTATCGTCCTAAAATTTGTTTCCTGCATGTCTCTCCCGCACTCTGTTTTCTCTTATCTGCTGGCCTCTTTATTTCTCACGGACATTTTTAATTGACCTCTCACACTTTTTCTTTGACGTTGTCCTTTCATGGTTTTCTCTTGCAGATTTTTCAATGTAATCTCCCTTTCAAAATAGCCTTTAAGAGATCGGCCAAGCCTCCGCTCAGAATGCAACGCGGCGTATTAGACTAATTTATTTCCTCACTTACGCTTTGAAGGGGTTTTCCATCTGCGATCGCTCTAACCATTAAAATTAAATTCTTCTATAACAACATAATTTTGTTTCTTAAAATTATTTTCATCCTCCCGTAACTGCTATTCATTCCTCAATATAACAAAATATTTATGCCGATAATTTTGTTTTATTTTTTCTATGAAAGATGCTAATTAAATTATCTCCTGCTGCAGATTCCTCTTGTCCTGAGCTATCCTTATGAAGATTACTATATTCTTCCTTTCATTCTAGTTTTTACTCACAGTTAATTTCCAAGTTCTTTTTGATCTTCAAAAAGACAAATTTGCTTTCTTTATCACTCTATGAGTCGTACTTCTTCGTTGTATTTTCCACCCAAAATCCTCGCCAGACTTTTTTAAATCCCTGTCATAATTACTATGTCATCGGCTAGGCGCAGCACTTTTTCTTCTCACGCGAATTCCTAATTTCTAATTATTATTTCCGTGCAAGTGTTCAATATCATAGGCTTCAAAGCGTATGCTTATTGCACTCATATACAGTCTTAATTATTCGGTACAGTGTCCACATTTCATCACTGCCAACTCGTTTTCATACTCTCTGTAAATCACCCTCCTTCGTTACAAGTTAATCCTACTTGCCTAGAAGAATCAGATTTCTGTACCAGTCGACATAATCAAATAACTTTTCCAAATCCGTAAGAGGAAATAAAATTTCACTGATAATTTACGGTTCTTTTCTCCAGTTCCTCTGTTATTCTTAAAATTTACCTTGTCTTTCTCAGAAGCCTTTTTGCCATCCTTCTAAAAATGTATCTTGTTCAAACTTTCGCTACCAGAGTAACATTACATTTTTTATTATTTTATTCTAAAAACTTTTAATTGCCTACCATCATTTCCTTAAACATAGGAACAATTACGTATTGTAATTTATATATAATTTAATCGCTGATTTCGTCCCAATATGTTTCATTAACTCAGAGGGAATTTCATTATTCTTGTGACCCTCCAATTCAAAGCAATTTATATGGCTAATTATGACCTTGATAGGATATCTATCTTCCCACTTTTTCTTCATCTCCTATTGTTCATTGATCATAATGTCGTCCCGAATAACATTTCCTTGGAAGGACTTTCTCAAAATTGACTTTATATAATCGTTCAGGCTGAGTCGGCGTTTTCCTAAAATATACTTTCTAGAGTATTCTCAAATAATATTTTCGACCTTTCCTTTATTTTATAAATTCAAGCAAAATTATACGTATCACCATTTGATATCAGAACAGCCCTTCTTGGTCCTTATATTAAAGGCTAGAAGTTTTAAGTTTCACATCACCGAAGCACTTACTTAAATATTAATTAGCTTAATACTCTCCGAATGAATACACGAAATAATCATTAAAATGAGGTGAAAATAATAAGCATACATTTTTAATAGAGCTAATCTCTCTAATACGTAATGCTATTTAAATTTTCCGGACAAAAATTCTACAAATACTCCTTCTCTGTTTGTAATTCTACAGTAATAATAATGTAATTCTACCATAGTTCTACAATAACTACTTCAGAGAAACAAACACTTTAGCTAACTTCCAATAATATTATCTGAGCATCCCTTAATTAAACTCATAAATAACTCGTAAACATTACAGTACAGGTATTTATATTATTCAAGAACTTCTGTTAATTTCTTCTTCCACGTCTCTGCTGCTGTGCCTTATTCAACCCCTCTTACAAAAACACACGACTACGGAGAGTGGCTCTTCACCGATCTCTTCTCATGTCGATCCTCTAAATATTTTCTTTCACTGATAGAGACCACCTTGTTGACCGATGCATTTATATCGGTAGGTATTTTCTTCCATGGCCCTACTATTATCTCTAGGAATTCATTTTCGAAAGTGATCAACTTGGTGAAAGAAGAAAATGAAAAACGAATGTATAATTATAGATAAAGAAAGGGAAAAAAAGCAGTTCGTGAAAACTGAAATCCCAGTGCTACAAAAGAGATATTTGTATTTATTGATGGGGTGGGAGAGGGACCCCGAAATATACAATCAAGGAATGAATACTTTTATCATTGTTCTGATAAGCTTGACCGATAGCTTGGGATGGAGAGAGAGAGAGAGAAAAAGTAAATTAAAAACGCTTATTCAAATTGATTACAAACAGAATTAACGAGTTTTCATCGGATATTTTTTTGCAGTCGTCACGTTGGTGAACATCTGCCCTTCTTCCTCCCTTTTTATTCTTTCAATCGCGAAAGAGTGAGAAAGGGAGAGAAACGAATTTAAAGGCCACTGTGGGGGTGACAAGTTCCCTGTCAAGCTCTTCGAAGAGTCCCTTCCGCTCCAGCGATTGTAGTCATTGGGACGCGTCCCCTCCGGCTCAAGATTCGGCAGCGGTGGTGGGACTCGGGGTTTTGTCAAAGAGGCTTTCTCTCTTGCTTCCTTCCTTCCTCACCGCAAGTCCCACAGAGAGGATTCGAAGTTCATTAGCGAAGGAAAGGACTTCAGGTAGAGGAACGGAACGGGGATGAGGATGTGGGCTCCCCGGAAGATCAAGGAATGGAGAGAAAAGACAACGCACATGCCCGACGAGCAGGTGGAGGGAACCGGGAAGGAAAGTGGAGAGATAGAGACGACTTAGTTACCGTCGGCTCGGAGGAGGTGAGTTTGAAAAACGCACAAAAGAACTTTTCGCGTGGCGCGAAGTGTGTGCATGTCTAGCTCTCACGCAGCGTCGCCCCTAATGATGCTCCCGACCCTTCATCAACGATTAGTCTACTTATACTCAAACAACATTATTTTGACAAGAAGTCATTAAACTAACAAGACGTACGGAAAAGTTTCTGGCATATATAAATTTATTGCACATTCCGTAGTCAATATCGCAAGCACCGTCAATTCATGTTAAGTCTGCTAGGCTGAATAAGGTAGTGAACAATGGGTGAATTCATTCAGATACTACTCTTTGCCGACGAATTTCTTTGAATTTTTAATAGAAAACATACAGCGTTAAGACAATGATTTACTAATTAATATGGTCATGTTCTAGCCCAAAATCCTACGTTCTGCTACACACATCCTTGTTTAAAACCTGTTCTATTCGATAAGGGCTCGAAACGAAACAAGAAAAAAGAAGTAGGCTAAGGCTTGCAAAATTTACTAGTGTATATAAAAATCATTAAGGTGTAGATTAAACCTTATAAAGGCCATTATATCTCTATCATTTGAAAATAAGTGCGAATTTCTATCAAAATTGACAGAACTTAGTGGCTAGGAAGGTTGCGGTGAAATTCCTCATCACAAAAGAATATAGGGCTTTTAAGAAAAGGAATTCTAACATTCACGGCTTGATTTCATTGAATTCATTCCTTTTGAATGTTAAAAAAAAATTTTTAATGTAAAACAATATGGTGAAACATTAGTAGTTGTTTATCTCGTTGTAAAATACAATAAATTATCTAATTATTCATTAGGGTAGATGGCCTGCAACTAAATATTACTTATCACTGGCGATAGCGATGATGGTGAGAAAATTCCATTCATATTACTCCATACATATATTTAAATTTAGCTGAAACGAGGCACCCGTTATTCGATGAAAGAAATAAATAATCGAGAAAAGTTAAAATTAAAGGTTGAGCATAAAAGGGTTGGTAACATCGATGGAAAGTGTATTCGAACGGCAAAATACAGAAACATTCGGACAGAAAGTGGATTTGTTTCATTTTAAGTAAATAGGAACTCCATATGCAAGAGAATGATCATAAAAGTGAATGAAACTAGGTAATTAGGAGAAAACACATATGCAAACGTATTAATGGGAATTCCATGATGCACCTTCTCGATTCTGAAATAAATTATTATTCTTATAACCCTGATTTAATGAAATCTACGGGGAATATTAGAACATGAAACACGGGGAATCCATGTACTTTCTGAATATCAACCAATGTTAACAGGGAATGGAAATTTTCAGGCCCGCGAAAAGAAGAATTCAAATTTCATTGTAGTGCGGTGATGAAAACTGAAAACCTTGACAATATTTCGCTGAAATCAATAAATATGAGTCAAATTTAAAGCAAATTTCAGATGCTCGCGAAATCGAATAGAGTTCGACATTTTCGGGGGTTTTTTTGGAGGAAGAACAGGGGCAAGTTGTTACAATATACTTTAAAACTACTCATGTAATCTGTAATCTTTTGTTGATATTAAACGACTGTAAAATAATAACAGATTTCCTTTGCAACAAAAAATCCAACAAAATCCGTACCAATTTTCCACCTACTGCTTAATCATTGTACATACGTACTTGTTAATCATGGAACGATCATTACAGGATCTGAAATATGTCCTATTTCAGCTGGCTCAAATCGATTAATTTATGAAAGGGTAAAGGCTACGTTCGTAAAATGCAATTGCCTAAGTTATGATTGTAGTCCACACGTGTACTTCACTACCCCGTGTAAAAAATTATATGTCAATGCAAAATTTACCACTTGAAGCTGTTACCTTCCCCGAATAATTCATATCAATACGCTTTGGCTATTAAAATTCAGCAAAATTCCATTTATAAAATCGTCAGTCAAAGTTGATTTACTCTCCTCAAATTAGTATGCATTTAAAACCAAGATAAAATGCATGATTCTATCAAATTTTCTTAGATTCAGAAAACCCTAGGACTGTTGCTGTTGAAGTCTTCCAATAAGTTTCGTAAAATAGGGTATTTGCTCATAGATTTTCTGAAAATTTTCATGTAAAAAATATGGGTACCACTGGAGGTTATTTTCTCACCCCTCTTCCTATCAGTTCTAATTCATATCCACCTATTCCCGCTACATCACGTCTGCCATCGAATGACAACCGCTAAAACAATGAATTCGCTCAACATAATAAATTGGATAAAATTGTTAGAACGGATTAGGCAAAATTGTTTGTATGTGATTCAGAAGTTGTTGGTGCTACCTTTTTAGCTATATCTCGTTTGAAAAATTTGTGCTACAACATACACAGTATAATTACGTACGTAATGAAAATAGTGTAGGAACACACACTTATTACATCCAGGAATATAACTTACAAACATTTTACACTTTCGGCGCAATATTTATTCCCCGTCTTTCCGGTTTACTCCAGAGATATGATGATGCTGGAGAAGGGATAAAGATGGCGGCCAAGCGAAGGGACGAGACGAGATAGGGAGAGAGTGAAAGAAGTTTGGAAGAGTGAAGCCCCATGGAAACCCCGCTGGGACCAATTCGACACGTGTAATCCGGATAGCGCTGGGGTTATAATAAAGCTCCCTTTCAACTCCTTTCAGGAATTCCTCCCGCTCTCTTGTCTGGCGTGGGCTCGCCTTCACGCCACGCCCTCTCCCTTTGTCTCGTTCTTTCCTCCCTTTTTCACCCTTCCTCCTCTTCCTCCCACGTACAGTTTGTATCCTTCCCTATCTGTCGCTCTGCATCCAATGCGTCACTCATTTTTCAAATAAGTTCCTTTCCGACCTGTGTTCATTTATTTTTCTTTTAACGGACTCACATGGTGATGAGTTGACAACTGGATAAAAATTGCTATGTACCCATCTACGGGAATCCTCCAATGGCCATTGTTCATAAAAATCACTCTTATCCTTAGAGAGAGTGAGATACACTAACTTTCCTAAGATTTTCGTCAGAGAAGGAAGGATGAGATGACAAAGAAGAGTGATGTTTTTCATTACAAGCATGGATCCGATGGATGAAATTGGGAGACCCTTCCTCTATCCTCCATGCCTCTGCTCTAACCTAAAATTTTCATTCACGCTCGTCTGTTGAATACCTAATTTCGCCAGTCCCTGATTCGAAAGAGTGAGTAGTAGTGATAAATAGGGGAAGCGACCGACAGCTAAGTTTATGCAAGAGTGAGAAAATTGGAAATGCTGTCCATAACATCAATCAGTGGGGGCTCACAAAAAAATTTCAGTTGCATAGGCATATGCAACTCTGTTTTTGAATGAATCTTTTTAATGAAAGGGGTCGCGGAAATTACTTTCCCCAGACCACGTGATTGCTTTGATACTAATCAGTCCATGACAGGATCTTTTCTATTACATTAGGCACAACCTTTGCTCGAATTGTTAATGTATAGGAGTATTTTCAGCCCTGATAGCATCTGCAATCCGTCGTACGTGATCATATTTTACCATGTGGGATTATACTTTCACACATGGAGAGGTGAAGGTGGCCCAAACCTTGCTTAATTACGATGTAGTATTCCACTCGTCATAGGTATACGCAAATACCGTTCCTGATATCCAAGATAACACACATCCTATCTGCTATGTTACCATCACTGTGAACTTTCAAGATATAGTCATTAGAGCCACTGTCTACACTTAACAATTAAACTAAGTAAATGTAGTACCGTTGATCGACTATGGGTAACAAAAATTTTCCTCGCATGAATATGTATGCGAGGAAAAATTTGCATCATTGCTTTTTATGCATGCATAAAAAGAAAAGTGAAATTAATACAGTATCACAGAATATTATCTTAGTTATAATCTAGATTACTAACTCTCCGTTCTATTCATATGTAAAAACATATCTTACAAACGCCGTAAGGATATGTGGTATAGAATTTTAGGAACGAGCCATGTAAGTAGGATGTTTGTGAAGGAGAGGTAATCATTAATTACGTAGTTGAGTAGGTTGTGAATTGCGCGAGGGAATATCGAACCAGAGTCTATCAGATCTTCAGACTCTTTATATAGTTAGTTATATTGCCATTAGAATGCATGGCCTTGATGATGTATTATTATTAGGTAATCTACCGTTTAAGGTAGGTTTTTTGGATGGACACAATTATCAAATAAACATTTTGTGACTCCTCACTTAGCAAACTAATCTATATCAGGTCCCTCTTCATCTCTGTGTACTTCTTTCCACCCTTCATCCCGTCCAACATCTCTATCCTGTTCCTGCCCTTTCCTCGCTTGCCCAACATTCTCCTATCTATTACCCTCTTCAACATTCCACTACCGCTTAATACGCCTTTCATCCATTTTTTCTGCCTCCATAGGATTTCTCTCAAAAACCCCTCTCCTCACCCACCATCTCCAGTACTTCCTCATTTGTTTTCCTTTCGGTCCATTTCGCCTTCTCCATTCTTCTCCACACCCACATTTCAAAAGCCTCCAATCTACGTCTATCCTCCTGCTTCAGCGACCACGTTTCCGCGCCGTACATAGCTACGCTGATGATGTATTGTTGGACTTGAATTATTACCCCAGAGTTTTAAGTACAAAACAAGAAATAGAATACTGAAAATTAAAAACAGCTCACTTTATAACTTTCAATTTATTATTAAGGTAATAAAAAATTCCAAAGTTTATAACAACGAATTTGATACGGCTGACAATAGTTTCAGTGTTTTTGCGCAAATTGTCACTGCAAGCAAGTAAGTAATGTTATTGCACTTGTAAGTAAGGCTTTATCTTTCGATTCATACTAAAAAAATGATTCTGGAGGCCAGCTAGAATTTAGAAGTATGTATCAGACAAATTGAAGTTACTTATACTATTTATTTTCTTTCACGGACGCGTAAGGAGATTATAGTCCTCAGGTAGAATAAAATATTACTCCTACTCGCTGACTTCCCTTTCTTACAGCACAGAAATTCACTATTTTCTTCCTATGGCACGATCTTGCGTGAGTTATGAATTCCTTGAAATTGTTGTACTTAACACTGAACTGAACTAAACGTAAATCTTCCCGAACGAATCAGATGCAGTTTCATCCCTTGCTTCATTTTTTATGACGTTGATTCATAGAGTAGAGATCGATCATTTGCTGCTTACAATTTAGTACAAAAACACATCACGCGAACCCCGACGCTGCCTTTTCGTGAATTATGAACTTAAGACGCTAAAATCAGATCTGTATTCACCATAAACAAAGGTGATATAAAAATTGCGACATTTTCTTCTTAAAATCAATTATTAAGCATCCAATTCTAACAGCTGCACTTGGAAATAACATCTCTCGAAAAAATAATTTTCAATCTGGGTTTTTTATACCCACAAATACCTGACCTGTTTCTTTTCACGATTTATACCCGAAAGCAGAAAAGATGCAAAATACAATAATTCGATAAATTTAATTTCAGCTTCTTCCATTATGTTTCCCATCTCATTATCATCCACTAAACACGCAATATAAGCTTTTTGACGACATTCATGTGGTTTTAAAGTAACATCGCCAATGGTGGGTAATTTGTTTCAAATACGGTTTTTTTGAGAAAATTTTCAACGAAGCTTTGAGTTTATCGGTAAAAATTGTATTTAGCTTCTTATATGATTATTTTTTCTTTAGAAATTTAAGTTGAAATGTGTTTTTTATCAGGAATGATGACAAAAACAATGCTATCCGCCATAGCATTGGCAAACTCAACGAATCCGCTTTGGTCCTGCATCGAATTCGCGGTAAATCTTTGGCAAGAGAGACGGGGAAGAAAGCCGAGATCCCCGAGGCATTTCTGCCCGAATCCGCTGCGAGGCCACTCATTCGATACTTTTCGTCGTAAATTACGCAAGGAAGAGGGCCAACTATAATTTACAGCTCCTTCGCGAAAATATGAACGCTTAGCCTTTAAGCAAAACCCGGAGTGGGTACATACCTACCTGAGCACCATTTCGCAAATACGAAACGAAACACTAATCTCGTGAGTGACCCGTGGATTTTAGTCACGCAGTTGTACCTGTCCATATTTTCAGAGCGTAATCACATGTCTTGGAACATGAAGGGAATCCTATACCCTTCCCGCCCACCAGCTCTGCGATGATCAACTCCCTTGCCAGAAAACTCTCCTGCCATCTCTTACGCACTTCCTTCCCTGTCTGCCACCCACCCCACCTAACTCTCACGCGGGTTTCCAACTCCACCCTCTTCTACCTTTTGCACCTTTGCATCCGAGCTCCTCCCTCACCTCTTCCAGATCCGCATAAACCACACAGAGGATGGATAACCTGCAGACACGTCGTGGTGGTCCTCATGAAGGAATCGACCTCGCACGTATTTTAAAAGTGCCATTCTCAGTGCCCTTGCCCAAAGTGTGCTTACCGGGCAGGATCCGCCAAGTGCACAGCGTATTTAATTTTTCGTTATTCGTCTACAAATTTACCTTCAGGATGGTGATTCCATGCGCAACCGGAAAAATTGTTAAAGGGCAGCAGACATGCAAGAATACGTCAGCCGAGATCACAATTCATGGAAAATGGATAGTGGAGGCCAATGGTAAAATATTAAAGTTTAAAAATTTAGCACTAGGAATTACCAGTTCCTAATTTTATTATAACTCTCTAATAATTGGAAGACAGGAGATGCATCGTAGATAATTGGAAGGACGGTTAATTTACAAAGAATGCAGGCTCGTAAAGTATATTAGACGGAAAACGTAAAATAGTTCTGACACTAAAATACAAAGGTTTAGTGCACATGATATTCTTCGTGGATACGAATGACCAATAGTGAAAAAATACCAAAATATGCTCGATATCAATTGTTTCCATTTCTAGAGATGTATATCGCGAACCAATGATTAAACCTGACAAAAATTTACACACTGAATTCTTGTAGATGTTGCGTGGCATATTTTTAAATGGAAATGACAGATAACTATATTTCTATTAACTTACTCAATTCCACAGTTAATAGATAAATTTGAAAGAATTTTTTCGACATTTAAAATCCGTAATCTCAAAGGAATAATGAGGAAACTACTAGATCATCTTTCAATCTTGATTTTTAATATAATATTCAATTAAAAGATTGGAAACCGTGAGGTACTCTGCATTATATATCGATAGATTTATGTATATTTCGAATGAGCAAAAAAATATCAGCCGCAATAAAAAATGATAATAGATAAGAGGGCCAAATGACTGTACTCAACCTACATAAAGACGAACTTCGATTTTGAGTATTTTTAAGCTGTTCATTGCGTCTTTCTGATTTAAATTTCCAACGCGCGGTCAAACTCAAACTGACAACATCAAAGAACTATTTTTTTAGCGTAATTAATTAAACAGTTATAAATATATGTCCAAGAACACGTGTGCTAGACAAGCTCAAAAAGTCCATTAGATTAACAAGATTCTACTTGAATCTCCAATATCAAAGATCCATTATAGAACATATTAATAAACCATAAACACAGTAATCAACCCGAAGGTTGGTTTATTAGGTGATGGTAGAGCTCACCCATGTACCAAGCCCGACGGCGTGTGAATATTCACACATCAGGTTAGGGGGGCCAGTTCCTTTCCATGTGGCGGTTATGGTTTCCCAGGAGGATCTGGTACCCGAAAAATCAACTAGCTTGGGTGGAGCTACAGGTGTCCTGAATGCCTCGCCCAGGAATCGAACCCGGGACCCTCCGGTCAGTAGACCAACGCTCTACCCCCTGGACCGTCGCGACCCACAATATATTAACAAATAAACTAAAATGCAAATATAAGAATTGGTCGTAAGTGGTTCGGTTCTAAATTAATCTGTCTCCAAATCTCTTCATGCATTCCTTTTCCTTCGCATTCATTTTATCCAGTGCCTGTAAATGCATCCTGTCTGCTGTGTTCCTCTGCATACGACCCTATATGCAACTTGGCCTGACTCTATTCCTTTAAGTAAACCAACATAACTCAAACCTTTGGCATTTCACTGTTTTCCTCAGGTTTTAAAGATGTATGGTTATTACTAAGTATTCCCATCAGACGCTTTTATTAGCCATTAATTTCCTCCTCTATGAGAGGAAAGATATTTGCAGTTAACAGAGATGTGATGTTTAAATTAAGCCGACTAACTTAAGGATTTTAAAGAAGTCAAGGCCCGCTTATCCTTAACAGATATGGCCTCCTTTCTTTGCCTAGTTTTTCTTTCTAATAGGGTACAATAACTTCATCAACTCTCGAGCTGTCAGTCAGTCACTGTTGCAGATCTGTAAGACGACATATCGGCAATGATTCACCTAAAGAGGACTCAGCTAGAAAATCCATAAAAATATTGTCCTGTTCCTTCCACGAGTTTTGTTTTTGTAGTGTGAGTGTTATGACGGGTGAATTATCGCTGGAAAGATGTGATGTAGGTTAAGATATTCCAGTGTTCCAGCCCTAATTTCATTATATAAGTTGGGAAAAAACGACGGCGTCACACTCTCCCATCCAAGTTGGCTCTCGTGAAGCATGGACTTTGCACGGAGCACTCGTGTCCCATTAATGGAGCTTTCTCCCATTAGGGTCGAAATCTGAGGCTAGAGAGCCTATACTCGCTGGGAAGTCACGTGAATCACAGTCAAATTTTCAGCATTTGTGGAGTTCCGTAAACCTTCTTTTCCAAAATTTCTTGCGTCCAATTGATTGATCTGGGTTGTAATGAAGTTTTCCTGCAACAGTATTTCAATTTCCTCCCAGGCTTATTGCCATTGGTCGAATTATCTGTGTATTCCTTATACTTGAAAGCCGAAAACTTGTTTTGTGACTCCGTTATGTTGAAAATTACCAGTTTCTGCTTTTTAAGTTGTTCTAATAATTCAAATGTTTTTATTATACTCCTCTGTTAGCATTTCTGAACAGCTTCACTTATTTGTTAACTTCTATGATTTCAGAGGTCATGATTCAATGAATGAAAATTAGAGATTTTCGTCTATATTGGCTGCAGCAAGCCCTTATGTTGGTGGAATATGGCGATCATTGCCATCATTGTGCTCAGCTTTCAAAACTTCCCTCAATCTTCCCGAAGATTGACTCTTTGCTCGTCCTAATATGGGCTTTAGAATCCGACCGTTGGTCATTTGTTTTCGACTCGTTGTCGCAGGCATGTCTACTCTTTCTTTTTTTCGGCTCGTCTTCTACTCTCTTGGCCCATACACGATTTTTCTCTCACATTCGACTCGAATTTCCTTTCAAAGGGGGGCGTCTGTATTTTACTTATCCTCCACCTTCGCGTTATTTCTTTTTATTTGTCTCCACAATTATGTGATTTTTTGGTGAATTCTATGCCTTGAGTATAGTACGCAGGGCATTTTTCAATAGGACGCTTCATGCGTACCACCGAAACATGATGATTTTCCAGTTTTTGGCCAAAAGACACCTTCATTTTCCCTGCGATTCCATATATAGCGTCGTATATATTTTATACGAGGGCTTTCAAGAAAGTACTTACTTACGTTTCGACCTATCGTGGTTGTGGGTAGGGACAGAGCCACCATCTTGGTGTCTAAACGTCCCTAAACTCAGTACGCATCCTGCTGTGGTAGTGTGCAGACTGTGGTTCTTCTACTTTGCTTGAACTATTAAGATGTGTGCTGCAATAGAAAATCCCGCGAGTTGTAGAGTGCAATCTGTGATTGGGTTCTTACTGGCAAAAAATCACAAGCCAATTGAAATTCATAGGCAACTGCGTGAAGTACGGAGTCGGAACAATGAGTGAAGGCGGAGTGAGGCAGCGGTCCATTCAGTTTCAATATGGCCGCACCAATGTTCACAAACTAGGTCGGCCTAGCCTTGTGACACATGGACTGTGGCCAGTTCTTGGACATGATGGGCATTTGTCTGTTCATTCCTAAACTAACAACACCTGACGCACAACACTGTCATTCATCACTTAATCAGTGCATATAGCATATTTCCTGATGAATATCAGCAGGTTTGAAGTTTATTGCAGTAAATACCATATCACTAATTGGATTTCACATTTGGCGGGATTTCCAACTGTCTTGCTCATTTTTACTCGCTACTGTATACAAACGACAAGCGGAACGGCCTTCAAAATCCTCCAGCTCGAGTCGTACTGCCCTAGTGTGTATGTCAATATAGCAAACATTCGATTCTCTCTCTCTCCCCCCCCCCCACCTGTTTCGCTCGCTACATGCAAGCCGTACTCGAATCCATTGTACTTTATCAATAGCGGCTTTTAAGTATTTTAAATCGGTACAGGGATATTTTAGCTATACGAGGGCTGACCCTGGTAATTCTCCCGATATCACTGTCCTCAAACCTTAGCAGCTTATGTGCTGTAGTGACATACAGATCGGAGCTGGACTTCGAAAGATTTTTAACGGAGACACTGGGAACGCTCATATTGCGAAGATGTTCCTTAATAAATTGTATTTCAAGACCCACATCAAGGGGATAAATGAAGTACAAGTATCTGGATTTCTTGCCTCCCTTTTGGTACCATTTGGTCTGGATTTGTTCCTAATTGTCGTATAAGATTTTTCTAAGGGAGTTAAAATCTTATGGTGTTTTTAAATGGAGCATGGACCCTAAAATCTCATATGTATTTTTACTTCCTCATGTTACATACTCATAAGACTGGGCACGAAGTTAAAGAATTTATGGATGTCCAAGTTATTGCTCCGTCTTCTGAGGCAGGAAAGCGGTACTCACTCACCAAGTTGTTCAAAATTAGAAACACAAGAAGTCCTCCACGGTAGTTAGATCCTTAGGGACAACGCGTAACCAAGACAGAGTGGGGACTAGCACCACCTTGGATACGTTTTTTACATGAAAGGGAGGACAGGTAGGCGAGTGAGGAGAAAGAGGACCATTTCGGGGATAGGGAATTCGGGAAGGGTGTGCTTGAGGTTCTTCACAAAGTCACTGTGAAAAATTAAAAAATATGGTCATTCCAAATACGTTCCGTCCTGTGCTGCACATGTAAGGCATCCCTGTGCGCGGTTTGCAACCCCTTGCTGGTTTTCGAATGCCATCCTTCTCACCCCGTTATGTCTCTCAGCATCCTCACGCATTCCCTTCGAGGATAAAAACGCATATAAGATAACACTTCCCCACTTTGCACTAAAAGATTATGTAAAGTTAGGTTGATATCTCTATTTATTATATTCTATTATCTTAGTTTCCAGTTGTACGATCAAGTCACTGAAAATGGTCACGTCTATAGCAGTTGCGAAGTATGCATAGCATTTATGGTACCAAAAATGGGCATAAAAAATTTACCAACACAAAATCGACAAAATAAAACTACCCGCATCAGAAATCGTTATAAAAGATTTTTCATGTAATGCTATCATGAAAGAAGGCGTGAGTCAGTTGTTGCTATGGAATAACGGGGTGGATGCTTAGCAGTAATTTTAACAAAAAATCAGCGATTTTTCGCTATAATTCCTTCCCTTACATTTAAGACTATTCCCCCTGCCATTTTAGTATTCACCATAAAATTCATAATTATCCTGGAAGAATAATTTTCAAATTTACATTCCGATGTCTTACCCCGTCATTTCATCAAATTGTACGAACTCTTTCGATTATTCGTTCCAAACCAGACCTCACATGTTAAATTCAAAGCTGGCCATACTTCAAAGTAGGACGTTTTCATAATTAGGTACGCACGCATACAATGAACAATGGAACATTTTACATTATGAGTGACCGCAAGAAATCCCCTCACTGCATTCCAGTGAATATTTTTACATTGGAAGAATGATAGCTGCCTTTTTTAATCTAACTCAAGTAGCGCAGTAGCCAGGTGAAAGTAGTTTCAAACAGCAATTCAAAATAAATTGCGAAGAATAAATCATTAATTAAAATAATACCTTTATAATCGGAAAATCGATGAGTTGACGAGAAAATTAGATTTTCTACAGCATGTTTTTCTTCGTAAACTGCCACCATGTCGTCATTTTCCTGTCTGTGCAGACGTCAAACTCAACACCTCAATTTCTTCCTGATAAGGTCACTGCTCAAATACCGTTTTTGAACGTAGTTGGAAACGTTGTGTCACAGCGAGACGAATAGGTATACTTTCACGTAAAATACGTGGTGGATAAATCTTTAGGTATTCCCTCAAACTGAAATTTTTTCCCATTCGGGTCTAAGATTCGATAAACGCAACCAGCGATGTTTTTCATTCTTTCCTTTTCGTCTCACACTGCACCACACCCACTCCGCTGCGCCACCCAGCACCACCCTCTCTCGCTTACCCCATTCAATCTTCGCCTCATCCCTTTCCCTTCACCACACCCTGTACTCAACAAAACGCATTCTCTCTCTCTCTCTCTTTTCCTCTCAGTCGCCCAACCACAGCGCCCTGCGATAAGGGCATCTTTATATCGGGGTCCCTTTTGTATCTCGAGACCCAACCCAAGTCTCATTCCTCCGAGTTCGTCCAATCACATTCCACCTCCAACACCTCCTCCCTTTCCTCTCCGTCCCCAGACCCAGTCAATCTCCCTACACTTCAATTTCCCAGCATTCACGCCTCCTACCCTCTACCATTCCCGCGCCGGTGACCTTTGCTACTCCTGAAGCATTAATCCCCTTCTCTCACGCGAGGTGCGGAAAAATGGGGATACGTACACACAGCACATAAATTGCGCGGCCAAGTTTTTTTTAGTTTGCTTTAACGATCTCGAGGTAAACGCCCACGTGTCGTTCATACCGTAGATTTAAGTAGCATTCCAAAGCATGCATAAAACATGAAATGGCTTGAATAAACCATTCCACATGATAATTATAATATATCAAATAAATTTAGACTAATCTCAGGTTTGTTTTCTTTTTTGACATGTACCCAATTTCAGTTCAAAAATAAATTGCAAATGGGAAACTATTAGAATAAAAAAGATTGTGGATAAAATAGAACATTTTTTCGTAGAAGTGACTTATTTGTAAGATAACTGTAATGAAACCCTTGCATTTGTTATTATTTAATCAGCAAATATTGAGCACACCTCTCCACTACACGATCAATCTGAAACTTTATAATGTTGCGAATTTTAGCGAGCATTTTCAAAAATAAACAAAGTAGAAGAAGATCGAGTTAAAGTACTTAATTTAAAACCAAATCACATCTTGTACGACGAGTGAATGTCCACCTGCGAGGCTGAGAGGTTAAAACTACAAGCAACAACCAAGCAAACACCGAAGCTTATCTTTCAAAGGAAAGAATATTTTGATACCTTCGAGTAGAACCTCAATAGCGGATTCTAATATTCAAAATTCAATTAGGCTAATTCAATTCCAAATTCGGAATTACTCTGCCAAAATATGCAATTATGATTACTTACTGTTGAACTTGTATTTTTATTTTCTCCCCAGATTATTTACTGTCATTAATGGCGTAAAATATAAATCGCGGTTCTACTAATATTTTGTGAGATATTGAGTTTAAATTTAATTTTTTCGCTTAGGTACCTACTTATACCTGTATAAAATTGAACTATCGACATACATGTACAACGTTACATTTACTTTTCAAGGAGTATAATTATGTTTGATCGATTTAGCAAAACACTACATCTTATTATTATCATCGTATATTACTATGGTAGGCTACCTTTTAAGATAGGTTTTTAATTTAAACAGATGAATCACTGCTACCATTCTAAGCCTCACCTGACTAGAAACAACCTGAAATACCTGTAAAATACCGACTTATGACCTTCTTCGATTATGTATATTGTAAAAGGTGTGATCAAAAAAAGACCGGACTGATTATAATCTGCGCAAACCGTTCAACGGATCGAGACGAGACACGGGCGCTATCTAGTGACACATCAGACGACTAAAACGAGAGGTGTTGCATTTGTTTACGTCGAGTCGTTACGCAGCAGCATCGTAGCCTATTCGTCCCCGCGTGCAACGGCAGCAATGAAGGAGCTAAAGGAACAGCGTGTGTGGGTTAAATTTTGTTTCAAACTTGACAAAAGTGCTACGGAGACATTTGGAATAATTCAGCAAGCCTTTGTTAATGAGCTATGAGTCAAATTCCAGTGTTTTGAGTGGTACAGTCGTTTTAAATCGGGCAGAACCTCGACAGTTGAAGATTCGCCTTCCACTTCGACAGACCCCAACCATGTCAAATTAGTGAACGATTTAGTGCGGGCAAATCGCCGATTAAGTGTTAGGGAGATAGCTGAGGAAGTGAACATTTATTTTGGATCCTGTCGCACAATTTTGACAGACATTTTGGGCATGACGCGCGTCGTATCAAAATTCGTCCCGCGGGAACTGACTGATGAACATGAGTTTTTCGCCAGAACCGGAACTTCCGTGATCCCGCAACCACCCTACTCTCCATCAGACTTTTTTTTGTTTTCAAAGTTAAAATCAACCTTGAAAGGGAGCCAATACGACTCTAATGTGGACATTAAAACTAATTGTACGGCGGACCTGAAGAGAATCCCTAAGGCGGCTTACTAGACAGGGTTCGAGAGCTGGAAGAAACGTTGGTGAAGGTGTGTTGTCAGCCAAGGCATGTACACGTACTTTGAGGGCGACAAGTTCGATTAAGCTGCATCTGTCGAAATAAACAAGTTATAAAATCAGTCCTGTCTTTTTTTGATCACATATTGTATTCATCATTTCATTCCGTCCAGCATTCCTGTTCTTTTCCTCCTTCTAACTCGTAAACCTAACGTTTTCACCTCTATCAAAGTCTTCAGCCAATCACGACCCATCAAAATGCTCTGAATCCATCTTCCTGCCTCCTTTGGATTTCTCCCAACAATCCTATCCGCTCTTCCACAACGCCCGAATTTCTTTCTTCCTTTCCGTGTATTTCACCTTAAACATCCTTCTCCACACCTACCACTCAAACGCTTCCAATCCACGCCTATCTTCTTGCTTCAATGGTAATAGTTCCGCGCCGTACAAAATCACGCTCCAAATACAAGTTTGAACAAGCCTCTTCTTAACATTCTTACTCTAAGTCCTTCTTTCTACTAACAGCTTCTTTACCTAGCGCAATATTTTTTCTTCTTACGCTACTTTGACCATCTTGATCCAAAACACGTCTCAAATAGTTCCACATGCTCTAGTTTATCCTCTCCAATTTTAACGCTTATCTAAGCCTTCATATTTCTCTTAGCCTTTGTTTTCTTTTAGTTGACTCTCATACCATGCCTATCATAGCACTTTTCTAATTCGCACAGCAGTAATTGTAACCTCTTGGATGACTAGTTGACTAAAATTTGGTCATCTACAAATCTAAGCAATTTTACGAATTCTCCAACCCACTTTCATGAATATCTCCAGCTTCTCCGGTACCACTGTCATCATTTCCTTCGCATACACGTTGAAGAGCATGAGCGATGTTGGACAGCCCTGCCTTGAGCACAATCATATTACAAATAGCAATGAAATATTCATGTGATAAATTATCGTCCACGCGAAATCATCTTAAAAAATAAAAAAAGAGCCAATCATTACAAGCTCATCTCTAAGGAACGACATGTTCACAAATAAATTTGATGAAAGTATCGAGAAAAAATTCTAATCGACTCGACCCCAGTGTTACTAGATTACCTTTGCTTATAGTCAATGTTCCTTGACATATAACTGAAAGAGCTTAACTTTCGGGCAAATCGATTCATACGGATATGCTCTTTTTATTTAGCCTTTTTTGCACCATGAGAAAATATTTCAGTCATGAGCTTGTGACGTCTCAATTAGTAAACTGACGCTAAGAGTGAAAAAAAGGAACATCCCACACTCGAACGTGGATCCGGCCCGGTATACGAAGCATAAATTAAGATGGAAATAACTCCAGAGATTCGAGACGGGCGCCACCGGGCGGGAGATCTAGAAAACTCGGGCAATCCGGTGGCGGCGTGGCGTCGTCGTGGCGACCGAATAATAACTCCACTGAGGGCTCCGGCCAAGAGAGCACAGATTGAGACGTTTCATCTCCCGATCGCTAACCTCCGCCCCACCCCCCCTCCCTCGATCGGCTAATGAACAAAACGAAAATATTCTGCACCATCCGTCTCTCATCCTACTCCCTCTGTTCCTCTTCCCGTCATGCATCGCTCGCTTCGTGACCAAATTCGATTCCTCCCCACCTCTATCGGTTTCTGCTCCATCCCTCCCTCCCCCCATCAGGTTATTCGTACCCCATTCCACCCCACTTACCCGCGGAAGAATCCGCCATCTTCGTCAATTCGGTTTCTAGGAAATTCATTTCGCCTTCTTGCGCCGACCTGAAGTCAGCTCACGTCCAGTGCGGGATTCTTTTAGGGCAGGAAAATATAATGAAGCCATTTCGCGACTACGCTCCTTTCTTTTTCTTTGTTTCAACACAGGCCGTATTTTCCGTTCCAGTTTGAAGCAGTAACCGTCGGCAATTTTCTTCCACCTACGTCGTCCCTCCCCCCCCCCCTCCCGAGGAGGTGTCCTTTCAAGCCATAATAACTGACATTAAGCTCTTTTTCTCGCCGAAAAGAAAGCTAATCATACCAAGTCTCCGATGGGCGTTAGACGTTGTTCGACGTTAATATTCAAAAGTTTTCTGAGAGATGATTACGGGAATTTAATGCCAGCAAGAAGATTATCTGACAAGCAACAAAAAGTAAGAGATTTAATGATACCAATTTATTAAACAGTGCAGGATGTGGGAGATTCTTACTAATCAATGGATTGATTGTGGAGATACTCTAGTGCAATCTACCAGGCTGGAAAGTTTAAAATGACATATTTTGCAACAAAAAATAAATCACCGAGAGCAACACGATAGCAAGAAATCGAAAATAAGAGCATGAAGAGGTTCGAAGTGGGTGTTCGTAAATCAGCATTTATCACACAATCATCAATGGTTAATGGCGAAGCATAATACTTGGAGACACGACATTGCACTATTAGGAAAGAAAACACTTCTCTACCGAGTTTATTAAAAATAACCATACGCAAGCGGACTCATAAAAACGAAACCGTGGGTGAATTATGACAATAAAAATTAAATGTTTCGAAAGTTTTATAAATTTTTAATACATTTACATATAAAAATGGACACCTCAGCGTAAAAACTTGATCACACGATAGAAAATTGTAATAATTACGACCGCATTAAAATCATTTTTGGGGAAAAACGTTTATCACGCAGCCATTTTAAAATTTTCCATCGTCCTCCCAATAATAATTTCCAAAAAATTTAAGGTTTAACTGATTTTAACAATCGCTTAATTTTCAATTTACATATTCAAAGGCAAAAAATCAAAGCACTGATGAAAATATTGAGATAACGACACAAAACGAAATTACGGGTATATCATATTTGCATGGGGAATTACTCGTAAATACTCGTAAAAGAAAAAAACTAAACCAAAAAGTGTTAGCCCAATTATGATTATTACTTCATTAGTGATTTTCACGTGTAACCTCCTGGTAGCATATGAGAGAGGAAATAGTGAAACAGATCGCATTATTGATATGGTTCAGCACGATAAAGTCATAGAGAAATATTTGTATTACAATTTGTATCGAATCACCAATTTCAGCAGGAGGGTTGAGTATTTCTATACACAAGTATACATTCTTGCGTGTTTCACTGCCAATAACATCAGACTAGGTGAAGACAATAAATGAGAAAACAGTGAAACATCCTGTAAAGCCTTCGATTAGACTACTGCTTCCAAAAGGAAAATGTGGAACTAGCTCCATAGAAACAGTAATGGGGATGAGAGAAATATTAATAGAGAGAGAAATATCACTACCTAAAATTCAAGAATGCTACATTTTTTGTACCTTTTCTCCTCATATAAAGTACCTACGGTTAGGAAATTGATAAGAAAAGAAAACTTTTACGACACATTAGATTGCACTAAAATCCAATTGATAAGACTCTTCAATCCATATTCCAACTTGCGCCAAAATAAAAATCGCTCAGTTAATGCTATTTTTTGGAAAAGATCATTAAGTTCTTCATTGCCCACTATTTAATTAATATTATTATAAAGAGTAATAATCCGGCCTTATAATAAATAAATTATTGTTATAAAATAATAATAATGCGGCCTTCTGTTCTTTGAATGCAGTAGCAGACACTTCTGGATGATTTCTATGCTTGAGCCATCCGCGCTTGGTATCCTGTAAGCTTCTCAGATCCATGTCATATCACGTGCTTTCGGAGTAGCAGGAAGACCCCACCTGCTCTGCCTTCAGAGTGCAACTTCTACCTCAATCCTCTCCTATCTGTATCTCAATATTTTAGTTTCCGCCGCATTGATGAATCGTGATACAATAAATTTACAGATAGGTGAATTAATGTGCACCTTGCCCCCAGACTTCCACATTACAGTGCTGTGGCTGAAACATTGCCGTTAGTCCGCCGAGATAATAACCAACGTCTTTGGCATAAACATTAAAGAATTATTTTTCAAAAGCATAAACTTTATATTTCGCGGCTCAAGATTTATATCTGAATCCCTCACCGCCACTGATGGACTTGATGCTTATTTTCTGTCTTCACACTAATAATAAATACGGTGTTGAAATAAATTAAAGATGTAAAAGCAGCTGAGAAATGGTGCGGTAAAGAAATGGAAACACCTGACTGCGAGCACTTCTGGAAGAAATATTCGGAGAAGAGTATCCCTAAATTTTTATCTTCTTTCTTTCAAATATCACATTCCCTAGCTTAACCAAAAGAATGCAAGGAAATCTTTTAATTCTGAAGTACGATTAACGAGTCAAGGGTTTTATGAGCATAGCATTCATATTTTTTTCTAGCACCTTTCATTCGACACACATGTGTATGTGTCAGATCGTACCTTCGTTTCTTTAACTCCTGTTTCTTCAACTTCGTTCGTCGTTTCTTTAACTCCTGTTGGCCATAATTCATTTCTCATCTGGATTCATAGGGTTAGGAGATATTGAAGGCACAGAGAAAGATGAGAGTCTCTATAAAAAACGTACCGTTCACCATTCATATCAATATGAATGGGAGAAAAATCAAACGACACTCAAAAGGAGCTATGGACATAATATTGCTGGATATCTTGGGTTCGAACTTCAAAATTCTCATAAAATAAATTATACAGCAAACAGGTGTGCTAGAAATCGCTGTCAATAACATACGTGACCATTAGGTTTTCTCACAACGGCAATTTTTAAATTGTTCATAAGAATTGCGACAAAAGTGTTTCGCGAAAGTAGCCATAAATTTCATCTACATCCACACAATACCCCGCAAACCGCCACAAGGGTTTTTGGCGGGGGGAGTTAGGCCATCACTCGTAAACTAGAATAAAACCACATGCAAAACCAAATTATGCTACCTCCACACAAATATTAGATTGTTCATGCTCTCGACAAACCCTAATAACACGAAAGAAAGTACTTCCATGAGACAATATTCAATAACAGGATGCGTACATTGACATCATGCTGTAGAACTATTAAAAATATGGGTCTAGTAAATAAAAAGATCTCCATGCAGAAAGAAACATACAAGATATCGACAAATATATACACTAACAATTCTAATTATCTCCTACGCGATTGCTGTCATGTCTGGAATCGCTATCTATGATCACTAATGGTTCAATGAAAAAACGACATTTTATGTCCATAAGTTTTACAATAAATCTCTCTGATTTTACGTTGGTGATCTGATCTACTAAAGTAAATTGGGGCCTGTAATATGTTCCTAATATCCTCAGATAAGTATCCTCCCTCAAATTTGCACAGTGCTTTTAACCTGTATTTCAGCCTACGGTCAATTAGTGGCTCCCATTCTAATTCTTTCATTTGTGTCGTGACACTCCTACCTTGTTCATAGCAACTTTCTACAAACCTAGCTGCTCTTTTTTGTATTTGATCTACTACTTGAAGTCTACTTAATGAGGATCCCATACACTTGCAGCATTCTCAAGGTTGGGCCAACTTACGTGAAATAATAAGGGTCATTAACCCTTTCATTACAATTCCCAAGTATTCCGATGGATTTCGTGGTAGGATAGCGTGACCAGAGAAATAAAACCAACTAGGTTCCAGTTAACTCACCTATTCTCATATAAATTAGCGCATGGAGCTCATACTAATCACCTGGCCAAGGTGCACGTAACTCTACATCGCCTCCAGGACAGGCAGCATAATTCACTCGCAAGCCACTCGGTGGATAAACATAACAACAGAGATAAAGTAATTCACTTGCTGTTTTAGAGGCCACTCAGTTATGTGGATAGAAGTAGAAGTATATCGTTATTTGGTGCGCAAATTGAGAAACTTTCGTGACATAAGTTTTGGAATATTATCCACCCACTTTTAGGGGTATACCACACAAAATAGTCGTTGAAAGCAAAAGTCAGTATTTATAAGTCCGTTTTTTTTAACTACTCAGTTAAATATTTACAATTTTTTTCCAGTTGGAGTCAATTTAATTATTAGCGGCCAACTTGAACAATTTTCCGAACATTGGCATATTAGTCACCTATGTATTAGATGCATTATGTATCGCTTAACATTAGCCAATTTAAAGAAATAGCTCGCATAGCCAATTTACCAATTATGTCGTGGTATTACTAACAAGAGAATTAGAAATACGATAAGCTCTAATCTAAAATATTTACCGGAATTGTCAGAGTGGAGAGATGATGCATTAGTCAAACAAACAATGGCTAACTTGGAAGGAAGGCATCATAATATTGCACAGAATAAGCTTGACACAAGCGGAAGTTTGTAGAAAAAGACTTGCTCATGATAAATTATTTGTTTATGAGCTGGCACCAAGGCTTGCAAGGAAAAATCATTTGAAAATAGGAGGAAGAGAATTTATAATGGCTAACAAATATCAGTAAATGAATGCTCTCAAGGCATAGAGAACATTAATAAATTGTGTGTGTTACTTAATCATCATCAGTTTTTCAACTGTAAGATTGATTTCCCCAAGCCCTCAATTTTTCTCTATTCAGTCTTAATTTTACCCCCCCTCTGATACGTGTAGATTTTCTATTTTACGTCCTTGTTAAATTGTCTAATGTGCTTGTCTCTTGATCTTCCTCCCGGGATCTTCCCTTCAACTTTTCCCTATTACGTTTCTATCTAAGCCATTTTCCCTCAAGGTGAGTTCAATCCATCTACAACAGTTCTTCTTTTTCATACAGCTCTCCATATGCTCCTTTCCTCTTCTGCTCTTACACAGACAATGCTGCTCCCTCCGTTCTCACTTTCTCTAGCCCTTTAGTCTTCAGAATTCTCCACCAGCACCAAGTTTCAAATTCTTTACTGGTCACTTCTCCAATGCTACATGTCTCTGATTTGTAGAGTAACATATTCCATACAAATATTTTGACGAACCGCTTCCTTTTATGCAACCTCAGGTTCTTTGAACATAATAGGTACTTCGTCTTCGTGAGCGCCTTCTTGGCTTGAGGTACTCTTTGCTTGAGGTCTGTCGAACTTCTTCCATCACACGTTATGCGGCTGCTTAGTTAGATGAAGGATTCCACTTTCTCTAGTTTTACTCGATGAATTGTGATGTTTGCCTTCAGCTTCTCTCATTAACCTAGACACCTTTGATGCCCTATTCTTGTGCGTATTTTATTGCCTCTGCTAGATAAACGTCGAATAGTGCCGGCGAAGGGTTGTACCCTTGTCTAATTCTGTTTATTTTGGCTTCTATTCTCTTTCCGTTTTTCATTTACAAGGATGTCACTTGAGTCTTGAGGCGATGGATTGTTCTTCTGTTGTTATAGTACATTCCAGGTGCTTCTTGAACATCTTGTTTCAATGATGTTGTCGGAGGTCTTCTCCACGTCCACTACTGCCACACATAATGGCTTGTTTACATGCATCATTGTTTCGGCCAATGCCCTCAAGCTGAGTATTTTCTCTCTTGCACCTTGTTACTTCCTAAATCCTAATCGTTTTTCAAGATATCTTACTGAAATTGGAAATTACGACTTGGCAGAATTTTATTTGACATTAACTTTCATGTAATGAATTCTAAGCTTTTTTTAATACACGTTCAGTTAAAAACTTAGTTCCGGGGATAAATATTGCCCAGGAAGCTACATTTAATTGAAATATTAATTTTTTAAAGGGTTTTTTTTATCTATGGAATAACACGAGCAGTACGTATTGATCTGACTGGGACCTAAGGCGTCCTCAAAGCAAATGTATACTTGTGAGCAGGAGTTGCGTGGAGAGAAAAATGAAGTAAATTAATTATTTAAGTGAATATTAAGGGTGGATAACATATCTGTCTTCATGTCTTAATTAACTTATTTGAATGATTAATACCACGCCCACGTGAACTCTATGGCCATAGACTCCACAGCGCCACCTATCCACTGACAACCTTGCGCATTTGTGATGGTCCTTATTTTTTCATTACTAGCTGCTTATGTCTTTCCACCCGTCCAACGTGCCATTTCTTTCTCACAACTCCACAATTCCCTCCATCCTTTTCCATGTACCTCGTCCATTCCCGCGTCTATCTTCGGTCATCTGGGGCCATACACTCCCAGTTCACCGTCACCCTGGTCTCGTTCACGTCCGCGGATGACTGCATTACCTTTGGCACCACTGGCTCGCAATTACCCACCAATCCCTCCCACCATTTACCCCTCACCCTCCACACCTTCAATAACTATCACCTTCCTCCTGCATCCGCCCCTCTACCTCTTTTACCCTCCACCCCACCCATATCCCCTCTCTCCACGCCCTTCTAATCTCCCTCCTATACTTCGATTTTTTACACGATTTCCTTCCCCTCTCCCTCCAGCCACTCACACTCCTCCCTCGTTTTAACTTCTTCCACCTCACCCACCCTTCTCCTCTCTTCTTCCCTTCCCTCTCCCCGTTGCTCACGTTCCCAGCTCACGGGCCTCCCAACTATCGGGGTCCTTCCGTCTCACATCCACAATCCGCGAAAGGCCTTCCCTCTGTCTCGTCATGCCCTGCTGTTCCTCTCTCTCCCTTCCACCCCCCCCCCCACAATTATTCGCTCCCTTCCCAGCGACCGCAAAAAAACCGCTGAAGAAACCGAGATCGGAAGACCGATTTCTGTATAGCTGAGGGAAATCCAGGGGAAAAAATACGAGGGAGGCGAGTGCCCAGACGGCAGATACGTCTTAACCCGATTGCGAGGCGAGAATTCCCTTTGGAGGCCCAGAGGTGGAAGTCGACCGTCCTGGAGAAATAAAGGGACAGAGAGAGAGAGAGGAAGGGAAGGAGACACGACTGAAACCCATTATCCTCATCTGTTCCTCCCGTAGTCTTTCCTGCAAGCTTCTCACGAATACCGTTTCTTCAAATCATCCATTTTGTCACCTACAACTCGCTCCCAAAATACGGAGCCTCATCGAGCCATTCTTTTCCATAATATAAGTGGGCAAACATTGAATTAATTAGGCAAGCAAATAAATGCGACTTCGAATTGACTGCATAACGTAATTGTATTTTTTGGTGCATTTAAATGACTATTTTTCTCAGTAGTCGAGCCTAATATAATTAGGACAAGCGTTAGGAGCGCCAAATAAAGGCAGGAGTCGGAGACATTTACAATCCAGCATAGAACTTTTATCACACGCAACACCTGTAGTGCATGAGAGATTTGATAAGATCCTGACTTAAATCCTGACTTTTCTTCCAAGTTTAAAGATCAAATCTACATATAGGTATATACGAGATAGATATCTCTCGTATATATTAATACATAGAATTACGTTTCTTTTAATTTCAAGTATAAGTTTCTGAAAAGGTGTGCAATACATAAGGGCGGCGTAATTACCTGGAATCGAACAATTGTGTATGTTTCTTTATTTTTATCAATTTTAGATACAATTTCCCGATTACAATTGCTAAACTAATGTTTGTCTCTCTACTTCAATGAAACCGGATCTCAATAAGTGTCATTCTCGTATTTTTGCGACTTCCAAAACCCATTCCCTCAAGCCTTTTCAGCGTCTTGGAATTCAGAAACCTATCACACCATCTTGCAATTAGCAAAAAAAGAGTTTTTCCCTGAAATAACCGCTCAAATTGAGCCGGTTTCCTAGAAATGGACTTTCACTTGAAATCTTCGTGCCCGACCCTAAAAGGAGCTGAACACTCAGCCGTTAAGGATTTGGCCAATGATCTCAAAATTCGAGGTACTGTGGATCACCCAAGTCGTTTTTCCCCATACCTACGATTAATATAAACCATAGATAAATAATAAGTCATGCAGAAAGAAGAATTATCCAAATAGATCAGGATATTTTTAGGAATGCATAATGAGAATGGATGGAGGCAGGAAAAATGGATGACAGGCGTATTGAGCGGTAGTGGAATATTGAAGAAGGTGATAGAGGGGAGAATGTTGGTAAAGCGAGGAAAGGGCAGGAACAGGATAGGGATGTTGGACGAGATGAAGGGGGGAAAGAAGTACACAGAGATGAAGAGGTACCTGATGTAGATTAGGTTGCTGGATTGGGTTTTGTTTGGAGTTACAAAATGTTTATTTGATAGCTGTGTCCATCCAAAAACCTACCTTAGACGGTAGATTACCTAATAATAATAATGAGAATGGAATGGCGAGAATGCTTGCTCGGATGATATTGTTGATGAGGAATAAAACTTAGGCAAATGGAGAATATTCATTCTCATAAAGGTAAATCTATAAGAGTTAGAACCCTCGTAGTTTCTGCATATTGTTAGCTGAAGCAGATAAAAGAGGTACAAGAAATCTTACACGTTAAAATTGCTCAATCCCGAATTTAAAAAATTTGCTATGACCTAAAATCAGGATTGACTGAGAAAAAAATATTTTTCTTTCCTGGAAAAATTTCAACTTTCCACCAATCAGCAAAATAATTACATACTTATTGTTTTTGAACACGTGAATAACTCATTATTGTACTGTTTTATGAAAATTTACAACACATTTCCAGTTGTCAAATTTTTCTTAATTCTTCTGTTGAATATCCGGTTGGAAGTCTATTACATACGACCGGAGGCTAAGTGAGAAACGGTTACTTCGCCAACAAATTTTGAAATCGCTACTCAAAAGAAAGTCTTATTTCTTATTTCAATCCTCATGCATGGCGAGAAAAACCGATGGCAAATATTGAAATTCCAATAAAATTCCACAAAGAAAGACATTTAATGGTGTCAGGGGAAAGATTTCCTCGATATATCAACATTTAGAATAGAAAGAAATGAATGTAGTGCTATACTGTAAAATAAAAAAGGTCGAGAAGAGTGAGATGACTATCACTATACAAAACCAAGGATAGCATAGGAACAGGATCGCCGAAGAGAAAAAGTGTTGGGAAATACATCGCAGTTTGGGAGTGAAGTGCGAGAGAACAGGAGGGAGAAGAGGGAATCGAGAAAGCAGGTGATAAACCGGACGCAATGCCCGTGGGTGAAAAAGAATAAAGGTAAAACTGAAGACGATGGAGCGAACGAGCGGAATAGGAATGGATGGACGTCCTAGCATAAAATGGAGGTTCAGATGGCAGCCAATCGCTTGGCAGGATTCTCTCTCTCCGCTTTTCGGTTGAAGTGGGAGAAGGGAACGTGGAGGGAGTCGAGAGAAAGATAATGAGGATGGGTGGCGTGGAAATGGTTCGGGGGGAGGCATGGAAGGGGGAGAAATAGGAAGAGGCGAGAGCTGCGGTTGGTGTTGGGACAAGGGAAGTGGTTGGAGGGATCTGCGGGCTGTTGTAGGGCGCCATAATGACCTTCCGATTCGTACCATAAAAAAGGAGGATCGAAAGACTTTGCTCCACTCTCCCCTGCGATCGTATTTTACCACTTCTTTCCCCATCCCTCTTCCCGATCCCTAAAAATTTTTACATCCCAAAGCACCATTGTCCCGGGAGCATTGAGGAATGTTGGGTCGCGCTTCGTGGCGTGAAGATAGGTGGGGGAGACAGCGCGGGAGAGTTTAGGCTTAAAAACCCCTCCTACCTCCGGACAATGGACGGTGCTCGATGTGCTTCAGGCTGAGAGCGAGCTCTATAAGTAAGAGGTGCCGGTCTGACCGGATGGGAAACAGTCGTGTGGGAGTGCTCTGGTGGAACACGAAAAGAAAAACAAGGCGGTGATAATGTCTGGCATGAATCTGAAAGGCGTTGATCGGGATGTTGTTGCGCAGCGATAAAACGCCTAAATTTATCGCGTCCAACGGTCCTGGACTTTGCCGACGACTCGACGGATCCACTAGATATAAAGTGACGCATCTAGGGCTATCGATTTGGAGAGATGAAATAAATCAGACTAAGGAATTTACTGAGAGCGGTATTAACGTTTTTTCAAGTCCCTTCATAAAATTGGAATGGGCGCGGCAGTCATTTTATATCTTTTCACCCGCTGTGTTACGTTTCATGTATTCGACACAATTTTGAAAGAAAACAACAATCTTAAGAAAACAAGGATGACTAAATAATCGTATAAGGACGAATTTCTGTCGCATTTTGAGTATGAGATGCCTACTCATATATTCTAGTGCTTAAGACGTTACGTGGAATGAAATAAGAGATTTAATGAGGAAGAGCGATGGAAGAATACTAAAAATATGAAATCGAAGAGGGGGCCATTGTGTCACTCACAGTTAATTTAGATTCACTAAATTAGATCGCAATTAAACGTCTGAGCCTATGTCAAACCAGTAAAAACCAGATTTCTGATTTTAATTATAGTTTCATTACAAGAGATGGGAGGACTCTTCCGGTTTAATTTTCAAATATTTAGGTCTCAAACACAAAGAATAGGTATTTACATAATCTCAATGGGACTCGGACCACTACAATAATAATAAAACTTCCCAACTTCGATGCATCAATTAATCCTGGTTTCAGCTACTGCTCTCCCTTTTCAATCGGCCCTCCCCACTCTCCATTTCATTCCACCTCCCCATTACGTATACTCCTCCCATTCAAGAGTCTTAACTCTCACAAACCATCTCTCCTTTTCCTTCCCACTTAAAACGCCCAACTGCCTCCCAATTCCCGATACTCTCTCCTCCTCCCCTCCGCCATTTCCTCCTCCCTCCCCCGATGCTGTCCATTAATTTGCCTCTCTCCCTCCCCCTTAAGCATAGCCCCCACCCACCTTCCGTTTCCACCACATCCTCCCCGCCCCGAACGCCTGACAACGATCCGAACAATAAACTTCGAACTCCCTTCCGCCCGTGAATATTGCCCAGGACCCATCAAGTCCTTAAGTTAATTGAACCAAGCGAAGCCAGCTCGTTTTCCCTTGTCTCTTGGAATCTGAGAGAGACTATTTGGGTAAAGTTTTTATAAGGAGAAAGGCATAAAACAACGGGCAATTTGTTTGGAGACGGGAGAGTTTATAGAAATTCGATATTTCGCCATCTCGATCAATTCTTTCCCTTTTATTCGTGCCCCTGGGACCCCGCGATCAAAATAACGGACAAATAGTTTTTCGCTCGTGCCACAATCGGCGTATTAATCCTATTCTCTCTCCTTCACCTTACTCCCTCTCTTCACAGACACAATACTGCCCTTCTTTGCCTATATAATTTAGTTCAATACTTAAACGGTTTAGCTAAATCCAATCTACAAATGATGAAGCATATAAATTTATTCTTAATTAAGATTTCATACATTTTTTAACAGAGCACACATCTAAAGAACATAAATCCACAACAAAATTTATATTCCTTCTTAATGATGCTTATTCATCAGAGACGATTTATTCCTCATCACTATACGAAGCTACTCTCCGAGAGTTTGTACCAGCGGCCATAATTCAAACTTCTTAGGCTTTACTCCTATAATGCTTTAAAATGATTTCACCATTGATTGCTTTTCTATATACACATTTTATTGTCTGGTGAACCCTTTAAAGAGGTAATAATCGGTGATTGTCCTGCATACGGAGGCATCTTAAAAGAACAAACCTACTGGGAGTGCTTGGAAACATGTTTGTCAGTTAAATGTTAATTATTTTAACAAAAAGAAAGAGAAAGGGTTAAATACCGTGATGATTTCAAGCAATAACTAATAAATAACCTTTGATATGGAATAATTTTAAACTGCAATATTTACAAAAGTTAATGACAGCCATTTTTTGAGGCGATTGTTATTTCCAAAAGATGAAATTTCACCTCCCGAATAGCTTTTTCGTAGAAATCTCAATCGCTTCTTTCGTACTCTTTAATTGGCCTGGGTATCTTATGGCTGCAGTTATATTAGAGTTCTTCAGCGTACACCTTAATAAAATCCGTTTTACGACCAATAAATATGTAAATAAATGACAAGCCATTACCTGAGACGCACCCATAAACAATAATGGCTAATTTAGTTCAACGCTACAGAAGTTTATTCTGCCACCAATATGAATGAAAAAGGTTCTACCATTACAGTCCACTTTATAATTAAACTGTTTATGTGAAATGATACAACAGGAGCGCATTAAGAACGATGACAGTATTATAAGTTTGGGATATAAAGTAATTTCCCTTAATGCAGACTTCGTTAAAACATTTTCATAGGTTATCTGCAAATTGGATAAACGATATAGAAGTAGGAAAATAATAGACATTTTGGACGGAGTGAAAAGAGGTAAGAAAAAACACGAGGAATCTAGGAATGGTTTATTTTAAGGTAAATTTTAAGAATATTTATTGAATGATGTTCTATATGGGGTTTAGAAATGCAGCAGTGCTTAGTCTATGAATCCATCAAAAACCTACACTTATCAGGACCCTTCACTTAATAATCTGTAGTGTAAGAGTTAGTCTTTAGACGGTCCCTGAAAACTTTTATACCAAGCCGTCAGCCTCCAATAACCTATGATATTCTCTTCTTAGGTCATTGTTTTCTAACACTTTCTAGGAGCGATATATATAGGTGCACGATATTATATACCCCTCCCGTGAAAAACAAGCTTGACGTGGTGGAAGGGCTTGTGCGATCTTATGACCCCTAGAGCTGTGCTGGCGGGAGCGATAATAATTGCTCCTGGTAGTCACCTATTGGTCGAAGGTTAGTAGCCAGACGAAAGGTAGTCCACATAGCGTCTGTTCCTCAGTGAGGCGGCTGCCAAGGTATCTGACCCCACTGGGGCGGCCATTGAGTGATGGAGTCACGTTAAAAACACTTTTGAGGAAGGAAACGGGAAACCATCTCAATTATGCTGAAGTTTTCTCGGGTCTTCAACCGGGTCAGGGGTTCCATGATGACCAACGTTGCGATGCTCGACTTGTGCATCGAAACGTCGGTAATCATGGAACCCCTGACCCGGTTGAAGACCCGAGAAAACTTCACCAAGCTCATACCCCGGGAAAGCACCAGATCTTACTTCTTCTCAATTATCATTCCCAAAATTACTATGATGGACACAATAGAGAATATGAGTCCTGGCAACTGCGGGACTCGGCCCAATCGGGCGTGTGTCGTGCCCGGAAGCGGGGGAGGCAAAGCTTCCGCGGTCGTCGTCCCACGAAACCCTTGCAAAGGAAAACCGACAGCAGCAGGACAGAAGACCCCGAAGAAGAAAACGAAATTAGTTAGAATTGGAACTTGGAATGTTAGGACAATGTCGAAGACGGGAGAATTACAGAATATTAAGCGAGATGGGAAGAGGAAATATAGATATTTTAGATCTATGCGAGGTAAGATGGAAGGATAGCGGGGATTACTGGAGTGATAATACAGAACAATATACAGCGACGGGAACGAGAGCCAACGAGGAGTTACCATAATGTTAAATAAAGAGGTAGGAAGAAGCGTAGTAAACTTAGAACAGGTAACGGATAGAATATTACTAGTAGAGATTAAAGCAGGACCTTACATTTAATAGTAGTCTTTCATATTTTAATAAAAAAATTAAGAAAACTGCGTTTGTAATTCGCAGTTTGTAGCTATTGTAATTTTATTACAGAATGAAAATGAATGACAGCAATTCGATGGGTTAAAAAGAAAAATGGAATCTCATTTGCATAATGCAATAGCTTCTGCGAGGAAATAAAGCTAAAAAAGTAGTTATATATTTAATTATTCATCAGCTACAAACATTCCGTTCCGTTACTGGAACTAAACGTAAAGATAACCATATGAATTAAAACATAATTGTTTCTAAGACGATATTAGAAACCTCAACCTATGTGATCGAGCAAGATACCTACTAAATTAATCATGTCGGTAAAGGGAATATTCATTAAGTTCTTCTAAGCTCTATTCTAATTATTTAGGTATTAAAACTATTTGGTACTTTACTTTGAAACTGAACGACATAGTTTTTTCCTACTGTTAGAAAACTGTAGTATATTTAGAAATGAGAAGATCGTTGTTATCTTTAGGTTTGTTGAATTAATAACTTTAAATTGAACAGAAAGAACTTTAAAAATCTTAAATTATTTTGATACATTATAATAAAATGTTTGATTTTCCTTTGATTCAGGGTGTCTTCGATCAAATTCCTGCCAAAAGATGGTCCAAGCAAAGAGACAATATGTTTCACTCCTTCGTATTTTTATCAGCCTACAGGAAATAGCATTGTCACTGATTATCACTGCAAGAATAAGCTGACACAAGGTAAACACCAGCAGCACAAGAAAAATAATATGTAGGCAAAACTAGCTGACGACATAATAAGAAGATCCGTTTTCAGGATTCGTGGGTGGCGAATAAAACAAAAATAAAATGGCAGATATTTTATGCATCACGTATCTGTTAACGTTCACCGGCCAGCAAAGAAGTCGCGGGATACCCCTTATCCTACCCGCACCGTATCCTCTCTCACGCTTTCCTTCGGTCTCTCCCCTCTCACTGGAAGATGTGTTCTCATCTTTACCTCGCGATCTCTTGGCAAAGCGCGAGCTGAGGCACACCTCGCACTCCTAAAAAAACTTTCAACCCTATAATGCCTCGTCTAAGCGTGGAATTTGCATGGGTTGAGGCAAGGAGCGAGAAACAACGGCGGCGAGTCGAGAGAATGCCACCCAATGAGCCTTGCGTGGAGCCAAGATGGCTCGTTTCGGAGGCCAGAGCGTCTCAGAGAATGAACGAAATTGCTCACTGCCAAAAGGTTTGAAGTTACGGCCTGGAGGTCGGTTCCCAAGGCGAAAGCTGGTTAGACGTGATGCGTTTCCGAGATAAGAAATCGGCTGAGAATAGCAAAAGGAGCGAGCTCTCCTTCGGCTAACTCAATCCCCAATATCAGGAAAGGCAAGGCACCCTGAATGCAAAACAGTTTTCTATTCCAATGAATAGTCTTGACGCCAAATTGGCAAAACTATTTAAATGACGAGTAATCTACCCTTGAAAATGAGAATCTCATAATTTGTGCGGCATACAGATTTAACCAATATCTTATTCATTACTTTCATTCTAGAGGATAAGTAACTTTGCAAAACTGGACTTTGAATAATTGACACCTGAAACTGTTGAAGAAATCATTGAAGGTTATTTTACAACGGTAACGCGTTGTTATCGATGGGGTATAATTCAAAGGATTTGTTAAAATAAAATGCATTGTAAATAACATTAACATTAAAAAGTGTACAGCAGTTACCGTATTTTCTAAGAATTTCACTTCCATTCACGAGTTAGCCATTTGTGAGCTCTTCCAGGGTACCACGAAATACAAAAACATTCATTCCCGATTAAATGCCTGCATCTATTTCGACGTAGTAATTTTAATTCGATAATTAGTAATGGCACTTTCTTTAGTGTACATCATAAAGTTATGAATGATGATCGCATATTCGTGGAAGACACTACTAAAATATGCAGCATTTTTTCATGCTACAATAGCAGTCTTAAATTTCAAATATAGGTTCTTCGTTCCATTGACGGAACAAATAAAAGTGTTTGTGCTATGAGAAAGAAGGAATAAATCACCCAAATTTCCCATCTCATTTTCCCTTTGCTTTATTGCGAAATTTGGTTGATGGCAGCGAAGGAATTCGTATTTTTACCTTGTCTGTGCCGGGAAGGAAAATCATAAAGGGAATATATAAAGTTAAAGTCAAGTCACTATGAGATTCAACAGAAATATTCTTTTACTATAATCGACTCAATGTGTGATTATGTAAATTTTCAATGTTTCAATATTTTTTCAAAGAAGATGCGAAATGACTATTTGAAAAATAAGCTGGTACCTTCTTTTGTCAATATGAACACTTTCAGTGAATTTTAACATGCTGTAGCGTTACAATCGTCCTCAATCTCCATGGTTGCCAACCTTTGCCAATGAGTGTGAGGCAATAGAAGTTGGAAATTAACAAGTAGTGAGAATTATTAGAACCATTCAATCATCTCACCTCATTGAATACATTTGTAAATCACAACCCAAAACTAAGCTAAATTTTGCAAAATATTTTGATTCCGTGTCACGCTCAGTTATTTTTCTCCAGCTAGATGGTTTTCCGGGAATAAGAGTCAAAATTCAGCCCGGCATGAGCTTCGACTAAATGCCATTTTGCAAGTGGTATTTACCAATAAGGGAGATATATGATGTTACGCCTCTTTCTTTTCTTGTATTTATCTGCGTGATGTTTCAGCAGGTGATTCTGAAAGGATTGGTCTCGACGAAATGCCAACTCTCGGTGATAAGTTCGCAGAGAAATATTGATAGATAAGCTAAAATTAAAAGTAACTATGAATTAGCCTCTAGTATAATTTTTTCATGAATGAATACGCCGAAAAAGAAACTCAAAAATCTACTCCTACAACTCAATCTCTATTCGAAAGAAAAATAATATTTTCGCCATAATAGGACAAATCTGAAGAGAATATTCAGGGATCCAGTACTCCTTAGTTATTTTTAGTACTTAGCAGGAAATTATTCACAGCGGAAGGAAAGATAAAACTTAAAATTTATAATCAGGTTAAGTCACTAAAATGGTAGCGCGTGTAAGTCTTAATACCCCGTTGCAGTGTTTACTCAGGTTTGTAAAACATGGAGCGTATTCTTCCAAACAATAGCTGAGGAGCGTGATTTATCTGTTTTACTCGTAGTGACAGAATGAAAAAGCTTGAACTTTCACTCGAAGGCGAAAACAATGGCGGCACGGGGCCAACAAAATAAGCTATTCAAATTAAAGTTAAACTTGAAACGCAAGACAGAAGAATCGCTATGTTATGAACTCGAATGAAAGGTATCAAATTATACCCGTAAGACGCTTTCAAATACGTGTACTTCCACACGACCTTGATTTCCATTTTTGGCCAACGCCAACCAACAACATCAATTCATATTCTCATGCACCGTATTTACGAGAGCATTAGTCAATTAGGTAGGCACACTAACTAGGGGAAGACGATTTAAGGCGCCAAAGAGAACAAGGAAGTTTTTAGCATACTCTTCCGGAGTTTTTAGCATATTCCTACAGTTAAACAACTTATTTCACAGGAGAAGTTCTGAACAAGCATTATTTTCTACACGATAGGCAATTATAGATAGCAATAACAATGAAACCTCCAACCAGTCTGGCAAAGGAATTCTGAAAACTAGCTACGGGAAAAATTACTGGTAATAGGTACTGACCTTTACAAATCAGATGAAATTAAGTGGAAGTATTAGTGTATTTCTTACGGAAGGAAAATTATAGTTTGACATTTTTTTACTAATGCCATATTCACATCTTCAACATAACCTTTGAAGCTCATGGAGATTATTATTATTCCGCTGATACGGACCCTCCATCATGAAATCATATTTTAGGCCCGGGCTCGGAATAACACTGCTCCAGAAAAGGTAGTGAGTCCTTAATAAAGATCCCTGCAAACAACTTGCATTGCACGTCATCCAATCTAAGGATTAATTGCACTGAAAATTAAACATAAATAAAGGTTAAAGTTTTCAACGGGTGAGCCAAGAGATTTAATTAGAAATACTTATTTCAGTGGCAAACTGACACGCAATGTACTGAAGTCAGAACGTTAAAAGTAGCATCGTATTAGGCTTAAAAAAACCAAATAAAGAGTTGGCATACATTTTTAATGGTTAAAATTAAAGTAAATAAACCACATTCTCCTCTCGACTCTTCAAGTTTCAGTTCTTGATCAGAGGCCAGATATTTGAAATTACATTCAGCGCAGTTTTTGGGAAGTAAGAGAATACAACATTTGCTGCGACAGCTAATTATAATAGCAATAATGCAACAATTTCAGAGAGTAAAAATCATTCGCCTTGACCGGGATTCGAACCCGGATCCCTCGATATCCAGCCGAGTGCTTTAACCATTTAAGCTACCAAGACGTCCTCTTACACTCTGAAATTTTGGGGGCTTTAAAGGAACAAAATTTTGTGACGAAATACCGTACATACAATGTCACAGGCATTCGTAGTCGTGCGCCGAAGTCGGGTTCGAATCCCGGTCAAGGCGAATGATTTTTACTCTCTGAAATTGTTGAATTATAATACACACATAGCGGATGACCCCGTTAATAGTTACTGTTGCGGCATCTCCCGCAGTTTCGTATAATAGCAATATTTCATTTCATATCAATAATAAGTCCTCAAGGAAGATACGTTGTTGAAATTGTGCTGCATAATTTCAGTGCCAAAAGAATACCGCGGTGGTTTTAACCTAGACGATTGATCACACTGCACACCGTAAATGGTGCAATTTAACCAGATAGGAGTTTCGAAATCAATAATTTAAACCAATTAGATTTGATGGCTTTAATCGCTTATTTAACCCTAAATTTAAGAGACTGAAATAAGAGTTACACAAAAAAGTCTTTGGAATAAAAAACGTCGTATTGATGATCTTCCAAACTATAACTCCTATCATTTTCTAGCAGTTAAAATAGTCATGTTGGCTCTTTTCAACACACGTTAATTAGATTAAAAACACAACTATGTGCTGTTTAAAACCGCTATTTCCGTCATTTTTACTACACTAAGAATCTGTTACAGCTATCTTGGTTCGCCGTTCGACATAATTTAATAAAAGGGGAACGCTCCGAAATTTCACATATTATGCTTCCTTTTTACTAACATAGTTTTACTACCAATGCGAACCCAAAATAGGTAATAAAAATAAAATTTCTTGCAATAGTTTCTCGTCTGTTGGACACTCCTATTTTGATTCCATGGTCTGGCTAGAGATTTTGTTGACTAAGTTTTCATCTTTTCCTTGATATCGTAAGGTAACTTTTAGGATGAATATCTCTGCAATACCCAAGGTGACTAGGTAAAATAGCTAGGAGTCATTATAGGATACTTCCCACTCTAGAATTCATGATATTTCTTCAATGACTAGCGATGTACCTTAGGTTATGACTACGATTTTTCTGGATGTTATCGAAATCTTGAATTAATATCTTCCAGATTAGAACCCAGCGCTACTGCTGCTGCTTTTCCAATTTGAGGTCGACTGTTCAAACTGAAATCTCATCCTCCATTCGCTTTCCTATTCATATTCTCCCAAAATTATAATAGCATCCATTTCATTATATATGCAAATATATTCCTGTGAAAATCAACCCGTATTGTTCTCATACACACATAACTCTCTGTCCAGTCCGAACATAAGGTAGCATCCGAATATTTCCACGGTAATGCAATGCTCCATTAAATTCCTCCATATGTGTTTACATCTTTGCCTGACCATTTTTAACAGATGGGCTTAATTTCGTGTAATCTATTTAATTTCAAGCACAACTTCTTAAGTCTATGATAATCTATGTAATACGACCAAAGATTTGGGAATGATGAGTCTAATCTCTAGAAGGCTACAAAATGAGCGGGTGTTCTCGACGTGTGGCAATAAGCGGCAGTAAGCTACATGTAAGTGTATCCTCGGGTGATCAGAGCCTAAAAGTTTGAACTCTTGTCAATCACTCTTCCACGTCACTAAGTCATTGAAGAACGTCGCATTAATCATCCTCACGGTACTGTAGCATACGCCTTCTCCCACGGATCATTTCGTTACACATAGCCATAAGATGTCCAAACCCATTCTACATATTTCCACATCAAGACTCTTCAGCATAGTAGTTTTTAGGGAAAGCGACCGATAGCTAAGGTAATTAATGCCTTTAGGGATAGCTGAGAAAGAAGGAAGAGGAGAGGGAAACCCGGTGTCGGTATTAGCCTACTCTTATCGAAAGGCCCCAAAGGGTCCGTTTAACGTCCCATCCGACGAACGGCTTACTCACTCTTCTCACCTGAAAAATATGTCATCTTCTGGGTTCGAACCCGGTCCCTCTGGATGGGAAACCAGAGGTTTAGTGGTTCGGCAAGTTCCTTCACATCTTTTACCAATTAAAATAAGAATAAAGTTCATTTTCTTAAAGTTAAAGCTCACTCTTCGCGTTAATGATTAGGCGTTTTCTCTACCACGTTGAGAAAACACAGCCACTAAAGCAAATTTTGCGGCACTTTCAGAGAAATGAGCATTACTGCACCGACCAATGTGGTCTCCACCTTCACTTACACGTATGAAGGAATATGAACGATGTTCTGTTTCCACTGGAATATTTGAAACCTATTGGTCGATAGCAGGCATTCTCATGGTAACGGTACCTTAGTGGGATATCTTAGTATTTTCAGGCTATTTCTCTTTCTTTTAAGGAATTCGCGGATACTCAAGAAAAGCTTTTAGCATTTACTTGACTTTTTCTTATCCTAATTTAAAACATCGTTTACCACAGCGCGGATTGCTTTTAACCTGTGTTTTTTTTTGTTTTCTTAATCATATACCCCACACGTTTTCATTGTGCTCTGATTCTCTACCTAGGGTCTTTATTTTAAAGATACTCATACTTTCCTCGTAAACAAGACTTTTGATATTATAAATCCTATTGTAAAGCCGTTGCTAATTTGAGTGAGAAGGGTACAAGCTTTAATGAAGATTATACGTATATTCAACGGAAAAGTAGAAATTAACAAAAATATACTTATACATTGGACTTGGTTTTATATTAATCTGTAAATGATATGATATTTATATGGTTGCAAACAATTTTAATGATATTAATATATTTCATTTAGCACTGTATAATATTTGTAATATCTTTTATATGCATATATTGTTGTAAAGTTGCGAAGTTTTAAAATGTCTCGGTGATTCCTACATCATTTAATTATTCATGTACATTTTTAATCCTGATCCACGTTTTTAAATCCAATTAATTAATTAATTTTGGCCGATGCTTCGAGAAAATCAACGATGGTTCCGTAATAAGTGAGTAAAGCGCAATAATGTTATAATAAATGCAACGTTCATTTATTTGTAATCACACCGTGCAACAATAGACAGCTGATGTAATGTGTACACATTTCTATCCCATCGGATTGGCTCTTTTCGCTCTCTTCACTGATGATTACTTTCCACTTAGGTGTACATGAAATATCGATGAAATCGATAAATGGTCTTTTTTTATTCATAATAAAGATCCATAGATTAGTGAGACACGTGTTTTCACAGCCGCATATATTATTCTGGTTTCAATTACTGTTAAAAACAACATGTCGCAAGACCGACAGAAGTCTCTTTCTTTCCCAAAATAATAGTTATCCTATAAATGATAAAGCGATACTTATACTATTTCATGTGATAAATTCGTCAAACAAATATAACTTATTTTTATTTGCAAAATATTTGCGTAAAGTATGCTATGCACAGATATATCGAAAAAATTGCCGAGAGAAGGCAGTGTGGAATGCTTTCGTATGAAAGGTCTTTAACGTCAACTTCCTTAAAGAACCATTTAGAGGAAGAGCTCTCGTATTCTCACCCACAGATGGTTGGTTACGTAACAGCTGTCAGTTTAATACACTCGACAAAAAAGCGTACGGACTTCCATTGGCTTGGATCTCATCCACGACGTACAGCTTCTTGATGACTCTTAATTCCCGTCTATATGAAAGAAAAAAACATTTGTAAACATAATAGACGCATCATTATGTACGGCCGATGTAAAGTGAACGCGGGAGTGCCTCGTCAAACGACAACACGGAGCTGAGCGAGACCAATGGAGATATCGAAGACTAACGAGAATAAGATGTAATGAGAACGGGTTCTCGAGAAAAAGTAGCGAATGCTGGAAGTGCGCTCACACACACACACTCATGCACTAATAAGGAAAAGGTGGAGAGGTATGAAGGGAGATAGAGTGGAAAGCAGGGATGTTGTCTAGAGATATGTGGGCGGGGAGAAAGGGATGGTTGTTCGGCTTGGAGTGCGTGCATGTGCGCGAGGGCGCTATAGCATACGTGCATCGTTTAAGGGAGTGCGTTGTCCCGAGGGGACGAGATTGCAGCGGGAAGGGCGAGGGATATGAGGGTGTGGGGTGTACGACGCTGCAATCACGGACTCTTTACACGTCCATCTCACACTCCGGCCACTGCTCTCCCACCTCGACTTCAACCAGCCCCTTCCCTCCTTCCCCTCGTCGGAAATCCACTCCATATAACGCAAAGGGGACCACTCCCAGTCTCCCTTTTATCTCTTTCACTCACACTCACCCCGCCCCTCCCATTTCCCTGAGTTGGGACATGGCTGCACGTTTTGTTCGTACATGACATTTTTGAGGGATGAGACAGCTGATTATGGTTACTCGCTAGTGAGTATAGAAGAGGGAGACATTTTCAAGTTCTCCAATGCAACAGAAGACAAAAAGCTACCTTTTATATTTTAGATAGAGGTTAGAAAAGACAACATACATTTATTACAACAATTAAAAGAAAAGAGTAAGATGCAAACAATATTTAAAAATTACATGAATCATCCCAAACATATACGTCTTGGGATATAGCACCGTTATCTCTGAATGCCCTATGTTTCGAGGAAACGAAGTATAAAAGACCATCAGCCTGATTTATATATACTTATATTCTGGCCAATTTTGCTCCCGATGCAGAAAAGATGTCAGAAAATGCAAAGAATCTTAGCTGTGCAAACACTCTTCAAATCAAAGAATAAAAAAACAGCTAATTTCAAAATGCATGAAAAATCCTACCCATAACGGAACGTTTCGACCTAAAATTTGAACAAATCAATGTAAAATAAGATGGACGGTTACCCAATAGTTATCCAATTTTCAGATATTCATCGGCAAACCTGGAAGTTTCGGTGTAATTAACCGTCCCGTGAAAATAATTTAAAATCAATGTGTAAACTATCACGAAATCGATACAATTTGACTGTCTAGGTACGCTGTTTGACTCTACAGTGCTACTTACAATGTGGTCAAAATAGGCACTAAAGAAAACTCACATGTACTCGTCAGATTCCAACCATAAATACCTCATGTTTATTTCTATCACACGTTTTCTTTATTTTGCACGCCTTTCATCAATGAAGTTCTTTGAGTGCTCGTAGTTGTAGTTTTTTTAGGGAGGCGACCGAGAGCTAAGGTCATTTGCGCCGTTAGGGATGGATGGGAAACGAAGGGCGGAGAGAAACCCGGCGTCGGCATTAGCCTGCTCTTATCGAAAGGCGCCAAGGGGTCCGCAGTTTAACGTCCCATCCGACGGACGTCGTATGCACTCTCTGCACTAGTGCTCTCCACAAAGAACCTTAAGTAGGGATCGGGATACCACTGACAAATATTTATTGTCTCCAGGATTATTGAACCCATGCCTTCTCGGTGGGAAGCCTGTACGTTAGCCTCCGCACCATCCCGAACCCCAAAAAGAAAAAAAATTTGAGTCACTGTAAACAACACAAGTTGTGACCAAACGACAAAATGTTCTGAAGAAAATTCGCGTTAAAAGGGTCAAACTTTCAGATGGCACCAAAAGCACTTAGTGTTGTCAAGGCCATAAACATAAGTAGCAACCATCGTAACCAGTATGTTTTCATAATCCATAATTTTCGTATGTAAATATCAATCCTTCGACTTACTTGTCCTACGACATCCCTTGTTTCACTATGGTATAATATTATTGATACCATCCAGGGCTTCGGTCTCGGTCTCATTGTTGGTCTTAACTGAACAATGCTTTGTCTAGTTCAGGTTCTGGTTCAGTAATCCTCAGGTTACGGTGTGAATATTAAACATTCTTACACATAACGACATCTATGCTAGTTATTTCCGCTAGATATTAGCTTCAACAAACCCTACTATTTCGAACATCTTGTCGCATATTTCATTGATACCTATCTAAAAAATTAATTAATGGAAACAAACCCTATAATTTAAGCGACCTCTACTCCAATCTCATCTGCCATTTATGTCAAAAAATGTATCAATTTACATAACACATTAAATCCAGACGAAATCGACTTCCTAAATTGCATTGCTCATTAACTCATCCGCTCATTTTAAACTACATTATTTCCAACTTTAGTTTTGCAGGAAGTAGGTAAATAACCATGGAATTTCACCACTGTGTCATCTAAGAATCAGATATCAAATTATCGGTTTTATAGAGGCACGCAGTTTCAAAAGCCACCAATTCCCAGGAAAAGAGACTAATCTCTATGATTATGCCGTCTTTGGAGGTGGTTAATCTCGAAAGGATTTGAGATCATTTTGACGAATATCCGTAGGTATCCGATTTTAAATTACTGTTTCTATGTGCCGTAATTTGTCTTCAATTCAACAATTCGTCTTCTTCAACATAAGAAAAATAATTAACACATCCGGTGAAATTATATCAATATTTTTAAATAAGTATAATAATAAAAAATTGAATAAATAACTATAAAAATACCAAAGAATCTAAATGAATGACAGTTTATAAGTGTATCCGGAGTATTTTGTCCAGTAGATGGCGCTACATTTGATAAAATATAAAAATGAGTTGAATACGTCCTAATATTTTTATCATGTATCTTATATTGTTATTCCGTTCCTCCGCATTAACAATGTGATACACGATCGTCCACCGCACGCCTTCACCATGAATCCCACCGGCCGCGAAGATACATGAAATATATTTTTTTGAGAATTAGTAACTGGATGCAATGATATCTCGATGTCACGTTCGACAGCAACCTCTAAATCGTTATCCCGCCAACAATTTCATTCCACCGAAACATGGACGCGGATTGAATGAAAGACGAGAGATACGAGTCTCCCCCATTGCTATTTCGTGCGCTGCAAATCCGATCACTACCTTTCCATTCCATCCACACACGCCCTCCACGTCGTCTACTCTCATCCTCTCTTCACTCGCCTCTCTCCCTTCCTTTCCTTTGTCTCCCTCACAATCAACCCTTCCTCCTCTCTTCTCCCTCGCCACATCCTAATTACAGATCCCATCCCACTCGCCGACGCCGCCTTGGGCGCCCTCGATTTCCCATGCCCACTCCCTCTCCCCTTTCCTCGCCGACCACCTCGACACTATCTCGACCCCATTCCCTCCAATCACACGCACACACCCTCTCCCCTCTCTCGCGTACATATGCACTAAATCTTCATTATCGTCCCTGTTCCCTTCCCTCCGAGGCACCCAACCCAGTACAAAACTCTTTTCACCCCCATCCCTCGCGGCCCCGGGTTCCTCCCTCCCCTTCTATTCATCCCTTATTTCCATTCTCCATCCCGACCGTATTGAGGTGATCGGCTCTTTTACCATAGTCTACGGTTGACGCCTATCCTGTGCTGCAAGACCAACTCGCCAACAGCCTCGGTGTCGGCTGCGAATTTTTATTCGACTAGGCGATGCGGTCCAACTTCCATTTCCTCGCCCTCGCGGGATAAGTAGAATTGCGCGAACGAGACGGCGGTATGCATAAAGAAAGACGAAGATTAAGAACGTTGCGAGGGGAATGAGGGGTTCGGGAAGGTTAGGCGATGGAAAGAACCCCCACAGGGGTTGAAGAATGAAGAAAAACCGAGTAGCGACTTACTCGGGAATATACGAGTCATATTAATAGGTGGGCGGAGGCTTAGGGATACACTCACTTCAAAGCAATCAATAGAAAAGTCTTCCTAGCCGATTGATTGATGATTTAGAGGTGCCAGGTTCAAATCCCAGCCATGTCTAAAAATGATCGATGTAAAACGCAGGCTGCATAACTGTATGTGTTTAAGAGATTAGGCGATGAAACACTGGCATCTAGAGGAAAGGATTCAACCCAATCCATTTTAGGGCGTGAATTGTCTTGTTATGATTTTTAAAAAGTCATAGACGATGATATTGTGTCTTCAATGGAATCCGTGAAATTAAAACTAGACAGAATAACATAGCAGCACACAAGAAACATTCAGAAATTTTAATGCGTCGATAACTGGGAATGATCAATTGTTTACTCTCCTCTTAGGGAAGTAAAATTTTCTGGGAAACTTTTGGGGCGAGTTTTTCACGCAAAGTTACATAGCACTTGTTTATAGAGGGCCATCTTAAAAACCTTAACTTTAGAAAATGTCACTTAGGGATTTCTTCGGATAACCACAAGGCATGAGAGGTGTGTTAATCAGTATTCCAATAAATTATCATTTATTATTGCTTCAATTTTTTACGTCTACCAAGTCGCGATAAAAAAGTCGCGCCAGCCCAGCGTCATCTTTGTAGAAAGTTATACACAACCCGCGATGAACGGCTTTAAAATTAGAAGAACAGCCACTAATTAGTTGACTAAATAAGATTACGTGAAATAAGTATCGCACTACATGATTCCACGAGAAGTCAAGATTATTGAGGATATTATGACCAAATGTTTGGTCGGATGTCATTATGACGAAAATTGTCAATTCCATATAAATTGATCCATCAGCTCGATCTCAGAAGGCATCGCTGATTTGACATCTCCATAAACCTAAAACAAAATAGCGATCTTTTCTCACTATGCACTAATTTTACCCAGTATTCTATAAAATATCTCTATGTTTTTCGACTCTTGAATATACGTTATGTTTGAAACCGAAGCTGTTCTTTTTCTTTGGTTTTACCCTTTTTATCGCGAATTCTACTCAGCCAATCACTGTTTCGGACATTCTATTAAACATAAAACTTCAAAAAAAGTAATAAATTGGAAGGTTGGTTTGGTAGGTGATGGTAGAGTTCACCCAGTACTAAGCCCAACAGCGTGTGAAAATCACACATCGTAGGGGGGCCAGTTCCTTTCCCTATGACGATTATGATTTCCAGGAAGATTTGGTAGCCAGAAAATCACACAGTTTGAGTGGAGCTGAGGGTGCTCAGAGAAGCTTGCCCGGGAATTGAATTGGGCCCCCCAGTCACCAGTCCAACACTCTACCCTTGGACTATCACGTACTCTAGATATCCTAATATGGACCATTAAATTGGTTTGCCTCTGCTGGAACGATTGCAGGCTAGAGATGAGAAAAGTGCAATTCTGCTCTCCTAACCGTAACATATACCAGTACACGTAATAATGATGCAGCAGCACCGAATTGTGTTCCCTTACCACGTAATAGGCATGATAGAACGCGTGTAATGCGGAAGCTAATGTGGCCACGGAATGAAAATTTCATATTTGATAACTTTACGCCTCACAGTATGCAATACCGGAAGGATTGTATCCTCCTACGCACCGAATAAGCATTAATATCATGAAGAGGCGCCATATCACTGGGACCGTAGGAATTTTCAATTATATCCAACGTTGCAAACGAAAACTAGAGAGATTTAAAATATCCGGACGTGGCTTGGTGGAATTCCGTTAAAAGGAAGCCAGAAAATTTGTTTGCCTCGTGGGTGTCTCTGTTAGAACATGGTGATTTAATGGAAATATCTCTAAAGAAAAAGAAACACCACATATCCTTAAACTTAATTATACTGAGATTCACTTCTTGAAAAAACGCTTGGAACAGAGGAATCTTGTTCCTATTTCACACAAAATTACCCCGGGGACGCGCAACGGAACGCGCTCCTATTAATACACGTACACTCCTGCTCAAATAAACAGGATAAAGGTTAAGTCAACAGAGAAGGCATACAAATTGAAACTTATAATAAAGGAAATAGCTAAGACTGTTCAAGAATATACTAAATGAGTCCCACCACCGATTTTTTCTTACTTTAAACATTTTTTTTAATTTTGATATTCCAAGAGCAAGAAATTCTAAAATCAGATTTTCATCAAGCTCCAGGTTAACCATTTATTATTAGGCTTGTCTACAAAATATTGAAATTATTTCATCAAAATATTTACTGAAAATAATTAACAAACTCAACAAAAATATTAATTGCTAACAATTAACTTCAATGGAATTTCTAAACACGGTAATAAATATTTTCCGAAAACGTAGGAGTACATGAATAAATTGGAGAAGGAAAAGAGTGAGGAATATCGAGGCATAATCTCCCTCAAATCTATGATATATTTTTTCATAACTTTTAAAAGAACATAACTTTCATTTCACATAATAGTTAAGACTTAACATTGTTGAGAGATAAAAATAGTTTAATTCAATACATACGTCATAGGTAATGTCTTAATAATCATCAAATATAAGTATTCACATACACTGAAATTGTTTTAGTACCTAGTACATTAGATAATCGGGCCACTTCCTCGTAGATCCAGCTTCGCGGATGTCACTTATGATATCGCATGCAGAGTATGCAGATTAATCAAACAATCGATAACTTGAACACTCAAATTAACGATATGTCGGAAATTTTCTCGGTGTTTCATTGACCTTGTGCATGCACTCACGTGGTTGCTGTGAGAAAAACATTTTCTGAAACTATAACCATTTAAAATTGACGCAGAAGCTGTCGGTCCATCGTGATTTAAAATTAAAATATGCATCACCCATCTTACGGCAATCGTCCCATCATTAGTGAGGTGCTATTCTTGTGGAATGTGCACCGAGAGAAGACAGACAAGGAAAGCAGTAAAGAAAAAATAAAAAATGAAACTACTTTGAGGCACTAGGGGCAATTTAAGATAAAAAAAGAAAGCATGCTAGTACGCCTAAGGACTGAGGAATTGAACGCAAGGCTGTCGTCTAGTAATTGCCTGAGAATTATAGGTTTGCCGCTGGCATCGCTGACGTCTGTGTCGCGTTCTTTTTCGGACAGTTTCGTTGGCAGGTGTACCTTTGCGATGGCGCGAGACTGAAGCGTAAAATTGCAGGTCGTACAGATGTAAATGTGTTTGCAGTGCCAAAGTGGGCACGTAAGGCGTTTAATGGAGTACTGAGAGCCTCAATTACGCATGACGGGCTCAGACAAGAAGGGAAATGAATGATCCCTATGGCTCATTTGAGAGCCACCAACCCCCGATTATTTTTTCTGCCCTTTTCTGAATGCCGACATGGAAATTCCTGACATTACGAAAATCACATGACATCATGTTCCTCACTCGTCACTCTTAACACAAATGGATTATCATTTTACAGCGGTCTGTGATGAGATTTTCTGAGAATTTAAGATGTAGTAAAACATTATAAGACGTAAATCATGTATGTATAATGTGTAACAAAAATACTTGGCCAAAGTTTTGGAAAATCTTTGGTTATTACGAATTTAAATAGACAATGCAAGAAATTATGGCCAAATTCCACGGCTGTAGATTCATTTCAGGAACATTGTCAATTCCTTTTATCTAACTCCAAATGTTCTGTTTGCGTTGAAACATGTCACAGAGAGGGAAAGAGCTGTCTATGGGATTCTAGATTGGATCTCAGCTTCAAAATTACAAACATCTTTAGGGAAATCAAGTTCAACTTGCTGCTGCCTTGGTTCCGGAACATGGTCGAAATATCTCCATTCTGGATTTCCGAAGTGCCTCATAGCCTACCATCAAACGATCAACCTACACCTTCTCCACACACACTAGAGCGCAAACATAGGAGATTCTAAATACCCCAATTAGGTTAAGTCCAGGATTTGTAGGCCAAGGGCGCCTAGAGGCCACAGAGTAAGCCTACTTCTACTTAGACAAGGAGTACGATATTGATTGATTTGGGATGCTAACGAGCAACGAATTGGTACTAGGGGGAGTTCTGACGTGTATGAAGTACGTTCTCTCTTATTATCAGGGGCAGTCGAATGAAAACCGAACACACGCTACAACAACCAGTCTGCGGATCAACAAGGACATAACCCAACAACTGCGTACGCCAGTGAGTTGTCACTATACATCTCTCCTACCACAGCGATGGCAATTTCGATATGTAGAAAACTAGCTTCAAACAATAATTCGAGGCTAGTGATTGGTATTTTCCGGAATGAGTGGTAGGATTGTATCATCCATGAAGGAGGTTTACCGGCTATGAAGGTAAGAATAGGATAGAGAGTTAAACAACCCACACAGAGTAGGAATTCTATCGTTAGAAATGGCTACCAATACCCAGAATGGGAAGCTTGGAAGTAGAGATTCAAGTCATTAAGTATACATATGGAGTAGGCTTTTACATGATTCTGAGGTCGTAGAATAACAATAATGATTATATGGGATGTATGAATCAACAATGACAACTGAAGAAGACTGTAAGAGAAGATTGAAGAGTGTTGAAAACGGTGGAAAGAAAAGATTGCATATTCCAGGTACAAATTACGAGTTAGAAGAAGACCACGATTCGAACACGCCAGATAGATACGAGAAGATGTATGAAGTAATTAAGATACTCGCTACATAAGGGGTACAGTGAAGGACTACAGCTAATCACTCCGCTGAGTGTAAACTGCTGATGATAATGACTAGAAAAAAATAAAATTTTCGTGAATCACTAAACTAAAAAGTACAAGAGATTTTTCGGTTACATATTGAAAGGGCAGTATACGGTGATTGAGAGGCAATTGAGGCGAAGGATATCGTAAAAGAGTTGACGAACGAGAAAATATTAAGTAGGAATAGAATAGACGAGAAAAAAACTATTACATATATTTTCATTAACGCATAAAAGTAGCTCAGATCATGAATGAGGAATGTGGTGCGGCAATAATCAAGTTTTGAGATATTATATTATATTTTACTTTTGATATTTTATTTTTCATAATTCTCATTGGACGCATCCTATTTCACATAGAGGCCATACACTCATTAAGTAAACAACATATTAAAAAATTCGAGCAAGATAGTCGAGAGACACTAGAACCCTGTCATACAATCAGAGACATAAAAAATGTCACTCCATCATCTCAGCCGACCCTTCAGCATAGAGAAGAAATCGCTCTTCCTCGATCCCTGTTCTCCATCCCACTGCAATACAAGGCTTGCCTCTCCTGTCCTCTGGAAGACCCGTGCCGCGCCGGGGCGCCGACACAAACGCAACAGTTCCCCGTCCACCTTCAGTCCCCCGCCCTCACATCCCCAATCTCCATCTCACCAATCCCCCCGACCATTTCTCCCCCTACCACGTTCTTCGCCTTTAATGCGCCATCTCTACTTCCTCTCAGTACGACAACACCATCCTCTCAACACGTTTTATTACCTCACCTCGTCCTGATCTTCGCCCACTGATCTCTACATCCTCACCTCTCTCATCCTCTTCCTCTCCCCAGATTACTTGGCGCAGGAACCCCCTTCCACCCATCTCCCTGCACCCCTCCCTCCCCCCAAACAGGCCATCATTCCGAGCGTCCCTCCTCTCGCTCGCCCTCCAACCTACACCGCATTCCCTCCAGTTCTCTGCTACATCTTCTGACTCCTTCTCCCACTCTGCCTTCAACTTCTTCTCGACCGGGAGGAGGCCACCTCCCTCCCTCTCATACCTTCATTCCTCAACTCCCCATCCTCCTCCTTGCCTTCGCTCTGCCTCCCACCCTACTCCGTGGCGGCCATCGGCGTCCCGGGAGGAGAAAAAGGCGGAGAAGAGTGAGGCGGAGGAAGGAGGCGGCGGGGAGAGGTAGAACACGGCGGGGCAGAAGGGAGGAGGGGGAGCGGCTTGCTCGAGATGAGGGTAGGGATGAGGAAAAAAAGGGTAAAAAAGCATCCCTTGACAGAGATGTCTTTATTGTGGAGGTTCTTTTCCCCACTCTTTCTTTCCCTCCTCCCCCGGAGAGATCTTCTACCCCCCCTCCATATTTTACCTCCCTGCCTTCAGTTGCCTGCCCACCTCTCGATCCTCAGCCACCCCCACCTCCTTTTCCACCTTCTCCTCCACACCTCTCCTCCGGAACATGGTGAGTGGGGGGGATTCGTGGCTGCGGATTGTTGGCGGCGCTGAGGCGGCAAAAGGGCCCAGGCCCACTCTCCACTTTCCCTTTTCTCTCTCTCTCTCTCTCCCTCTTTCTCTCTGACCTTACGCTTCTCTCACCTACCTCATTCCCGTACCTCCACACAAATCTACATTCCTAACTCATATCTATCTGCCTGTCCCCTCTCCCAGTTCCAAGCGGGCGAATTGTTATAAAAAATATACACACACACGCATATATCAGCAGGGATGGGTGGGATGGACAACGGTGGAAAGTAGAAGAGGCGGAGGAGACGGGTTGGTTTCTAATTTTCAAAGCCGTTCCGTTGTGTTTGAAGACGCTTCGCTGGAATTTATCGTGTGGGTATTAATTGCTCTGACAAGTTAGAACGGTAGTTGAGGTGTAATTGCACAGAAAACGAGGGTGGAGTATTTGCCGAGTAGAAGTTTAAGGAAGTCAGATATAAAGGAGTTGAGATGCTTGAAAAAAATGAACGTATCTCGTTTCTTCTCACTTCTTAGCCGCTGTGTACACTGACACTTCCCAATGCTAATGCCTAGACGATAAACAAGACCTTTTTATGGCTACTTGGTTAGTTAACTATACTCTTCTACTTCTCCCAATGGGGAATACCAGATTCAGATAATCATGAAATTAAATGGAGGCAGGGTCAAAATACCCTATGGCCATTTGTCTCAGATCACGTGTTTACAGATTTATATGATCCGCAATATTGTCCCAGCAACGGTAAGCAACATTACAAAACACATAACCTGAAAAATACACCAAGGAAATAAAACTGGCTTGTAAAGGTATAATGAAACATGGATGGTTTCATTTCATGACACATCTCTAATAGCAAACTCTAATAGCAAACAGGTTCCCGAAATGGTTACATTTAAAATCATATTTATACCTGAATGCAATTTCATTACAATTGGGCCTTACCTTAACGCATGAAGAAAGTTGCTTTCAAATTTCATTTAGCTTGGCTGATAACACATTTTTATTAAATATTCCGAAATTTTTAGCACTTATTAAAGAGGTACATAATTAATTATTTTAAAAATGTAATACCTATCTTATTAAGAGAACATTTTGAGTCCTCGATACTTTCGCTGTCAGTTGGAATGTGAAAAAATAATCTTTTTTTGCCTCTCCTTTTGTGCAAAAATTATATGATTTTTTAATTAAAACGGCGCAAATAATTTTAAGGGCCGGTTTACGGCAAATGTACATGTCCAATTTAAATAATTTTCCCAGGCATGATGCCACTATAACCATTATATTTTGTATGGTAAACAGCAATCTACCATTCAAAATATTCAGGTGGCATCACGCAGAACCGGTTGGACGAGAGAATCACACATGCTGGACATAATTTTTAAGAAAGCATTCAAAAATCGTATATACCATGTTCTTCAGGTGGAGGGGAGTGCAGGAAACTAGGATTCGTTTTGGCGATTGATAAATGCCCTCGATACCTATGCGAAGCTATGCACAAATAATGATTAATGTTTTGTCTTCCTCACTGAACCTCTCAAACGAAAAGGATACTTTGAAAATGCTGAAAGTCATCGCATGAGAAACACTGCAGGCGATGGTGTAGAAAGGTGTTATCATCTTAATATATACGTATTTAATCTTTGTTAAACAGAGCTGACTGAATGCATTGAGAAGAAAATTCATTTTAAAAACTTCAAAAACAACCCATTAAATTTGCCCGCCACCACTTAATATTCCACAAACTGAACCAAAAATTCCATAAACATAAAGTAATTGGGTGACAAGTAAATTCTACTTAGACTCTTTTGCTAAAAGTCCGATATGGAAAGGAGTTCTGGCATTCCAATAAGCCGAAATCCAAGTGAGAAAGAGAATCACGCCTTTTGAAGAATATTTTTGCCAATAAATGGAACAAAAGGAAAATAATTATGTGTTTCATCTATAATATCTCCCTTTGTTTCTTTTAATATCGATAAACAATTCCCTTAAAATGAAAAAAAACGTCGAATTCTTCCTAAATTAAATATTTAATTTCTTAAATGCATTAATTGTTTAGTTATCGAGTTCCTATGAGTCTTGTATTTCTCATTCCTATCTGGTAAAGTAAAATGGTTTTGTGTTGAATTAAGTGCAGAACCTGAAAATGCATTGAAACGTTGGTAGAATAGCGATGAAAATAATTTGCTGCACCCCATTCAGTCTTTTTAAATTTCATAGATAGGGAGTAATTCGGAAAATGAAGAACGTTTTTTTCTGTACACCTAATTAGTAGAGATATTGAAGCATTTTTTTGCAATTTAAATTAGCCTTAATATACTTTTCTACGTAATCGCCATTCAAATTCAATAATTTATTATAACGTATTAATGCTAATAATTTAAAGTCGAAATTGTATATTTTCAGAATAGTAATTTAATAAATTCCCTAACTTGCGATATACGTAAAGTGGAAAGGCATTTAAAAATAAAACCTAAAATCAAATATTTATATCATTGCCGGTTTAACAGCACAAGAACAATATTTCAATATGTTTAAAATTATGTTCTATTTTAAAGCACTATAAAATGACAGATTGTTTAAAAAAAATAAAATGTGCCAATTGGTAACTAAGAACTCTTTCTGAGATAAGATAAGAGTATACCATCAATATGCATATAACTTTACGTTAATGAGAATAAATGTCTATAAAAATTGTTTCTTTAAACTTAACGAACTCAAAGATGTTTAGTATAGCAAAAAGAAAATAAAGCAGATGGTGCTACATAACACCTGTTGGCACGATAATAAATTTTTGATTCGATTCGATTTCGATTTTAAAAACGGGAATTTAAAACTTCCATATTACGAGTATTTCATGTACATCTTTCACGAACTCTTAATTTTTTGATTAAATTTTTAAATACATTACCCGAGCAAAGAATGTCGGGATTAAGAAAAAATAAATTAAGGATGCGCTTGAATTTTTAATTTACAATATAATTACAAACAAGGCAACAAAAATAATTTCTAATTTTTTTTTTATAATTCCCGGCTTAACAAAATATGTTTGCTCACGTCGTCGTTATAAACATGTACATTGCGTTCAATTACGTTACCCTATGTCACAGGTGAGATGACGTTGAATCTCTGATTTCTACTGCTGAAAAAATCTGGGTTTCAAAAAGCGGAGGAACCGAAAACCCTCGGGTTTCACACCCGACTTTGAATCTATTCTTCCTGTTCAATGGGTTTGACGGGAGACTTTCCGCGCTCGAGTACCAGAGTGGAGATAGGGAGGAGAATCTGTGCTTTAAATATATGTACGCGTTCCCGAGTACATGGTACCGTATTAAAACTCCTGTAATCGTATTAAAAAAAACTTGTTTCGAAAGAAATAATGTATACGTTCCCAGTAAGATGCACATTCTCCAAGACTACTTCATTCTGCAATACTTTTATCAACTCCGTTTTCTCTATTAATATTGAAGTCTTTTCGAACTCCACGAACCGAATAAACACACCCGGACACTTTATTTATTTATTCTTCCACCTAATTAATGTTGTCGTTAACAGCATAGCGTTCAGAATTCTTAATAAACGGAAAATAAACTTCAGGTAAATAAATTCGTGTTTTCCCTCTTTTACAATATTCAGCTGGTGATTCTTCGTATTTATACAGCGTACTCATTAATATCATGGTCCCCATTCCTCAAAATTTACGCATTTATTTTTGCTTCACGCATAGTAAAATTTAATTTTAAAAATCTGGTGCCACATCATACATATTAATAATAATGCGTAATCCAAGGAAAGCAACAGTTCATAAGAAGAGAGAATATTCTGAATGGCTTTCAACATTTAAGTAAATTTGTAGAGGTGAATATGGCTTCAAGAAATATTAGGATCTAAAATGGAAAGATTTTTCGATACAATTTAGTGACACCTACTATTCTTCTTTCTAAAAGGTCATGTTCTAATCCAATTTTTAAAAGATGGAGCATGCTTACATTGTACAATGTATACATTCTCAAAGTAAGTATTTATAAAATTTAAAGAAATACGTGTAATGACAAATTAATTGAATGACTATTGAAATTTGTGACAGTTTTTTTCCTTTATTACAATTATGTCAAGTTGTGATCTTCTTCCCTTTTGAAATATTTTCCACTTCAATATTCCACAAAACACAGACTGCTACTTACTTCACCACTACCCCGGACTTTTAAAAGGATATTCGTCGTTGTAAACATGTAGATTGCATACAATTACGTTACCCTATCTCAATCGTTCTGTTTTCTCTGTCAGCATTCACGTAATTTCTTTTAGCTTTCGCCAAAAATTGCGTTACAGTTCATGACATATCACATTTCTTTGTCTACATATATTCTCAGTGATATTATATTTTCCGCGATAGTTACCTCTATGATATTTGATATTCTTTTGATTGGATTAAAAGAAAGAATAAATAAATCGTTTGTTTTTTTCAAATTTAAGTTTTTATAAACCTACACTTGTTTTAATTGTCCGCCTAATTATGCTCGAGTAAATTTTGCATAGTTAAAATTTGACTTACTGATCTATGAATTCTCCAATAAGAATGAGCTGCTACTAATTACAAGATCCACGATTAGTAAAACTTTTTCCTGTTAATTAAATTACAGTAAGTCATCAAAGTTAAAATACCTCTTTGACACGGTTAATAGAAAATGATCGGCAAGATTAATTTGAGAGATGACTTCCAATATGATTCTCCATAAGGTATTCGAACAACGAAAATACATTAAATGCTATGCCATACTACTTTCACTCGTTAAATTCCAAGAGAAACGTCAATAATGACAAGGAGTAAGGTTACTAACATCTGAGAGGAGGTGCCTGAACTTTACGGGTGGCATTGCAAAGAGAGAGAAACTTTGCATCAGACCCATTCCTATGCATTCGAAGAAGCTTAATTAGCCCCACATCAAGAGACCTCTTTTGCAAGTAGAATTGCGATTCGAAGCAAACTGATACCCCACGCAGTGTGCATCCATTATCCACACTATCCCAAGGGAGTAAATACAGCGGATGCTACCAGAGCAGCACTCCGCGAATGCCCTTCATCAATTCCGTGACATGATTGGCATTAATGTGTCGCGTATGCTTTGGAAACTACGAGGACAGACAACTTTTTGGAGCTGCAAATTCTCAATGGAGTGGAATTAAATAGTACTGACCGTTAAAATGTAGAATACGCTTAAGCAGTAGTTCCAATGGAAAGGCAATTAATTGATAAATATGGATGCTATGAGCCTTTGCAAATTAAAATGTAAAATAATATTCATCGAATGTAAGTGTAATTAGATGTAAGATTAAAAAGGATTTTTCTGGTAATAAAGGAAACGCCCAGGATTATGCATTTTATGAGCTATTTTTTGACCGAGTCTAAGAATTCGTTTTTCCTCTGTCACATTGACACCGTTGCCCAAACCTCTACCTTTGTCTATTAGCATTTTTAGTAGTTAATGGTCCCTCAAATTAATCTGCACAGCATAAATTCTCTCATTAAAGAAAAAGAGAATATATGCGGACAGAGTAAAGAATTTTAGTTCTTCACGATACACGTAAATGCCATCTTATGAAGGAACAACTGTAAACCGAATACGTACTATATGAGCGCGGTAAAATACCTGTAAACCGACTCTATGGGATAGGAGAACAATGTTTAAAATTGAAAGGTGCCACTGGGGTTTTAGACGTACTCCCGCATTGTTGCGTCTGGCTGGACGGCGCGGCGGTTTCGCTGGCGTCACAACCGGCATTTTTAGGTCCGAAGATTCTGATTTGAAAGCCAGCGAAACCGCGATCCAGCCAGATGGAACAATGTGGGAGCAACCCAAAAACCCTGTTGTTCCTTTAAATCACTGCGGAAGGTCGCGGATGTTACAACGGGAATAGATTTTACAGAACTAATCATTACGTTCAATTACTTAGCAATGCAGCTACTAAACTCTAACGACCGAATCTGTGATATAAATAAGGCTGGATCTTACGACCAATAACCGACGTAGTTGTAGTCTTTTACTGATACCGAAGGAGATGTGTGTTGGAAAATAGCCTTCAGGACTTTGACTAGACTTTGGTGGATGGTTTCTAGCCTGAAGAAGTTATGTGGCAGGGAGATTCAAACGAAAGAAAGAACTCCATATCTTTTCTCGGAAAATAAATTTAAATTTCACTATAACCCACCTATTTCATATTAGGTAACAAAAGGAAATAAATTATATACCTGTAGGTGAAGCAATGAGGACAACAGATGTAAGCCTAATAAAATGCAACTGCTTAATATTATATTACATTGTCGATTGAATTTAGAAATTGAAACAAAAATTCTATTTCCACAACCAGACAGGCGCGAAACCTAGAATATCAACAAACAACACGGTTCGCTATGCGCATCGCCTGGAGGCACTCCAGATACGGCATACCGGTAAGGCATAGTATCGCTACATGAGGCATATGAGATTATTCTCAGGTGGAAAAGCCACTCGTCTTGCCACCATATCCTGTCTATTTTCTCCTACCATAGAAGCTACAATAATATTTCCTCCTGCAGTGCACTTAGTTGACAACTTAACCTAAATACATTTCATCGATAATTATAATTATAAGCAAACATAGGTATAAAAATATGAGGATTCACCTTTTGGAAATACGCAATGGTTAAGATGACGTCAAAAACCTATCATGCATCAGGAGACTTGAACGAACGAATAAATATGTTCTTGCATTTTATTACTGCAAGTAAATGGACATGAGTTTGGAGTGAACCATACCTGAAATCTGGAATTAATTTTGCACTAAAACATTTCCCAAATCGGTCAGAATATTTCAACGTGTCAAAAAGTAGTGGTTAATATACGAGAAGATAAGAAAGAAGGATAGACCACGGGTAACAAAGACAGAATTACAAATCAGGCTACGAGATCCTAGGTTGAATAGCCCAACTGGCAGGCAGCGTGCTACATTTGAAAAGCTCTACACATGACACTCGCGTAGGGATCAGAATACTGAAAAGCATCCGAAAAATTCAAAGAAGCTGTGGAAACTCCCGCAACAGTAACTTAAGCGGGGTCATTCGTTGGTGTGCACACAAATGCGAAAAATTTCCCGGTGCAAACAATCATTCGCCGTGGCAATTGACCGTTGCAAGTCACAAGTGACTTGCAACGGTCAATTTGCACTGCAAATACCGGAGTGAGAGAGTGTGTGCAGTTTTGTTATCCTCATTCTTTGCACCCTCCCCCGTGTCCCGTAACTAGTGCCCCTAAGAGTACGGCTTTGGGTAATTTTTATTTATTCCATTTGGTCTCATAATTGAGAGAAAAATCGAAATATTCCAGCTCATTAAGCATCATAAACTTGTAAACAACCCCGTTAAATAAATATAATTATATTTTGTATCATATTATTTCGCGGAAAGCAGGATCTTAAGTTAAACTTCATCCACATATTCGATCCTTTCGTGACTTGACGAGAATTATATAGAGATTCAACACAATATGCTCCAACCGTCCTATATGCTGAATTCTCGTAAAAACTCTAGACTCCGATACGAATGAAGAGCTTTAACTACGAAAGAGAAACTTTCCAGATTCCCAGGAATCCGGACTGCGATGCGTGAATTCGTAACGACGGCAAAATACGTAGGCGCGTGAAAACTACCTCATAGATTATGGAAAGAGGGAGAAGTAAAAAGATATGGGGATGGGGGCAGAGCCTCGTCTCCGAGGAAGAGCGAGGGAGAGACTGAGAACAAAAGAAGACGACGAGATAGCCACGCCATAATACAAAGAAGGGACACGGGTTCGTGTGGAGAGACGTACGACTTCGGAACGACCGTATCGAAGACGTCCCATCTCCCGCGGGAATGAGGGGAGAGAAACGGCGGGGTTCGGGGATGGAGAGGGCCCAGAGACGCGCAATGCTTCCCCCGAGAGATTCCACCAGTCTTGGGGAGCACACGGACAGGCGCGAAAGGAGGGGGTGAGAGATGCGAGAAGATGAGGAAGGCGGAAAAGTTGGAAAGAGCGAAACGCACGTAAATCCGTTGCCCCAAGCCGCGGCATCGCCCCTCACCCGCCCGCTATCTTTACTCCCAATCTCTCCCACACCGCAAGCACTCATTTTATATTCACCCGATGGGCGTGTTCTGCATTGGTAACTTAAAAAATATTAAAAAAGAAGAAATAAAAAGATGACCCTTCGGTGATCTTCGCGGGAGCCTTCCGAGACTCACTTATCAGAGAATAGATGAAGACCTCAGAGAAGAGTTCCAGCAGAGTTAAATCCGAGGCTGAAGGGAGAGGGAGGCAGAAAGGGTGTAAGACAGGAAACCGCATTTTCCTACCGGGAGGCCATTCGCGGGGTTCATTTTTATTATAACATTCCAAACCATATTTCCTCTAGGGACTCCACATTTGGTCACCTGAGACTCAACTCACCAACTCTCCTCTCTCCTCCCTCCCACGTTCATCCCCGTTCTATCTCTACTTTTATTTTTTTTTCAAACCGAGGAAAAGGAAAGAGAAAAACAGCCACTCCATGCAAACCGGTGTACGTCGTCTGTCATTCTTATCTTCTTTACTCCTCCGCTTACCGCTCCCCCGAGATGATGCGGACTGAGAGAGGGAGAGACAGACATTCTCCTTCAATGTCTCGTCTTGCCCCTCAGCTCTCTCCCCACACTACTCTTCTCGCACCTGTCGTGACTTCCTCCCTCGCCACGATTTTCAAACCCTCATATTCCACCTCCTCAGCCAACCCTTTTCTCTTCCTCCCTTTCTACTTCTAGTTCACAAAAATTCTCCCGACTAGGGTCGCGAGGATGGTAATTTCGCCCATGGGGGACGAGAAAATCTTCCGTAACATCGATCTGATCATATTCCTATCAAATAAGACTCGATCTTTCTAAAATTTGCTTCGAAGCCTCAACAAACTTCGCAAAACCATTCGTGGTATAGCAACTTTTTCTCGTTCACAGTTTAAGCAAATGTGATTCACTTTCACTAAATTTAAGAATGAGAAGTCAGGTATGTTGAAAAGAATCTTGTTTTAAAAGTTCAAATTAGCATTTTTTTCATTAATTTATAAGAAAATTATCGAGTGTATTAAAACCATACCGCAGTTATATGAGGAAATACTAATTCATTTTTTTATTTCCGGAGAAAGAGAAGTCCATCTGAGTGTACCTGATTCCTTCAACTTTGTAATATTTTTTCCCTTTAAAGGTAAGACATTCTCACGTAAACTCAATTCAGATGTTTACTTATTACAATTATATTCGCATATTTTATGAGTCTAACCGTTTCGATGCTTAAACCTCTTTAACGCATTCAAATATGAAATAATTAATTTCAATTCGAAATTCTTTTTCCTTCTCTTTTTTACCAGACTTTATAGCCCAGGCAATTTATTTTCAAATAGATTGCATCAGTAAGCTGAAGGAAAAGGATAAAATTTTATAGGCATATGTTACTCGCTGCGGTCACCTCTCGAATATAAGTTGCACTAAATTTTTAAATCGCTTTTATTTAAATATGGCTGCAGTAGAAAAAACATAGAAAAGTAAACGGACTTACCTCTCCTCTCAAGTAAGTCGTCCTTTAAGTTAACCGTTCTTGCGCCAGCTTTATGTCCAGCTTTCTTCATTGCAACGGTAGAAACAGGATTGCTGCAGAAGACAAAGGCGGCGAGTGATGAGGCCAGAAGAGGAGTCCCACTGTTGACGGTGGCTAAGGTATGCGTTGTTACGCACGTCAGCACCTACGGCGACATAGTACGTGGATATGAGAATATTTCTTGTTCAATTAGAGACTAATGCACCGCGATTTGCATGAGCACATACTTCGCAGAGTGTCAGATGTCAACATGGTTAACAAATGGAGGTATCATACAACACCGAAATAGAAGGTGGACTTAAAAACAACGTGGCTCGGATACAAAACATATTACACAAGGTACGTTCACTCAAGCACCACCGGATTGATAGCCCAAATCATCTACCGTTTGACAGATGACTCAAGGATCGACTCTTTGGTTTCAATTGGAAAAAAATATTTTAAGGGGCGGAAAGACTTGCGTAGTCGTAAGAGAGTGAATGTGCCGGGATTTCGAATGGAGACGAAAAGCCCATGCATGAAATATTTTTAAATAAATAAATTTTAAAGGGAAATCATTGAGAAGAAAAAAATTACAAATGTTACTATTAACTGGGAATTTTTTCGAATAATTGTGAAGTTTACAGGAAATTGACTCCCACAGTTATTAGAAAGTGGAGTGGATAATGCATACTATGCATAACTTTAAAGACAAACAAAGCGTGCAACAAACCTTTAAAGGATACCTCAGTTTCAATACATTATAAATCACAAAATTTAATGACTGTCTATGCAAAGTATGATGACAAAAATACTTTTCAATCATTGAAACTTCTAAACAATTCAATCTTCTAACAAACATCTCATTGAGCACAACATTTCTGGATTTATGCCGAGAAAAAAAAACTAAATAGCTAACAATTAACAAAATTGTAAGATCTCCGTGATTCAGTGTTTCGCGAAGTATGTTTTTATACATTAGTTAATGACATGCTTGGCGAAATACTTGAACATGGAGCCCTCACAATCCAGAAAACGGGAAAGTTTTTGCAACAACGAAACTGCTTTTTAGTATAGAAAAAACAGGTTGCCTTAGTCAAAGATGTTAGTGCTGCTGGCGTTTTCATTACTGTTGTCGTCGCCACCGTTCTTACTACTATTGGTTGCATTGCCGTTGTTGAAGTTGTAGGCGCTGCTATTTATGTTGATGCTGTCCCATGCCATATGCCATTTGAGAACTAATGCATTACATTTATTTTCGAACCACTTTTACTTAGAGTTTCTGTGCGTCATGAACTTGAAAATACAGATTACTTACGAATTCATCAGTTTACGTTTTGCCAATTCCAAAATAGGGGATAATTTACATAATTTTTTTCCTGATTTACACTGTCAATTAGAGTAGCTAATAGGGTATTAGTCTATCAAAATACGGGACACAATTAAATAATCACATGAGAATACTGAGTGCAGGTAGGTCACGTTGCAATTTCTATTGATCAAAGACAGGGAACAGAACTATAAACAAGGGAGAACTTTTCCAATAGATTTGTATTGAAATTGAAATGTATACTCAATCACGATCACGATAAAAACTGAATATCGAAATATCATGATTGTGAATAAAAATGTGGCGGTATTGCGAGATAAACGGCGGAATTATGCATATATTTCAGTGTAATTTTAAACGTAATAAGATTCACGAAAATATCTAAAACATCTGTTAAAAAAACCACGCTCCACTCTTATGATGAAATTGTGCTTTTCCTAATACTCGTACAAATGTTATTTCATAAAGGTCCTATCTTCCTCAGAAAGAAATATTACTGTGTGAGTGAATATAGCAAGGTTCCATTCGCAAGGACGAATCGGCTCAAGCTGGTGGAGGCCTATGAAATTCAACCCAAGGTTCAATATATTAAAGCTCATAATAGATTTTTAAAAAACCTTTTAGGCTATCTTTATACTGCATTCTAATCCTTGGAACCCTCATTATCTATTCGCAGAAGTATTTTATTACTTAAATGAAATGTAACTCAAAATACCTCAATCTTAAATCTAACTCAATCTCAATCTTAATCTCACTTCTCTATCGAAATCAATTATTTGTTCACACATTTTGCAAAATTGCATAACTATTGTTTCAGATTTCATTCTAGCAAATGGTATTATCTCATGCAATAACAGTTTTTCGAACAGCTATTAGTCTTAAAACAATACCACAACTACATAATGAAAACAATTTCATCATAATATTTTTTTAATTGGAAATCTTGATTATCATACAGTTTTCATTGCTAATTATTCATACATCCTATGAATATTCATAGAATATAATCTTGCAAAAATATTGTTAAGCAAGGTGTAACCGCATTCCTATAAAGTTAAATATTTTCAATTTATCTGTAACAATAGTGCTGTTCCTCATTTATATCATTATTATAGGTAATCTAGCCGTTAAGGTAGGTTTTGGATGGACACAACTGCCAAATAAATATTTTGTATCTCCAAACAAAACACAACCCAACATCCTACTCTACAACAAGCCCCTCTACAATTTAGCATACTTCCTTCCTCTCTCATTTATATACATTTAATTATATTAATGATTTAATTCAGCATACTTTCTTCCTCCCTCATCTATATACATTTAATTATATTAATGATTTAAGTTTGATCATTATTTAAATAGAAAAATGAACATTTTTACGATAAAAATAAATGTATATATAATGTACTTAAATACATTAGATTATTAAATTTTATCAAACACATTGTACCACGGTAAAATATGTATGCATAATTATGGCAGTGTCGGCCGTTATACTATTTATTTGCGAATTATTTAGATTTAGAGATATGTAATACACTACAGGGTGTTCCTATAAACTTGTAGACACACTAAAAGCTATTTCCATTTCCGAAACGACCTGGGTTTAAATGCAGGAGCTAATTAAACGTTTCAATAGGTTTAGACAATATTTTCCAAATTTTAGTGTCTTCCTTCTTTCATTCACGAAAATACAAAAAAGAGACACACTTCGTTCTTTATCAGGCGATAAAAACTAATATATCGTATTTTTGCAATTATCAAGATTACGCATTAGATGATTTAAATAATGCGTAATTCATATTTAATATTTGGTGTTTTCTGCACTCTTTCCAAGGGTTGTTAAGACTACCATTTTGGTTGCCCTCGATTTATTCACAGTAAACTTCTAAAATGTTAAATAATAATGTCATTCACTGCATATTTCGTTTAAGGATCAAAAATGTGGTAGTAAAAAATCAATAATCATGAAAAGGAAGGCAATAATCTACTTGCAATTATTGGTTAAATGCGTATAATGAGCAATAATACGATTTAATCAACGCCGTTGTATTCCAATTCGCCGTGTTACAAGGAATGGCGTAATTTAACCATTCCTAGTAAGGGCAATAATTACATTTCATTTATAATGCCTGATTTCCATTCTTTTAATATTGCTCAACCATTCCTCCAAAATAAATTGACATACATGTAGACATCTTCCGAACTTCAATATTTGGTTTTGGTTTCTTAAAATTATACAGGGGTAAGTTATCGAAAATCTTTTGAGTCTCGAATTTTCACCAGTGGCTCATAAAGTAATATGTACTTGAGTTTAATTTTGAACAAACCTGACAAATCATGGAAAATAGGAGGGAAAATATATTATTGCAATCGATTTAGCTATTATAAATGTCATTATTATCAACGCTGATTTCAATTCGATTGTTTACGTTTTCTGAACAGTTTAAAGTTTATTTAATAAACCTTATTTTAGGTATACTAATTTAGTTAGATCATTGAAATGTAAAATGTATTTATTATATATCAAGTAATTAAGGTAACTTTTTTGAAAAATCTTGTCACATGATAAAATTGTTTCAAATTTATATTTGACTAGTAGTGATCATGAACTCCTATTGAAAAATTTATTATTTCATACAATATTTATTTATATCAATTTATAGGAATGACATTAAGACCCGTTGTAAACATGTTAAATGATTAAATGCGTTTAGTTGAGTGAAATTTGAAAATTACATATTAAGAATTGGTATAAACTTTAGATAATTCAAATATGTATTCCTTATACTTAAATCTGAATAACGGACATAAAATTTCTTATACAAATACTCATTCATAAAAAATGTTCTGACAACAGAGAATTAGCCTTCCATTTTAAAAAACTTAAAATGTCATAATTGACCTTGTTCATTGCCTATGCTATAAATTCTATACGCACGCGAGACAATAGTTAATTCGATATTCTCATATGAATCTGTCTTCTACCAAACATTTAGAACAACACCGACAGAAAACTGAATTTCTATACGATTCGTTTGCAGTGGCAAAAAATGACAACAGAGACAAAAAAGTGCAAACAACGACATGAACTGTGATATTCCGAAATTTAAAATGCTCTTTTTATTTACGGTACAAAAAAGCATAAAAAATGTTAATATTATTCAAAAGGTTGCAGATAAAGGCAAAGTATTTTATGTGTTTGCCATTGCAGCACGAAAGGTTCTTCATCCATAATAGCAAAACAACCTCATACAGTTATGTGGCCCTTGCAATGACAGATTGGCCGAAAAAGCCATAACAATCCTCAAATCTTTCCAGCAGTATTTTTTGCCAAATTACAGAGCCATCAGAGGTATTAGAACTATGCTGTTCATAACAAAGATGTTTTTATCACTTTGCTTTCCTTAGAATACGGGCATTGGTTTCGTGCTTCTGGCGGATATATATTATTATGAATTATCTGTCTGCCCTAGCTTCATTTTCTCTCATTACATTAAATAATTGTAAGATATATCGTATTAAATGACTATTTTCATGCGAACAGCAAGTTTAACATTGAGAACTTCAGGAGAGTTGGCTGTTGAACCGATCAATATAAGGAACCGAACTATTTATGATCACGACAGTACGAAACTTGCGATGAATTCACCCTCCTAAAAGTTATTGATCACCAATTATTCTAATCGTTGGTAACATAAGATACCCTGCGACTCGTCCTTGTGGCGGTTTACAGCGTTAGAGGTAGATTTTAGATTGAGATACTAAATCTAAAGTCTACACCATTATGACTTCCGAATCTCAGCCCAAGATGACTTTCATACTGTCCTCTCGACTCTCCTATCAGTTAAGTTCTTCGCGGAGTCATATTTCTTTGCTTTGGTTTGTTCTTTTCAGTCCATTTGTTTCGAAACCGGAAACCCGGGCACGCTGCATTTGCTTCTCACAACTAACATCAGCAGGCCACCATCGTTGAAATTATAGCGATTATTTTGGGTTGTTTTCAGTGTTTTCTGGGGGTTTCTTTCTTTGCTCACTCTTGGCAGACCTACTTCGCTTAGTGTCTATCATGCCATTCGCGTAATACAACTAATTTACATTACCATATTAGAATTCCAATATGCACATACTGCGAGTACTTGCTACAAAACAGTTCCTTGAGACATATTTCTTTAGGACTTCAAATGGTATTAAGATTCGGAAATGAGAGTTATGAAATATATTACTTGTCACAAAACGTACTTGTATTACCTGAATAATTATTACCTGTTTTCTATTACAAAAACTGAGAATGAGAGACAAGGTGGCAACCCATACAGCCATCCAGCAGACCCGAATCCTGGCGCTACATAGAGGTATATAGTGCTGAGTACATGCATACATATTCCAACCATGAAGGTGTTTTATTGCTTCTTTTAAATCTAAAAGTTCCTTTTTACATAATGGCATCAGTAAAAAGAATATCATCGAAATCTGTCACCATCTTAGACAACCACACAAGTTTCATATACTTTGAATAATTTATCCTGAGCTTAATATGGCCAAAAGTTGAGAGAGACGTAACGTATATACCTATATTATGTAAATGTAAACGATTACGAATTTCATCAATAAAGTACATTTACGACCAGCGTATCCAGTTCTAATTTTTCTTGCCTAAATTTTTTAAAAATTAAGAATTGTGCGGAGAAATAGCGGATATCTCACGTTTTAACAGTATGAAAAGAATGAATGGTGGTGTTAACACTTAGAAAACAATGTCTAGACCAGGTTTTAAAATGTCTCGTTAAAACGAGGGCTAACGTAAACCTCCGGATGAGGTCAGATTAAGTTTAATAACAGCTAGTTAAGTCAAACAACTCAATGACTGACAGATAGTTACAATAAATGTCACTATAATTACATTTTTCGTATTCATCAGTGAGAAATCTTATAGTCAGACTAGTCCACAGCGAAACGTTGGGGCAAATGAATGATAAATAATGATTTTTACCCTTGCCTAATTACGACCATAGCATTAGCAAATATTGTACAAGCAATTCGAGCTTCAAAACAAAATAATTCAAAACGCCTTTTTTCCACAATTACACTAATGGCTTGTGACATAACCACCTGCCACACGCCGTCGTGACGACTTACAGGATCACACGGAATAATAATAATATCGACTGCGTCTTTTTCTCACAATCGCGTAGCAGAATAGTTTTAGATACAAGTAGAGAGCTCTAATAGGGTGATAATTCAATCGCGGTATTTATCACCTCCCTCCATCCATCAACCCAGATGATCTACAGCATGACTTGTATATTGAAAAATGCCTCTTTGCTCACATCACTTCAAGCAGGACGACGCTTCATTTCCTAGCCTTCAGAAAATCTTTCCATTCCCATATCAATTTCTTCCATCCTCGTTCCATCTTGATCCACGCGTCAATGTCAAGACGTTCCATTCCGTTCTAACCCCTCCTACTTCCATCAATCGGGACACACGAAAATTTAGTTACTCGAAAACTTTTCGGGCATCCTGAAAAAATTTCGTGAGGTTGCGATCGGTATTCACTTCCCTACCCCCACCCCTTCCCCCTATGCTTCGTCATCCTCAGCCATCAAGCGGAGATCAAAAACTTCAATCTCTCCGCTCCACTCCCTCGCATCCCAGAGGCCACTCACACCGCCACCTCCCTCAAAAAACCGAGCCCCTCCCGGACACCGTGATCTTACCCCTCCCTCTTGAGGGGGGAACGCTCAATGTATGCACGCATACATTTTTTGGCTCGCGGGTTAAAAGGCTTTCTTCCCACCTCTCCCGCTCCCGTGATCACGTCTTTCCCTCCCTCCCGCCTTCTTCCCTTCGTTTTCCCATCCCTTCCTTTCCCCTTCCCTTCTCTCCCTCCTCTCCGAATAAAGCTAATCTCCAAAACTTGACGTCTTGCTTTTAACACATCGTGAGGTTCACGTCCTTCCAAACGACCGCCCGGCTACCACCCGCTGCCTCACTTGTATACCCCCACACCCTCCTCTAGCTTCGCCCTCCATCCTCCCTCCCAACTGCCTCTTTGAAAATTCAACCTTTTTATCTTCGGTCTCCTCTTTCCCCTGCTTCCTCCTTCCCCAAGAGCTCCACCTTCGGCCACGAACATGTCTTTGTAACTGCCCAGGGTTCATGTGTCTCTTTCCTGTGCTCGATAATGGATCCATCACTTCTGCAAACATCACGGTCTCCCTAGTTTACTCTTCCGATCCCGTCATCTCCTTTCTTCCGTTTCTGACCAATCACATTATTTTTTCTGGACTTCTGTTCTCTCCATAGCACATCTCCCGTTTACATCTCACGTGATTTTCTCCCTTGAGAAGATCCCAGAGAAGAAATGAGAAAAGTATGATATTCTACGAGTTTTTAAGTACGATATACTCTTTTGATCATCGCGCGTCGCCCACAAACATGCATGTGCAAAATCTGAAAAAATATTACATCTGGCCAAGATGAAGTAGCCAAGCGAAGAAGTTTCAATAATGTGGTTGGGTTTGCCAAACTGATGCGCAAATATACTGTATTCAACTTAGGTCGGTTAAAAAGTACATCTAAGGAAGTGGCTTTACACCTAGAAAAATCTTGCCCGGATATTGAAAACCCAGAAAAGGGTGAAATTCGTTAAAATATTGAGAGCAAGTAAGGACGTCAGCTGCAAGGTCTCTGCTTTTTTGTCGATCCCTTCTGATAGACCTCTTGTCGGAATTTTCGCAGATTTCTTTGCTGAAAAATAATGTACCCACAACCAATGGTTTCAAACTTGTGGGTATATCATCAAGGGCATATGTCACTCACTCCTGAAATCTTCATCAAACAGCATGGTACACTAAAAGTGGGAGAAGCAGTGGGACACCTGTTTGGGAGGAATAAGGAATGAAAATGGAAGAAGTAGCAGTTATAAGATGTAATCGAAAGACACCTGCTGCATTGGTGGTTCCACAGGGAGGGGGGATTTCGGAGTAAAGGGAGGACAGAGGAAGCAGAAAGGCACATGGCGATGGCGATAATCTCGTTGAGGATGGAAATTTATGATTCACGAGATAAAAAAATAGTAATAATAATCCACGCAAGAGAATAACTGATGTTTTTTCTTTCATAAACTCCTTCCATTCTCTTTTATGAATAATCCCCTCCTCCTTCCTGTCCCATGACTTTCTTCCACGCCTGCCCATCTTTCTCTCTCTTTCTCTGTCTGAGTTTTCTCGGCGCCGCTGTCCTTTTCCCCTCAAAACCATCCCCAGACCCCAATTCCACACCCTACTCCCCCACTTCCTCCACTTTTCTGCCTTCCTAACCGTTTATTAGTGTTTTTTCCTTCTCTACCTGATATTTCCTCCCATCAGCCCTTATCCTCCCCCCTCCTGGCTCCTCCCCTTCCCTCCAGCCCCCCCCCCCGACGTTTCCCCCTCCCCGATCTCAACCCAAAGCCTCCCCCTCCTCATCACCTCCTCCCCCCAACTACCACAAAAAAAATATATATATATATACCTTCCCAGAACGCCTATCGCGAAACAACCTCGGGCACCCTTGCCCTCCCCCTCATGACGAAGCTCCTCCTTCCCTTCCTCTGCTTCCCCGTCCCATTTTCCCTCTCCATCATTCTCGGACTTCCTCTCCACGGGCCAACCTGCAACGGCCGGCGATAATGGCGGCTTTTGTAGTTACGCCACGGAGTGGGAGCGGGGAGGAGTCAAGAGGGGTGGAGGAGGACCCCTGGAGTCTGGGATATACTTCATAACTCTCTCTCTCTCTTCCCCTTTCTTGTAGCTCCCTTCACGCCACGCTCGAGTTATCTTCCTCCCTCATCCCGAACATTTCCCCCTGCTGTTACGTCCGCGGACAGAATATTCGAGATAGAGACTTCGGGATTCCGTGTTTGAAAAGTCATTTATTTCCTCGTCCACATATCGAAGGAAAATAACCAAGAGGCAGCCTTAAAGTGGAATCAACTTGAGCGTTGGAGCTAATATTTCTCGTGGTTAAATTTTCCACCCGAAATTTCATAGCTATCGAGTACCTTCTTGCACAGGGTTGTAGAATGAGAAGGCTACCTTTAAAATAAACGAAAGTAATTAATCGACGGATATGTAGTCGTTAAATTTACATAAGCTCACACGGATGGTGTAAGCCTCTATCCTTGGGTAAATACGATTAAATCTAATAAATTCTATTAAAAACTTGTCAATTTTCTGGGCGTATTACGGCAACCAGTAACCCACGATATCCTTTCGGAAAGGGGAGAGGCCATTGTGATAGAAACCAGATAGATAGTGACCAGAGTGACAGAAAGAATTGGTTAAATTGAGTAGTTTCCTGCGTGATGTGGTGGAATTCGAAAATAACAAAGAGAAAGTTAGTAACAATTTTCCACTAGATAAGTTTAAAGTACTAAGTGGTCAAGTAGTGGTCACTGCAGTCGTTAGGCCCACAATCATTTCACCACTAAGAATAAATACTACTTCATTGCATACGGTACCGTGATATGGATAACTGACACAATTATATCGCTAGTCAAGTCACTTACTTAATTGCTTCTTTCTCGGCAACTGGATTAATAAAATATACACTATAGCACTGAAAAATTTCTAATGTCAACTTCATTCGAATTCCTAACCTGCGACCACTCATGAGTACACGATTCAGGTATGATAACAGTATTTCAGATCTACAGCCTATCTGAAATTTCAGGCCACGGAGTAGTAGCGAAAGGCTGCTATAGAAATACCAAATACACGATGAGATATTTTAAACTAAGCGCGATGGCATGGTTCAAAATAGAAGACTTATGGAGCGATAACTAAAGGATTATTAATATCGTACCTACAAATAAAAATGCAGATGCACGAATCATTATTTGGAAGAGAGATGGTATGTGAATGAGGAACTTCCTGCAGTACAAGAATATACAACTCGTATAAAAACGATTGTCAGGGTGAGTAAAAAACTATACCAAAGTATTCTTGCGACGCATTAAGATGAGAGAAAGTAGAGAATAGATACAGGGAAGCTGTATGAAGGGATAGCGGAAATCACAAAACACGTTCAAGTAGGAGAGGAAAAATAAATATTTCTGTAAACCTAAAGGCAGTTGTCAGAAAAAGCCTAGACGAGGACAACAGGAAAATATAGATTGAGTAAAGGAAAGACTGCTCCATTTTTCACTACGGCTTTGAAGAGGTGAAAATAATTTTGGCAGCGGATACGCACCCATGTGGAAATTGCCATTTGACGATTTAGTGTTGAAACAGAAGTTTCGGAAAACTTTAATGGTACTGAAATGGTGCCCAAGTGGGGTTATCGACAGCGGCACCAAATGGGTAGTGAGTGTCAACTTAAATACATATCACTAAATGGAACAAAGAAGAAACGTTGGGAGTTGGAAAAGCTCCAAGAAAGGGAAGAAAGATGAGTTTTCATAGGTTACTTGAAGGAGCTTTTGAAGACAAAAATATTGAATAAACAAAAGAGGGCTGATGGCATTGCAGAAAAGAGTCAAAATTAAAAGCAGCAGCTTAAAATAGTATGGGAAAAAGCTGTCTATAAAGCCGACTATAAGCTATTGGATATCAGTAGGAAAAGAAGATGATACAGATACATATGAACCCAGAATAGCAACAAAAGAAGATAACGATCAGAAATACGAGAAAGGTACAATTAACCGTAAGTCAAAAATATTGACAAAAATTGAAGGAAAAAGTACATTTGCTATTTTGCCATATGAATTCTAAGAAGTGCATATATTCCAACAATGTTATACAAAAGTCTTTGAATGTGATATGCGTTAAATTCGGATGTAAATAAGGAAGATTAAAAGAAAAATTTGAAGGTATGAATTTCTTTATACGATTATGGATGCGTAGAATTTTGGTCGTCCGCGAGTATTTGTCGACGACAGCAAGTATATAAATTTGTTCCTTGGGCAGCAGCCGGTAAATTATGTTGACGTAAACAATTAATGGACAACTGTGAGATTGTAATCCAATCGAGACAAACTCGACAAATATACGACTACAGTAGCTTACTCGTATATCAGAGACTATCGCAAGGTTCCTTATGTGTTTATTTTCACGTTGAATGTTTCCCATGTTGTTGAAATTTTCATGTTCGCCCGACCCATCAAAGAAAACACAAAATTTTTGAAAAAATTTATTAATTTTTCAACGTAATCTCCTTTCAGCGGTTTCATTGTGGACATTGTCTGTGACAGACACTAAGTTTAGACGTGTTTTATGAGCTCGGCGATTTTCGTTTGTTTAAAGAAATGGATCAAAGAATTTGTATCAAATTCTGCGTAAAAAATGAAATGAAATGTCACAAAGTATGTGAAATGTTAACAAAGGCCTATGGTGAGTCTGCTATGAGTAAATCTAGGGTTTAAGAGTGGTATAACCGTTTCCAAGAAGGCCGCGAAGACCTTGAAGATGACGAACGCCCTGGACGCCCCAGCACATCAACAATCAATGAAAACGTGGAAAAAGTGAAAGAAATGGTTATGAACGATCGCCGAATCACAATTAGAGAGGTCGCTGATGACGTTGGCATATCCATTGGATCATGTCATGACATTTTTTCCAATTTTTAGGGTATGAAACGCGTGGCAGGAAAATTCGTTCCAAAATGGTTGAATTTTGAACAAAAACAGCGGCGAATGGAACTTGCTCAGGAGTCACTAAATGAAGTAAAGGGCGATGCCGAATTTATTAGGTAATCTACCGGTTAAGGTAGGTTTTTGGATGGACACAACTATCAAATAAACATTTTGTGACTCCCCACCTAGCAAGCTAATCTATATCAGGTCCCTCTTCATCTCGGTGTATTTCTTTCCTCCCTTCATCCCGTCCAATATCCCTATCCTGTTCCTACCCTTACCTCGCTTGCCCAACATTCTCCCCTCTATTACCCTCTTCAACATTCCACTACCGCTCAATACGCCTTTCATCCATTTTTCCTGCCTCCATAGGATTTCTCTCAACAAACCCCTCTCCTCCCCCACCATTTCTAGTACTTCCTCATTTGTTTTCCTTTCGGTCCATTTCACCTTCTCCATTCTTCTCCACACCCACATTTCAAAAGCCTCCAATCTACGTCTATCCTCCTGCATCAGCGACCACGTTTCCGCGCCCTACATAGCTACGCTCCATATCAGAGTTTTGACGAGTCTTTTCTTAACATCCCTACTCAACGTCCCCGTCATCAACTCCCTCCTCCTTGAGAAAGCCTCCTTGCCTAGCGCAATTCTTCTCCTTAAGTCCCTACCACTTTGCCCGTATTGGTCCAAAACACTTCCGAGATATGTAAACTGTTCTACCTGCTCTATTTTTTCCCCGCCTATTTTAATATTTAGCTTAGCCTTTTTCTTTCTGGAAAATCGCATAACCTTTGTTTTATTAATATTGATTCTCATCCCATATTTATCCCACTGAACCTCCAATTCACTCAACAATGCTTGCAACCCCTTGGCTGACTGAGCAACTAATGCTTGGTCATCAGCAAACCTAACCGATTTTACGAATTCCCCTCCGACTTTCATTCCTACTTCCAGTTCTTCCCATGCTTCTTTAATCATTTCCTCTACGTATACGTTGAACAGTACCGGTGACAATGGGCAACCCTGCCTTACACCTCTTCCTAACACTGACCATCCGGACTCTCCGTTCCCCACTCGCACCTGAGCAGTCTGAGACATGTACAGGTTGCGGATCAGTCTCCTGTCCCTCCAATCCATTCCTATTTTCTGCAATACACGCATTAATTTTTCCCAATTCACTCTATCAAACGCTTTTTCGAAATCTACAAAAGAGGCAAAAACGTCCTGATTGTATTCTATATTCCTCTCGACTAGTGATCTCATTACTGCAATGGCATCACGCGTACCTCTTCCTTTCCTGAGCCCAAACTGATCATTCCCTAAGTAATCATTTGCCTTACTCTCTATCCATTTGTTGATGATCCTGAGAATAACTTTGGCTGCGTGGGATATCAAACTTATCGTTCTGTAATCCTCACATGACGAAGCCTTTGCCTTTTTTGGAATAGGAACTAACACCGATCTCACAAAATCTTCCGGCCAGATTCCTTCCTCATAGATACTACGAATCAGTCCATATATGGCCTTCTTCCCACCTTTCCCTAACCATTTCAACATTTCTACAGGAATATTGTCCACCCCCACAGTCTTATTTGCTTTCATCTCCTTTAATGCCCTTTCTATTTCATCGTCGAGTATGCCTGGACCTAATCTATCTTCTTCTACGTCATGTTTCATTTCTATGTCTAACCTTGTCGGCCTAAGTTCTTTACCATACAGTGTTTCAATACTATATATTCCTTCCATCCCTCTTGGATTTTTCCTGGTTCAACTATTATCTTACCCCATTTATCTTTAACTGTTAGCACAGTTCTTGCCTTCTTACTTCCCGATAATAACTTAACCTTGCTGTATAGAGCACCAATTTCACCCTTCTTCTGTAAACTTTCCATATCCTCGCATTGCGTTTTCCACCATTCTTCTTTTGCTTTATTTGTGGCCCTTCTCAATTTACTGTTTAACTCTTTGTACTTCATTTTGCCTAACTCTGTGTTTACATTTTTCCATCTTCTTCTCTCATCCATCTTTGCAATCATCTCATCCGTTACCCATGGTTTCCTTATCCTTTTCCCGTTAACGGTTCCTATAGTGTCTTTAGCGGCTTCCAATATCCCTTTCTTGATACATTCCCATTTTTCTTCGATAGCACTTAGTTCTTTACCGTCATCCATCATTTTCTCTACAGCCTGCTGATACTCCTTCCTCGTTAATCCATTTACTGCTTCTAAATTCCATTTCCGAACCCGCCGCCCTTGCCTTATCTTCTTGAAACGAACATTACATTTCATAGCAACTAAATTGTGGTCAGAGTCCGCATCCGCTCATGGGAAACTAACCACAATATAATCTAACTGATACCTTTCTGAGTCACCTGGCATTTTCCATGTATACCTACGCCTTTTGTGGTGTCTAAACCATGTGTTAGTGATGACTAACCCCTGTCTCCTGCAGAATTCAATTGCTTCTTCAATTGCTCTCGCCGTTTGCGTGAAGCAATCCGAAAAAATCGCCCGGATCTGTGGAAAAACAATCTATGGCTTTTGAACCACGATAATGCACCAGCTCACCATTCATTCCTTTTTCCTGAATTTTTGGCCACAAACAATCCTGTAACGATGCCCCAGCCTCCATATTCGCCAGATATGGCTCCGTGCAACTTTTTCCTATTTCCAAAAATTAAGAGAACCTTGAAGGGCCGTCGTTTTATAGGCGTAGATGACATTAAAAGCGCATCGCTGAAAGAACTAAAGGCTATCTCAAAGATCAAGTTTGAGAAGTGTTTCGGGGATTGGAAGAAGCGCTGGCACAAGTGCATAATCTCCAATGGGGACTATTTTGAAGGTGACAACATCAATGTATAAGAATAAATAAATATTTTGTCCGAAAAATTAAATTCTCGTTATGTTTTGAACACACCTCGTATATTCGCATAATACTCGCTGTTGGTAGTTTTTCCTTTTTCAAGATAGTCAATGAAAGTTATCCCACGCACATCCCAAAAAACCGACGCCAGGACCTTGCCTGTATATGAAATGGTCTTCGCCTTCTTCGGAGCCGGTTCTCCCTTTGAATCCATTGTTTAGATTGTTCTTTTGTCTCGGGTGTGGAGTAATGTATCCATGTTTCATCCATGGTTATGAAATGGCGCAAAAATTCTGCTTTGATACTGTGAAACTTTGCTTAACACTCAAGGGAAACATCATCACGACACTGGATTTGCTCGAGTGTGAGCAAACGCGGCTCCCATTTTTCACACAGCTTTATCATGTCCAAAATTTCAATTAATATTCGATGTACCGCAATTTTTTAAATTCATAATATGCGCACTCTCAGTTGACGATCATTCAGTATCGCTTAGTGGATTTTCTTCACCGTTTCTCGAGTCTTCACCTCATTTGGTCGACCAATGCAATGCCCATCTTGACAGCTCGCACGGCCTCGTTTAAACTATGCTACCCAATATTTTACTGTTGTAAACAAAGGAGCAGACTCACCCAGAGTAGAAGTTCAGCTTTTATATTGGTTAGGCTGAGATCTTTCAAATAAAAGTATTGCATCTCATAACAATGACCATTTTTCTCCATTTTCACAAATTCACTGAAAACGTGTTCTATTGATGGCTGCCAAACAAATACGGAACCACGTGGCGTCTTTAAACTTGAAACATATGTTTTATAGAATGCATGCTTTCTAACACAGTGATATTTCAAACAACTACAGCCATCTCTAGGTTAGGCTGGGTACTTATGGGACCACCCTTGTTCGAAGGTAAAGGATGCTTGCAATACAGGATACTCAAAGTAGCAGATGAGGATGCTGGGAATTATTAAAATTATTCTTGCTGTTCGTAATTCGACTAAAAAAGTTCACGTTTTCTATATAGTTCATGTTTGCAATCCAAAGGTCTTCCTCTAATGTCCTGATAGGTAATGCATGTGACCATTCCAATCTTTATTCGCCCTCAATCAAAGATATAATCAATACATATTACTTTATCTCCGTGAAAAATCAAACAAACGAATAACAAATATTTAGGAGGGAAACTTAAAACGCCGACACTGAGTGAAAAATAGATTGAGCGGGAATAATTGCCAAATGGGAAGGTAGGTCTTTAATTTACTCCTCTATCGGGAAGAGTGGGAGCTCTATAATCCTTCTCTGTGACCTTCTCTGTCCTCTGCTGACTTCCACAATCTATTTCCCTATTATCGAGAAAAATATATCAAATAACCAACACTAAATACTCAAAGTAAAGCGATGTACAAGAAATGGGTACTATTAACTCGGAACCTCTCTATCTATCTTTTTAGAAGTGTGTTACCTGAGTCAGCTTTCAGTCGCCATTATTTTTTATATGTTCGACGGTTTCGCGCTTCAATTCGTGGAAGTAATGAGTATCATTGTTTAAAGATTCATTTTATTTTATTATTTTATTTATATGTATAACCTGGAAGCCACCACCAGGGTATGTGGGAGGGAGTGAATGCACTCCAGAATAATTTTACCCGAACATGAACCCACCGCCGTCGAACAATTTTATCATGATCCCATATCATTTATTTTATTAACATGACTCTCCTACCGTGTTAAGATGGGATTAATAATACATTTTCAACAATATTGGTAAAGACACCTCCTTCCAATTCATGCAAGAGCTTCAATCTGTAATTTAACCTTCGCTCCGTGAGTGATTTCCAGCCTCGCTTCTTTAATATTTACCGATACGCTACCAACTTTATCATAACGACGTTTTACAAATCTAGCTCCTCTACGCTGCACGTGAACCAATTCGGCAATCAATCCAACTTCGTGAAGATCCCATATATCGTACTTGCAGCCTATTCTAAATGAGGGATAACCAACGACAGATAACATTTCTCTTTGACCTTTTCATCACATTTACCGAGTACTCTTCTAAAAATCTTCTAATAATAGCTTGTCCACATATTTCCCGTTTGTGTTTCACCCAGGAGAAATCGTGAGTGAGAGTAACGCTTAGGTATTGAATTGATTCTAAACATCCAATTTCGGTGTCCCAATGCTGTAGGCATGCGGGTGGGAATTGCTCTTTTTCCAAAAGTTTATGACTACGCACTTTTTTAAGTTTAATTCTAATTGCCAAATGTCGCACCAGAGTTGTATGGCCTTAAGGTCATCTGATAAATCTGCTGTGTCCCCAGGATCACGAATATCACGGTAAACCACGGCAAATAAATGTATCTTACTTGTGACTATGGAGTCAATGTCGTTAACGTAAAGTAGGAATAAAGAGGTCCGATGACATCCCTGGGGAACACCTGAAATAACTGCTACTGTATTTGAGCTAACTCTATCTATCACTACTCTTTGAACCCGACCACTCAAAAAGTCGAATAGAATGGTTTCAGGCGTCACTTTGTGGAAGCGATTCATATCGGAAAAGAAATAATTTGTTATACCACATATATTTTATTAAACACGACCACGGTTTCGACTTACAAAGTCATCATCAGGTGAGTCGAAACCGTGTTCGTGTTTAATAAAATAATAAAAACAGTAATCAACCCGAAGGTCGGTTTAGTAGGTGATGCTCACCTACCAAGCCCGACGGCGTGTGAATATAGTATGCACACATCAGGGTAGGGGTGCCAGTTCCTTTCCCTGTGCCGGTTATGGTTTCCCATGAAGATCTGCAGGTGACCAAAGTGCCTTGCCCGGGAATCGAACCCGGGACCCTCCGGTCAGTATTCCAACGCTCTACCCACTAGACCACCGCGACCTGCGTTTCATGAAATACAAATGGAATACTTTTTTAATATGGAATAATATTTCTTTTCCGATAATCAAAAAGTCTTTAATTCAAACCCGGATATTTATGGCATTTGCTTATAGCTTTGCGAGTAGTTTACTATGAGGTACTTCGTCGAAGGCTTTCTTAAAATCTATAAGAATTGCGTCCACCGGAACACTGCGCTCTCTCGAAATAAGAATATCATGAACAAAAAGCGCAAATTGTGTCTCGCAGGATCTACCTTTTCGGAAACCGTGCTGATTTTTCACTAATAACTCTTGATTATCAAGGTGTTTCACGATCGAACCAGCAGCTATACGTCCCATAACATCGCACGAAATGGATGTGAGGAAAATAGGTCTGTGATTGCTTGGTTCCTCCTTGTCTCCGTTTTTAAATATTGGTGCCACGTTAGTCATTTTCCTGTCTCTAGGAACTATGTGATGTCCTAGCGACTGCTTAAATAGGATTTCTAGACACGGTACAATTTTCGACGCTATATCCTTAACTAGCGGGTATTTCATCAGACCCGGAGAATTTGTTAGGCTTAGCATTTTTCAGCAAACGTTCTATTCCATTATATGAGATTTCAATTTTGGGCATCGGTAAGCTATTGGGGGTATTCTGTGAGACACGCATTCTTGGAAGTAAAAATGTCGGTGAGATTTATTGAACATAATAATTACCGATGATGATTATTTATGAATGAAGTTTCCTAAGGCTTGTTGCTTAATTCAAAGACATTGCGGGGGATGCCGCAACAGTAACTTTTAACGGAGTCATCTTCTAATATGCAATTTCAATGCAACGATTTCAGAGGGTAAAACTCATTCCCGGTCAAGGCGAATGTTTTTTACACTCTGAAATTGTTCCATCGTCTTGTTGCTTATTTGACCTTTTAATCTGGTAACTAATCACCCCCTACCACAGACTCTCGTGGTGACTTGCAAGGCAACATTTAAATGCAAGATCCACACATATAACAAACATTACGCACCAGGAGGTAAGCGTTGCACTTATTATTTGTATTAATCGTATAATCAATCATGTGAATTTTTCCCCATAAAATATTTTTTTTAGAAATAGTTTGAATTAAAAATAGGAATTATTTTACAATTGGAAATAAAAGTTGGAAACAATAACTTCGTCCAATTAAGTGCAATAAAAAATGAAAAAAGAACGATTCCTACGCTGAAGGCACGGATGGGTCAGTAAGCTTTGTAAGATTGAAGAGACCCTTCGAAAAAATGGAGCGGCGACACTTTCGCTCTTTCTAAAACCCACGTTTCAGCTCTTACCTACCTCTATAAGGATTGCACGATAATCGACAATTATAATTACGCTCCATCGTCATAAGGCTTAAATTCATGAAGAGCCTAGGGTTTAATAGGTACGGTTTATAATAAATTCGTTTTCACTTGTCGAATACAACGACCGATACTACTACACACGTATCCAGGTCAAATCTTAAGACGAAGAGAACTTTGATGTCGATACAAAAATGTCTATAATTAATAATATTTGGGGATTTTGTGGATATTTAATGGGAAGATAAAGTGTTAATGTTCATTAATTGCGTAATTACGTAATGTTAAATACCCACGTCATTGTTATTTACGTTGATTAGGAATGCCACCATCAGACCACAGATCTTATCATTTCATCATAATTAACACTCTCGTCTGCCATAATAATTAAGCGAATAACCGATCCCAGAGCATTCCTTTGTCGTCATCCAAAATTATATATCTCCTTCCATTGTTAAATCAGGCTTGGCCTTCGCCTACTCATACGGAAGTAGTTAAATGCGTTCTTATACAAGCTACGGCTTAGGTATTTCACCTGGGTGAGCCCTAGTCAATTTCTACTTATTTGGACTAAATTTCTACTAACTTACGCTCATAATTTCCAGGCTAAAGACATGAATCAAACGAACCATTTTCAGTTTAACCAGAAAGAGTTGCCAATGAGGCTAAAAGCACCGACAAATCTGAATAGGCCATAAATGAATTAATTATTCATATCCACCTTAGATATTTATATCACATTCTTTGCAAAATCTAAGCGTGCACAATGTACTATTTGAGACATTGATTATATTGGACATATGATTACAAAAATCTGGATTCATCACTTTATTACGAAATACTGGTAGACTGCTCGTTCGAAGTTATAGACTGATTTCACAAAAGAATAACTACTCTATCGAGTAGTATAGTAAGATAATGGGAACGAAAATTTAAACATGTATTTATTGAAGAGTAAGGACACATCTACAGCTATGCAAAATCCGGCTCAGTGGCGTGTGGTGGGGGCTGTTGGGGCACTAGATGTACATGCTAAAATATTAGTTCATAGATGTATTTGTATATATATATATATATATATTTGCACATATAAGCAAAAGCTCATACAAATTCATGCTTTTTTACCTCATTCAATACTCGGTGTGCTTGACTAAATCATGAATATTGGTCTTAAAATACACACACACATATTCGGTTGCTTGAGTTCAATTTTGTTACGATTACGTATCTTGCGATCGAAGAACCAGTACTTTTTATTTATTTTTTAAAATTTATATATATACCCTGCAAGCCACCGCCAGGGTATGTGGCAGAGGGTGAATGCACTCCAGAATAATTTTACCCGAACATGACACTACCGCGGTCGAACAATTTTATCATGATCCCCTATCGTTCGAGAAAAAATGACATCTTAAATCTATCTGTTCTACATTCAATCTCCCTAATTTTACTGACATGATATCTCCTACTGTAGTACGATGAGGGTAGTAATACATTTTCGACATTACTGCTATAGACACCTCCTTCCAATTTATGCAAGAGCTTCGATCTATAATTTAACCCTGGTAACCCTCGCTCCGTTAGTGATTCCCAGCCTCGCTTCTCTAATATTTACCGATACGCTACCAACTTTATCATAACGACGTTTTACAAATCTAGCTCCTCTACGCTGCACGTGAACCAATTCGGCAATCAATCCAACTTCGTGAAGATCCCATATATCGTACTTGCAGCCTATTCTAAATGAGGGATAACCAACGACAGATAACATTTCTCTCTGACCTTTTCATCACATTTACCGAGTACTCTTCTAAAAATCTTCTAATAATAGCTTGTCCACATATTTCCCGTTTGTGTTTCACCCAGGAGAAATCGTGAGTGAGGGTAACGCTTAGGTATTTAGTTGAGTCTACATATTCCATGTAGGTTTTTCCATGCGGGTGGGCTTGGCATGCGGGTGGCAATTGCTCGTTTTTCAAAAGTTTACAACTACGCAATTTTTTAAGTTTAATTCTAATTGCCAAGTGTCGCACCAGCGTTGTATAGCACTAAGGTCATCTGATAAAGCTGCTGTGTCCTCAGAATCACGGATATCACGGGAAACCACTACATCGTCGGCAAATAAACGTATCTTACGGACAGTCCGACATCGACAGACTCCGTAGTATCCTATACATTTATAGAAGTCTTGCCTGCTTTCTACGTTAATCCAGGGGACTCCCAGTCTAATTCCTCCAACATACCTGTAACTCATGTCCTCTTCTCATAACCATTTTTAACAAAACTAGCGGATTTTCTGGAAACGTCCAAATCTTTAATTAACGTTTCCTCCCCTGGTTTTCAAAACCTTTCTCCGTATTCCAAATGGGGCCTGATCAGAGAGCAGTTACCTCACGTCTCTTACCTTTACATTATATTTTCTTTAAACCCGTCCAATGGAACCCAACTTCCTTAAATCTAACCCACTTACCCTTCTGAAGTGTACCCCATGAAAGGTTTGATGTCAGTGTAGCAAGTTCCTGCGTCGTACAAAATTACACTCTACATTACAGTTTTCCCCAATCTTTTCTTGACATACTTGAATAAAATATTTCTCATCAACTCCCTTCTCGTAAATGCTACTAATAAAAAAATGAAAGAGAACTTTCATTGAATTCCTGTAATCGTTTCCCTTTGATGATTTTCAGAGTTACAATGATATATCGTGATTAATAACATAGTTGCTGGCCATTACAATAGAGATAAGCATGGCTAGCTCCAGGCTGATACAAATACAAACATTTAAAAGTAATAATAATTCGAAAGTCATAAATAAGCTTTCGCGTGCATAGAAAAATCGGAAACATGTGAAAATACATACATTTATAAACGATCAAATGCTGAAATGTTTTCCAAAATCACACCAAAACGCCCGCGGTATTTAAAGACAGTACGAATAGGCGTAATCGCTCGAATAATCCCCGGTGCGCCTAAATCATTACCACGCCCAGAGAGACCTGCCACGTCACGCCAGAGGTGGCGTCAGAGAGGTTTTAGTGAGAGGAGGGTGGGTGAAGGAGACCATGGAAGAAAATGAGCGAGCAGAAAGTTAGAGGAGGGTCTGGCGGGGGAGTGCTACTGACCAGATGGAGGGCGACTTGGCGAAAATGTCTCGAGGGAAAAACTGGCAGCTGAAAATCTTGAAGCCGCTTATTCTTCTGCCCGAACTCACGCACCTCCCTACCGCCAAACCTTTCCCGAAAACCATTCTCCTCCCCCTCCGAACCCGAGAACCCCGCTTAAAGCCCAACCCACCGTCCTGAATAACCTTCGGGTGGCGCAGAGGAGGAGGCGGACGAGTGCGCCAGGGCGGAGCGGACACCTGAATTGCTTCGGACGCAAGTCCACCCCCATTGAGACGTCACGAGGGCCGTGTATTTGTGTAAGTTTCCGAATAAAAAAGGGTACGGCCAGGGCGAAGAGGGGCCTCCCTTCCTGCCGAGGTCGGCACTCCTCTCCCCTTCCCCGCTCCAAAGCCTCAGGTCCCCCTGCGGCGTTCGGACTCCTTCAACTGTCCGGTATGGCAGGGAGATGGAAAAGGGAAAAGGAGGGGAAAAGAGTCGAACGCCGACTCTCGGATGGAAGAGGGGAGGAAGAGCGTAGAAAAACAAGGTGCCATCATATCACCCACCCACCTCATCCATCCTGCATCAGTCTCCCCTCTTCCTCCTACAAACACGGTGAGGATTTGCAGAGCGATGGCGAACAGTGGTCTCTCCCTCCATTTCACGCGCTTTCGGACGGCCATTGGAATGATTTACACGGATTATACGTGGCTTTCCAGTACCGCGCTCTCCATTGTGGAGACTGGACAGAGTCGGAAAGAGGGTCGGAGACACAGCGGGAGAGACGGCCTTCTCCCTTTCAGGCAGAAATCCTCTACCACTTCGATCCTCACGCCGGTATGGCATTCCTTGTTCTGCGGCGAGGAATCCATTAGTCTGTGAAGTACGTATGCAAACAGATTATCGGCGAAACTCGCGCTTACATGCTGACACCAGAGTGGTTTACGATCTCGAGTTACGATAATTCTCCTTTGTTAAGTGCTTTCAATGATTCTAGAGATTCGGTAATAACTTATAATTCGGTAATAGCCATTAGACCATCACAGTAATAAATTCGAAGGTTGATTTTGATAGGTGAGGGGAGAGTCAATCCCGAACTAAGACCCAAGGCTTAGCTAGGGGTGTAAATTGACACAGAGTTCCCAGACCAGGACTTGGTCAGTAATAGCAGGTGGTACACCTTTTTGACTAAGTTCTGGCAACCAGAGAACAGTATTACATGATTTTAGATAGGGTTTTCAAAGGGATTCCCCAGGAGTTAAGCCAGCTCTGAACTTCGATCGGCAGTTGAACTCACCATCCAATAGGCTAGCATGCCGACCAGAGCAATTAGGGGAAGCAAACTTGCTCAGATTTCCACATGAAGTTTAAATGATCACAAGCATTCTTTCCCAAAAAAAGTGCATTAATGAAAAGTTGAAAGGATTCCGAGTACTCACAGAATAAATATATTGGATTTTATTCAGATAAGTATAAAATCAATCAAGTTTAAGTAACTTTAGTAGTTATCTATGTACTATATATAAAACATGTAAAAATTCAATGTTTCTCTACTCTTGAATCGAACGTCTTTTGTAGCAAAAACCCGAACCACTACGAAACCCACCAAGAGAAGTAAAGAAAAGATTGAAATACTATGGTGACAGAGATTAAGTAATAGAAGGGCTAATTATTGAATAGAAACTTATGGATGAGGAAATAAACTACAAAAGATGGAACAGTTTACATATTTCATTAGTGTTCCAGAGGAAAATGGATACACGGGATTTGATTAGGATTATCATGGCGTCAGCAAAAGAAGCACTTGCCAAAAGAGATTTGATGGCAGGCACGTGAACAAAAGGGCTGCGCTGTTTCGAAACCTGTACTCTGAGGCATGATAATTAGGGTAAAGGCTTTTTAAATCTGGGTTTCGAGAAGAATTAGGAAAAATACTGCATGGAAAGAAATGAAATTAAGAAGTTTTACACGTGAAGTTGAAAGGGAGGAATGGTGAAATTCGAAGGACAGTTAATAAGACTCTTTGAAAGTCTGTTTACACATTCTTTTAACAATCAAACAATGGATTTGGTAAAGCATTACACAAGTGAGTTACGAAATACAGCCATCCTTAGGGTCGCTAAACTCTGACATACAATCCTCCTTTTCCTACTCGAAGAATGCAGAAATGGGTGAGGGATATATAGTATTAAAAGATAACGGCGATTTGGAGCCCGTCTCGTAGAAATAAAATGCCTAATCAGCGGGAAAGAGAATAGGTTCCTTCAGTAAAAAAAACTGCAGAAGAATATAATGTAGGGCAAAAAAATATTTAGGTTTATCAAACAAGATTTTCATGCCGGATATTATGATATTTTTCACTATTGGATATTTAATATGTTTTAATTAAGATAAACAAACAATACTTATCAAGTTCCACGATTTTTTATTGATACGACCGGTATCGTTGAAGAGTCGACATCATCTGGAACAAAGTGGCACACGTGAATAAAACGAATTGTAGCATGGAGGTTGCCAAAAACGTAAAAAGATCTCACTTTGACCTGATTTAAATGTTAGGAATATTGGAGTTCATCCTTTCGACAATTACGACGTAGTGTTACATATTTCTTAATAAAGGTGCATCGCCAACGCATTACCATTCAAATTTTGCCTCATATATTTTGAATTCATCAATTATATTAAAAGTATAAAATGTGCCATAGTTCAAGCCGACAGCAGATCTTTGATTTGTAACTACTTGAACGCTATGAATACGTTAAAAATGTTTGGCTCACACCAAATCATTATTTTACAGCTTGGCAGGCGACAACCATCAGCATTAATAGTATTTATTGTGTAAACAACTTAATATCACCGCTGGCTCCATATAATTTTAAAACAATCAATATTCATGGATCGAGTAAACAATTAGGCACGATTAAAATTTCAGATAACCTTAATTTTCCGCCTATTGTCCTCTAACCATCAACAAACAAGGAACATTAGGACAAAGAGAAAACCGAGAGACAATAATAACGACCTCGGCCATTTCCTGTCATTTTTCATCCAAGGAATGGACTAGGAGGCATTTCTACGTTAAATATGCACGTGGGCTAATCATCACCATTACCATTAACCGATGTTTATCCCGGGACGGGAGGATGGGAAGGCACTGCACCCAACCGTCACTATTGTGTCTGTACGTGTTATATACCTTGATTACAAGAGTTGTCGCGAGAGAAGGTCGGGGGGCGTGGGTATCGCTTGAGTGGCGGAGGAGATCAAAGGAACAGCACATGTGATCACAGATTAATGGTTATAGAGAGGGTGTGTGGAAGGCGTGGCCTTCAAGGGGAAGGACGACGCCTCACGGAACGCCACGTCGCTCCTCATTCGGCCGCAATTTCTTACCCTCCCTCAACTCATTCTTATTCCTTCCATCCTATCCCTCCCCCTGCGAATTTAAGACCCTTTTCTCCATTTAAAGGCACGCGAATCCTTCCTGGCCAGAGCCATACGACAACAGGATACCGAATGTCAAATAGGTGTCTATAGGCAAAATAGCACTGTACCGCAGTTAACTGTGAGAAATAATCACCTTTCTCCTAAATATGTTCGTATCCAAAATACAGTATAATTGATATTTTTCTAAATCCTCGGGCATATGCCATACATACAGGTATACGTAGGCATAATAGGCGTAGGTACAGGCCTGTACCTACGCCTATTGTGGTATTTAAACCAAGCGTCCGTGATGATTAACCCCTATCTCCCGTAGAACTCTTTTGCTTCTCATCCCGCCCGCGGTAATTACTTGTTCCTAAACTGTAATCCTCCACCTCACTACCATATTTTCCTCTGCCTACCGCCGCCTTCCAATCCCACATCACTCTCTGTTTCCTTGTAGGAACACTTGCCAATTTTTTTCTAATCAATCGCTCGTATACCCTTTTCCTTTTTCTCTACGATTGCTTGGTGGTATCTAGACATGAGCAACCAAGTTCGTAGGTTCGGCTTTAACTTTTTTTTTAATAATATTCTATCAGTCGCTTATAATTACTACCTCCCTTCCTAATTTTTTTGTTAAACATTATTGCCACCCCTCGCTGGCTCTCTTTCCCTGTGCTGTATACTACTCTACGATTTTCGCTCTAGAAATCACCGCTAGCCTTATTCTATCTTACCTCGCGCAGCCCTAAGATATATATATATATATATATATATATATATATATATATATATATATATATATATGCTTGGATTTATTCCGCACAAATTATTAGTGTAGTGTTCGTAACAGTGGTCTTTCTCGGGGCGGGTACTAATGGAGAAAATTCCCGTTTTCCCGGTTTAAGTGTGTGTCACTGACGATGGTTCTTGACATTCTTAAAGATATATCCTTCAATATGTTTTAATTTTATCGCGAAAATTCTACCCATAGAAACAGTTTTCATATTTATCATATTAGATGCATGGTCCGTATACCTATTTTCTTAGGAAAGATCGTGCAATCAAAAATATTAGTTTATTTTGTGTACAAAATGTGCGAAATAAATTAACTCAATGATCCTATAAGCTTACGTTTTCACTTTTAGTAGTTGCTGAAGTTCATGAAATTCCTCCTGTCATCATCGAATGAGCATGTATCAATGGGCAATCTATTCGATTTTTCATAGCTGGTCTCGAGAAGATACCCATCTTAAGTATAGTTCCATAATATCCGAAATATGTCATGAAATTGAAATGGAATACATCGTTAAAACTGTTTTTCAAATAATACTCATAAATGAAGGAGGATACACTGAATCGGGAGAGTATGGCGTAGGATATGACGTTTATTTAGAAAACGCTCCATCTGAATGTTGGAACGGATGAATGGTCTTCTTAGGAAAGTAAAACAATCTTTCTTTTGGTTCTGTTATGCTGAATTATTCTTTTATTTCGAACCAGGCCAGTTTTTTTGTGGGGTGTAGTTAATTTTATTTACTTTTATTTTAAACGTAACTATCTGACCTGCATCACGACCTGCTTCTGAGCAGGCCTGTTATACTCGATTGCCTGCTTCGGACATACTGCGGGTTGTGCCTCCATCCCTTGCGGGAGTAGATAGAATTGCTTCAGTTGTTGAATAGTTCAGATACTTTGAGTATAGCTCCCGAGTCTCGGGTCTGTCTCTGACAGACGTCCATTACCGGCAGTTTTTTTATTCGGGAATTCCGCAGTTCCCAGTCTGAATGAATATGGGTGGTTGGATAGGAATTTCTTGCAGTTCTGTTCAGGTTCTACGAGTTTAAATCATTATTAATCTAAGGATAAGGGGGATTTTCAAATGAATGCTTTGTGAAATCAGTGTTATTTCCTATTCCGAAAAAGATGAAGGCTACATCATGTGAGGACTACAGAACTATGAGTTTGATTTCCCATTTCGCTAAATTGGTTCCCAGGATCATCAACAGAAGGATGGAGAGCACGGAAAAAGATTAATTAGGGGATGATCAGTTTGGGTTTAGGAAGGGAAGAGGCACACGGGATGCCATTGCAGTAATGAGATCACTAATCGAGAGGAATAGCGAATACAATCAGGACGTGTTTCCCTGTTTCGTAGATTTCGAAAAGTCGTTCGATAGAGTGAGTTGGGAAGAACTTATGAGTATATTGCAGAAAATAGGCATAGATTGGAGGGACAGGAGGCTAATCCGCAACCTCTACATGTCTCAGACTGCTAAGGTGCGAGTGGGGAATGGAGAGTCCAGATGGGCAGGGCTAGGAAGAGGTGTAAGGCAGGGTTGCCCATTATCTTCGGTGCTGTTCAACGTATACTTGGTGGAAATGATTAAAGAGGCATGGGAAGAATTGGAGGTGGGAATGAAAGTCGCAGGGGAGTTCGTAAAATCAGTTAGGTTTGCTGATGACCAAGCTTAAGTTGGTCAGTCAGCCAAGGGGTTGCAACTATTGCGGAGTGAATTGGAAATTCAGTTCGACAGATATGAGATGAGAATCAATTTTTATAAAAAAATGGTTATGCGATTTTTCAGAAAGAAAAGGGCTAAGCTAAACATTGAAATAGGAGGGGAACAAATAGAACAGATAGAACAGTTTACGTATCTCGGAAGTGTTTTGGACCAACACGGTCAAAGAGCAGAAGGAGAAGAATTTCACTAGGCAAGGAGGCTTTCTCAAGGAGGAGGGAGTTGATGGCGGGGACGTTGAGTAGGGAGGTTAAGAAAAGGCTCGGAAAAACTTTGATATGGAGCGTAGCTATGTACGGCGCGGAAACGTGGTCGCTGAAGTAGGAGGATGGACGTAGATTGGAGGCTTTTGAAATGTGGGTGTGGAGAAGAATGGAGAAGGTGAAATGAACCGAAAGGAAAACAAATGAGGAAGTACTAGGGATGGTGGGTGAGGAGAAGGCTTTGTTAGGAAATATCCTATGGAGGCAGGAAAAATGGATAAAAGGCGTATTGAGCGGCAGTGGGATATTGAAGAAGGTAATATAGAGGAGAATGTTAGGCAAACGAGGAAAGGGCAGGAACAAGAAAGGGTTGTTGGAACAGAGGAAGGAAGTACACAGAGATAAAGGACTTGATGCAGAGTAAGTTGCTGGATTGTGTTTTGTTAGGAGTTATCAAATATTTATTTGGTAGTTGGGTCTATCCAACACCTACCTTAACCGGTAGATTACTTAATAATAAATAATATATATATAGGTCGCGGTGGTCCAGTGGGTAGAGCGTTGGACTACTGACCGGAGGGTCCCGGGTTCGATTCCCGGGCAAGGCACTTTGGGCACCTGCAGCTCCACCCAAGCTAGTTGATTTTTCGGGTACCAGGTCTTCCTGGGAAACCATAACCGGCACAGGGAAAGGAACTGGCCCCCCTACCCTGATGTGTGAATATTCACACGCCGTCGGGCTTGGTACATGGGTGAGCTCTACCATCACTTACTAAACCGACCTTCGGGTTGATTACTGTGTTTATGGTTATATATATATATATGTATATTTCCTCTCTCCATCTCCGGCTTTATAGTTTCTAATTTCTCTGTCCTCAACATCCATACGATGTCAGTAACAAAATATATCACACCACTCAGTCACATTAGATTTGATGTACAAAAAAATTCACTGATTACATTTCCGGCTTAAAGGGATTAAATTTAATCATTTTAAAGTTAGAGAAAAGGTAGCAGTGCTAAACGCTACTTGTAAAGTTATTTTTTGACTACAGCCCTACGGCTGAGAGGTCAGTGGACAATAGTGAAGCGTCCACCTTTAAACCTCGGACAATGCTTTTCGAAACCGCGTGGAAATTCTCCATCGAGAAAAATCCCCGTGACGCTCTCATTTCCCTCCTGCATGGAACCCGTGTCCCCGTCAAATTACTCGGGAGCGGAGGACACTGCATTCGTCTCACAACGCTTCCATCCTTTCTTCGATGCTTCAGGAGCGAAACACCTCAGGGACGGGGAAAATGCACGGGAAGGGAAATTATTTTCCTCTTACATGTCGTCTCCTCACACGTGGTGCATTCTGACACCCCGGTTATTTTTTCTTCCCCTTCCTGAAACTATCGCAAGGTCCCCAGGGAACCGTCCTGAAGTCTCCCGGCCTTCACTATCCACTCTCACCACGACTCCCTCATTTTTCAAAGCCTCCCACCGTTCCCGGGAGAGAGAGAGAGAGAGGGACCATACCCAACGAACTTTTCTTCGAAGTCTCTCGGTCATTATTGCCTTCGGCACCCGCTTCCCTCCACCGTCACCTCCGCACCCCCCTCCCTTTCGTCCTGCCGCCCCACACTACCACCCTTCGGAAACTCCTCCCATATCTCCTCCTCCCTCCCCACCTTCTCTCCTCCACTCCACACTTTCACGCTTCGGCAACAAATCTACTTCCCACCTCCTCCTCCTCCTCCCCATCCCAAATCCAGCTCTTCCATTCTTCCAACTCCTACTCCCTGTGTCCAACCCTCCCCTTCCCCTCCGCACCCCATTCCTCCCGCTATTTTCTGACCCGCCCCCTCACTGACCGCCCACTCCCGCCTCCCCTCTCTCCCCACCCAAAAACCTCTTTATCTTTTCCCCGAGGAAAAACTTGCCGCCATGCCGTGGCCTCAAAAATCCTTCCTTCCCCTCAGACTCCCCTCTTGCCCCTCATTTCTTCCCCCACGTCGACGGCGCGAGCACACTCGTTCGTGTGATTTCTCTATCTACGAGCTGAGAGGAAAAAAAGTGCCGGCTGCCATGTTCCCATGGCGACTCACTCATCCATTGCTGTTTCCACCCCTGCCCACCCCTCTCTTCCTCCCAGCTCTTCCCTCCCCCTCCTACTCTTCTTTCCTCTCTCCACCGTCATCCTTCCTTCCCGAATCTCCACCTCGCTCCATCTCCCATTATCATTCCCGTGCACTTTCCGTCCCTTTCCGAAAACTCCCCAGAGCCCTCCCCCTCCGCTTTTTTCTCCATCCTTTGTGGACAAGGCCCAAACTTTGAATTTCAAATCTCTCCCTTTTCCTAGTTTGGTACACTTAGAAAGACTTGAAGGAATGGCCGCTTTAAAGCCAGTCTCGGCCAATGGAACGCTCGACGGTTTAATTCTATCTAGTACGTAACAAGAGGGTTCACATTCCCTTGACTCCCAATGAGACTCTTTCGGAAGATGCCATTTATGTGGCTTGCTAGAGCAGCTGATACGAGTTCCCCGTGAAAATTTGCCTATTCCTCCGCAGAAGACGAATAGTTACAACTGAGTGCCGATGAATTCATAACAGTTCTTCAGACTGAGTATAGCCATGTTTTAATAATAAGATTCGTCTCTTGTAACTTGATGGATACCAAATAACATCTTCAACTAATTCATAAATTATCAGTTCAGCGTATTATCACCTGTGTTATTTTCCCTTAAGCGTCAAAAAGGGGCAACTTAGACGAATAAACGCTCGTGAACGCTACAAATTCCTAAAATAAACAAATTTGTGCAGTTATAAGTCAAAATGATCTGAATATCTGATCGGATGGAATATAATAAAAATTGGATAGATCTTTTGAGTGAATAGCGCTGAATCTTCCATTTTTTAACGAAATAGATTTCCAAACATGACAATTACGCGTAAAGAATGACAAAAATTCTGCTCTTAAGTATGAATCACCATCAAGTTTAACATTTCAAGCGAGGAATGCAACTTCATCGAAATTTCTTTGGGAAACTAATTATGATATACGCCAAGTATCTGCTTCAGAACTGCGATTCGAAGCGAATTCCTCTGATTAAAAAATATTCGATATCTAATTCCTGTCTCATTGTCAAAATATTCTTTTTTTAATTACTTAAAGAGCTGGAGACCGGTACACCCTTTACATTTAGAGCAAAAAATTAACTGAGCAATTTTATTTATTATAAGTTCAAATCATGTGTATTAAACACCTTCTCTTAATAAATATATTCAGTGATTGTAATGACATTATCAGTAACTTACTTTAGCACACCACCCACCCTTTGAATAACAAAGACACTGTTTCCACCAGTGAACGCTCTGGTAACACAATGGATTCTGGAAATCAAAGGAGATGCGGTGCGGTTGACACACAACTCAAGATCAGTGACAAAAAAAGCAGCTTTTTTGATGGTGGGAAACGAAGCTTAGAATAGTGCTTAGCTTCTGGAAGAAGATTATTTACTTTATTTCAACTTCCTTTTTCCTCTTTCAAATCTTAGGGATTCTGGGTAGGAGGGACGCATTACTCTAGGATAAACCCCCATAGGCTTAGGTCGAAGCTTTAGACTTCCTTTTGTAAGCGTGGGATACCTCATTCGATACGTTTCCTTCTTGTGCTTTATGGTGCTTTTTGAAATTCTCTCACTGTTGATAATACTTCTCGAAGATTCTCACGAGATCGCTCTAAGTAAAAAATTTAAGGAAACAATAACAATTGAATGTAAAAAAATATCTATTGCGGTAAGTGATTCCATGGGTGGTCTCGAGAGGAATTTAAGACCAAAGCAGGAGCTAGAGTATTTTAAGAATTGTAATATTACATATGATACACGTCTATTTATGTACACACATGTTACACGAGATGCGGCAACACAAATAACCCGTCATGGGAAGTTCAACGAAATTTTCCTTTTTACTTCCCCCTTTGATTCAAATGTTTTTATCCACCGGTTCCAATCCCATGCATCCCCAGAGATATTTGTCATGCTTGATTAGAGCAAACGATCTCAAAGTTCCATTACTTAATCCACAATCAGTCATGGATATTTCATTTCAAAGAAATTTCTTATTCGCATTCGAACTTCTTCCTACCGTGTACTACCAGTTGTGACTGGAAAAAACCGACTAACTAGGCGTCCGGCACTTTCACTAAGGTAACACATTCTTTTTTTCGAATACATATATCGTATGTTCCTCAAGATCGTATTTTACGACAGGGGTGAAAAGTACGAAGCACAAAGCAATACGTTCTTTGCCTCTGCTGCATTCCAATGCTCTCCCCACAAACTTTGTGCTCAATCATCAGGGGCGATATAAGATGAATAGGTGACGACAACTGGCGGAGAAAAATAGCCTCCCCATTTGAACATTGTGGTCTTCCTGGAATAAATGACACCTGTCTTCTGAAGGAATTTGTTCAGTTTTTCTCAACAGAGAAGAAAGATGGCTAGCACTTGTAAAGAATGTCGACAGGGGAGTAAACGTTTTACCTATGCGAATGCACTATTTCAGAGTTTTACAAGATTTCACTTTATTCAACATGCATGATACTTCCGACTCCGGCAGATCAGTTAGGTTACACCGAACATGACCCTTAAGATTGAGTATTCGAATTATGATTATGAAAATAGTATTACCGAGTTATTAAACAAGTGCATGCTTTAATATTGGAAACGGGATGAGATGGGTTAAGCCACCGAAAAACCTACAACATAATGTATGTCAAAGCGGAAGCAGGGAAAAAGTAGATGGTAAACATTTTTTAAACACAAAATTAAACGTGAGGTGCCACATAGCCCTTTGCAGCATTAAAGTTAGGGTGACACATTTTTTCATAGTTGTTATTCAGCTTTATTCCATTCATTTGATAAACTAGATTAATTCTTGAAGTTCATGTAACACATCAGACTTGATAAACATATAATAAGCATATCTTAAAAAGTATGATGGATCAAATTTATATCTTCTTCATCTCTGTCACTCCATTTTACTTTTTTCCATAGAAATATCAGAGAAAAATACGACCTTATACTAAATGGTTAAACAATGATTGGTGCAGCAAATATGGCACATTTTTCATCGAAAGGAAGAAATGAGCAAAAGCATATTTAAAAATTCCTAAAACTATGACTACACATAAAAACGTTTAACTAATTCAATTGTCACTTTCATATTAATTATTGTTCTGGGGAATTTGCATAATGCGAGGCGATAGTGAGTAACAACTCGTACGTGAGAAAGATTAAGATTCAATAGATGAAGTTCAATACATGGATTTGAAGAATACTCTTTTGTGTATATCAAACTAGAGGTCCAAAGCTCGTTGGGAAAGCAAGCTCACTCGACCGGCAAGTGCGACGCAAAGGTGTAGAAGACTCAAAGAGAGACGAAAGGACGGTTTTAAAACTAAAACAAACTCCGACCTTCGACTCCTTTCCTAGTTCCTTGGGATTGAGATGCCATCCTTCCCAACCAATTCCTTCCCTGGCTATTGCATCCGCTCAGCCTTTCCTCTTCCGCCGACGCTTCCCCCAGCCCACCCCTCCCCCCTGACTACCCCTGATTTACGGCCTGGGTGCACCTTCACAAACCCTACCACCACCAATTCTTCGCCCTCTCAAACACGATCCTCCTTCCAACACCCCCGCACCGCCTCCCCTCTTACTTATAACTCACCACCTCTCTCTTCCACCCTCTGCCGCCGCCGCATGAATCCAGCCTTCACGCCGGGTCGAACGCCACGTCTTGCACACAAGAACGCCGAGAAGCGACGCCCGTCGCCTCCTCCCTCCCTAGCCCTCATTTCTCACCCCCTTTCCTCTATAGAGGCCTCCGCAGATCCACTCCTGCCACTCACACCTCTCCCTCCCCCGCAGTACTCCAAAGCCGAAACGACCAGCCAGCCATTCTCGCACCCGGGAGAAAAAAACCTTCGCTCACGAGGACACAATCGTTTCACCTTGATTGGGCAGTAGGTTTAGTCTTACAAGGGTGAGATGGTTTGCTTAGACCGTATTATTAGCATTGCTTTCAGACGCCGATCCGAGCAGGTGGGAGGGAAAAAACAGAATATAAGGGGTCAGCCCATTTGAAAGGGACCAATCTCACCTCTTTCGGCTATCGCTTTTTGAAAGGAGAATATAAAGTTTTTACAGAAAGCCGTGGGGTGATGAGAAAGGTGTTTGGTATGATGGGTTCGGAGGGTGTTTGGGAGGATTTCCCTCTTTCCATTATGGCCCTATCGACACCCCCTCTGATTGGCCGGTTCGGCGTAAGATGTTTTTTTTATGCCCGGGGCGATTCTCCTCTCATGCTCTCCGTTTTTTGACGCATGTTTATCGCCCAATTCCTTCGCTGCTTCATTTCTCCGCCCTCTGCCATTATTTCAACAACTCTATTACTGCCTCGGAAGAGAGGGAGAACCTCATTCAGGCACCCACGTACGTGAGATTCTCTCGGCACGTGAGATTCTCCTCTCTCGATACCGTGATTCCCAGCTCCGTTCACTCACCCAACGATGGAAGTCTTGCTAAAGTACAGCCCAATTGGCAATCTCTTATTATGGACTGTTTGACTATATTCCCGAAACGAGGAAGTTATTTTTCAATGTTTTTTCATTTCATTCAGTACATTTTCAATCGAATTTTCCACAATAAAATGAGTTGAAGGATTTCAGCATGTTTATGTTTTATGTGTTTATGGTTTATATATATATATATATGTGTGTGTGTGTGTGTGTGTGTGTGTGTGTGTGTGAATGCTATATGGGGTCGGGCTAGAGCCACCATCTTGGTGTCTAAACGTCCCTACATACAGTACGCATCCTGCTGTGGTAGTGTGCAGACATTTCTACTTGGCTCACTGAGGAGTGTTAAAATGTGCGCTGCAATAAAATATCCCACGAGTTGTGAAGTGCGATCTGAGATTAGGTTTTTACTGGCAGAAAATATAAAGCACACATAGGCACCTTTGTGAAGTGTACGGAGACGGAATAATGTAAATAATTTGAGGAAACTGGATGCAGTGATGCACCAGTTTCAAAATGGATACAACTATGTTCAGGACCACAGTGGTTGACCTAGCCACGTGACAGATTAACTGATGGTGAAAATCAACGAAAGAATTCGTGAAAATCACCGATTTACGATGATGGGTCTCTCGCTAGACGTGGCTTGCAACGTAGCGCTTTGACATCGACGCATAATTTAATGCTGGTGGAAATAGGTGGTTAAAATGTAAGACGGTATATTTCTTCAAGGACGGAATGGAAAAACTTGTGTATCGTTATAAGAAATGGCTCAATTTGAATACCAACTATGCAGAAAAATAGTTTAAGAATGTGCTTTTCAAATACACACACATATAAATACACACACACACACATATATATGTATATAAATAAATAAATATATATATATATATATATATAAAACATTAACACAGTAATCAGCCCGAAGTTCGGTTTAGTAGGTGATGGTAGAGCTCACCCATATACCAAGCCCGACGGCGTGTGAATATTCACACATCAGGGTAGGGGGGCCAGTTCCTTTCCCTGTGCCGGTTATGGTTTCCCAGGAAGATTTGGTACCCGAAAAAACAACTAGCTTCGGATATATATATATTTATTTATTAGGTAAGGTAATTTACCGGTTAAGGTAGGTTTTTGGATGGACACAACTATCAAATAAATATTCTGTAACTCCAAAAAAACCCAATCCAGCAACCTACTCTACATCAGTGCCCTCTTCATCTCTGTGTACTTCTTTCCTCCCTTCATCCCGTCCAACATCCCTATCCTGTTCCTGCCCTTTCCTCGTTTCCTAATATTCTCTCCTCTAGTACCTTCTTTAACATCCACCTACCGCTCAATACGCCTTTCATCCATTTTTCCTGCCTCCATAGGATTTCTCTCAACAAACCCACCTCCTCAACCACCATCTCCAGTACTTCCTCATTTGTTTTCCTTTCGGTCCATTTCACCTTCTCCATTCTTCTCCAAACCCACATTTCCAAAAGCCTCCAATCTACGTCTATCCTCCTGCTTCAGTGACCACGTTTCCGCGCCGTGTACAGCTACGCTCCATATCAAAGTTTTGACGAGTCTTTTCTTAACCTCCCTACTCATCGACCACGTCATCAACTCCCTCCTCCTTGAGAAAGCCTCCTTGCCTAGCGCAATTCTTCTCCTTACGTCCCTAATACTTTGACCGTATTGGTCCAAAACACTTCCGAGATACGTAAACTGTTCTACCAGCTCTATTTTTCCCCTCCTATTTTAATATTTAGCTTAGCCTTTTTCTTTATGGAAAATCGCATAACCTTTGTTTTATTAATATTGATTCTCATCCCATATCTATCACACTGAACCTCCAATTCACTCAACAATGCTTGCAAGCCCTTGTCTGCCTGGGCCACTAATGCTAGGTCATCAGCAAACCTAACCGATTTAACGAATTCTCCTCCGACTTTCAATCCTACCTCCAGTTCTTCCCATGCCTCTTTAATCATTTCCTCCACATATACGTTGAACAGCACCGGTGACAATGGACAACCCTGCCTTACACCTCTTCCTAGCCCTGCCCATCTGGACAGGGCATTAATGCTCCTCCCTTATCTTTTTGAAGAGGGCACTACATTTCATAACAACTAAATTGTGGCCAGAGTCGGCATCCGCTCCCTGGAAGTTGTGCGATTTGATCACACTGTTTCTGAATCTGTGCCTAACCATAATATAATCTAACTGATACCTTTCTGAGTCACCTGGCATTTTCCATATATACATACACCTTTTTTGGTGTCTGAACTACGTGTTGGTGATGAATTACCCCTGTCTCCTGGAGAACTCAATTGTTTTCTCCCCGCGGTCATTCCTCGTGCCTGAACTGTAGTCCCCCACCTCATCACCATCTCTTTCTCTACTGTCGCATTCTAATCACCCATTACTATCAAATATTTGCTGCTGGAACACATGCGATGATGTCCTCTAACTCATCGTATATCATCCTATCGACTTCTTCCTCCTTGTGGTTGCTCGGTGGCATGTATACCTGAACAATGATCAAGTTCGTCGGCTCTGCTTTAATCTCTACGAGTAAAATTCTATCAGTTGCTTGCTCTATGTTGACTACGCTTCTTCCTACCTCTTTATTTAATATTACGGCAACCCCTCGTTGGCTCTCGTCCCCGCCGCTGTATATTATTCTATAATTATCACTCCAGTAATCCCCGCTATCCTTCCATCTCACCTCGCATAGATCTAAAACGTCTATTATCTATATTGCCTCTTTCCATCCCTCGCTTAATACTCTGTAATTTTCCTGTCCTCAACATTGTCCTAACATTCTACGTTCCCATACTAACTAAATTGGCGTCCTTCTTCTGCGTCTTCAATTCTGCTGCTGTCGTTTTTCTTTTGCAAGGGTTTCGTGAGATGACGAGTGCGGAATTTACGCCTCACTGAGGAACAGAACTACGTTTCGTCTGGCTACTATCTTTCGACCTATCTGCCATGGGTGGCCCTACTAGGAGCAATTATCATTGCTCCCACCAGCACAGCTCTAGGGATCGTCGGAACGCACAAGCCCGTACACCATGTCAAAACTCAGTACTCAGTATTCAGGGGAATGTGCAACTTCAAATCCTTAAATCTTAAGTGGTAATCCTCTAGTCAATTCATCTTTTAGGTAATAGAATGTTGTAACTTACACAAGCAAAGGGTTTAATTTGGTCAAACATGATGTGCTGTATTTTGACCGATACCCATATATTGATTATTATTAACTACTTGGTGATTTATTAACCATGATGAAATCTCCCAATTAGCTAGTCTCGATAAATTTGTTTATGAGAATTCAAGAATATGTGATCGTAAAAAAATAATTTTCATTAGTTTCCGATAAGTATTTCAGTATAGTAACTGAAACACCTCAATATTACGAGTAACATCACATATAGTGAATATGTCATATATTTTGAAAATTTTTCTTCAAACCCTCCATCAGAGTGTCAACCTGGGAATGATATGTTAATAACAACACAAGTAAATTTGCTCTAACTAATTTTTATCGTAAAAATAAATATTCTCGATTAATAGCTGAATTATGATACATTCCAATGGCCGAAAAATTGAAACATTGAAGAGTAGAGAAATGTATAGAATCAGCGATATCAAAATAAAGCAATCTAAACGACCACTTAGCTGAAAATCAATTTAGTCATAGGAATAAGGAAAGACGTCGGGGAATTTCAATAACATAACAATCACAAAGGAAACTGAAAAGATTGAATTATTTTATTTTGAATTAATTTATTGAACATTTTAAGGAGTTATAAACTTTTCAACTCATTTTAAATAAATTTCAGAGACAATATAGATTTAATAGAAGGATAGGCCTGTTTTTCTTAATCAACAATTTCCCTTAACCAAATTGCAGATGGAAAAAGGAGAGTCGGATAGTCACTGATACGAAGCATTATGTGGATAAGGCTAATGCAATCATTGAGTCGGCAGCCGAGATATAATAATGAATTTACTACCACTAAATAAAAACTATAAATGTACGGAAAAATATATGCGTGCACCATGAAGAATAAAAAGAGCTGCTAGTAGGAATGGATGCAGGAAAACGAAAATAATTTCAAATGTATCAGGAGGATACATTGACGCAGGATATATAATTTTAATTTCGCGGCACTATATCAAATGAAGACTGAAGAGTACGTTAAATACTTTACAAGGAGACTTTAAATAGGAAGCTGATTGCGTAGAGTGAGGAATTTATAATATGATTGAGGAAATGGAGAATAAATGAGGAAAAATACTGGAAAGGAATTAAACGTCTCGGAAAAATTACTTTTAAGAAATATAGGGAGAGTTTTTTTTAAAGTTGGAATCGGAGATCTTATACAAGAATGCCTCGGACAGAGAGTAAGACAATACGTGACAGATTTGGTAGGAAACAATTGGCAATGATTATCCAAAAATACAGTGATGATACAACACCTATTTTACTCGTACCGCATTGAGTCATTTCATGCTACCTTATCTTGGCAGGAATTAAAAAGAGAATATTATTCCGCTTCTACCCTACTGTGAATTGGTAAATCACAACATTTTATGAAATAATTTGATATGCATATTTCTATTCGTTAGTGAAAGATATCACTATGTGTGCCACAAGTAGGGAACTTCATAAACTTAAAGCAAATTCTTGTTTGAAGCAAGCAATTATCTTGCTTAATAAATTTTACATCGCAGGTTTAAATCATCGCCTAAACATTTAAATAAGTTTGTTACTCAAAAGCCTTTGCAAGTTATTGCATTAAATTATAGAAACAGATCAATTGCCCTCATTTTTGTGTTTCTTTTCAAAACGTTAGCATTGATGCGATGTTGGGGCAATTAATTCATAAATAGTTTTCCGAACGGATTCAGACAGCAGTCATTAGATTCCCAAGAATAAAAAACTACCCAATTATCACTCAGATCCATCATTTCTCAATGTATATTTACAGCTTTGAACAACCCCAAAGTCGTACAACAATATTTTATGATCTAGGAAAATTCATTATCTCTCATCTTAATAACCGTTTCCTCTAGATTTTTTCATTTCCCACAGCTTGAAAATTACACGTCACGCTGAACAAAATGAGTCTGTCACAATGTTTTAGTTGAAAAATCTCTGCTTTAATATTTGCATATTGCGTATTTTCTTTAGTTAACTGGTTCCCTACGTGTCTCAGTTTGAAACGATTGGTTTTTAGTGTGTATAGCACCAAGTATAATCATGAAATATATATTACGCAAAAACGTTTACTATTGGCTGCCTAATACCAATCCTGTTGTACTAATGAAAACATTTTTTCTCGCTGGTGTTGCAGATGAGTATCACTAACCATAAATATATGTACGTATGAGAATTCAAAAGGATTTCATTCAAACTTCTCTTCGAAAGAGACGGTCAAAAAGCGGGAAAAGTGAGGTCACTGGTTGAAAAGATTTGATATTTCCCAAATGCGTTGCTTGCTTTATTATCTTTGAACTTTTGCGAGTAAAGGGCCAACCAAAAATTATTGTTATAGGTTACACTAGTACATACAAAAATATTCTTGGGTTTTATGGAAGAAAATTATCTCCAGAGAACAATGACTAGTTTAGACAAATATATACGGTGCTCGTTCCGGTAAAATTGTCACAGCAAAAGAGGATTTTCCACAGCGACTTAACTTAATCCAGAAAAAGGTCCCATGAAATTTTTTAACTTCTAGTTATCCAAGCAATCAATAGTTTATCACTAGGATGATGAAGTAAATAATTTAGAGTGGAAAATCAAACGAAGTTTACCAGTTTTGCATGATCAGTTTGGAGATGAAGAGGCAAATTTATTCTTTCCTCTGAAAGTAAATATATATATATGGCAATATAAAGAATGTATTCTATTAATTTATACATGTTCCAAATAATAGCAAAAATCAGAACGACTCCTAGGAATTCATTGCTTTTTTTAGCAACTATATATAACCAGCAGATTACCAAGTAATAAGAGTAATGTCCATTTTTCCGATGCTTATGCTAATTCTAAATACCACAATTTTCTCGAATTTAGCTTTCACTTAGGTAGACATAGTACAGTTTAAGCAACAAAATCCTAATTTCAGACTTTATGAAAAACAATCGGTCAAAAAAGTTTTATTCAACATTAAGTTTTATTTTTCATTAATATCAAGAGATTTGTCGAAACTCAAAAGCTGGATATTTTCCCATAATAATCAGCAAGTATTAAGGAATGCAGAGTTGTAAATTTCTACTCTAGAAATGAGCAATGCGACCAAACCAAGAACAAAACACATCAGCTGAGTCTTCAAGATCCGAAATTTTGATTACTCTAATCCATTGTCTTTTGTCTAGAACGTCCCGTCCCCGACCAAAACACAGTGTTGGGCTTTTCATCCTCTCATTCAGGACGGAACATACCGAATGACTCGAAAAAAGGTTTATCCCCGTCTTATCTTTCCTATATGGAAATACTCTTTGTTTCTTATCAAGCACACATAAGTGAAGTATAAAATTTTTTCCTTCATTTCTCCTGATCCGCAGTGGTTTCGTGCGAAAAATCAGCCGCCTAGTGAAAAATGACTTAGGAACCGGAAGTCTTAAATATTAGGAGGCGATCCGTGAAAGGGTCGGACCGTTCATTCTCTGGTTTCCATCAGTGGGCTTTTTCCGTTTCCGGTTGGAAAAAACTCCTCCTACATACCAAAAAAAGTGTAAGTCCTCTATTTCTTCCGTCAAGGACTAGCAGTGGTACGATTGAAATAAAAAGGAAACACGGAAGACCTTCTAGTCATGGATCGGGTACAACAAATACACAATTTTAACATTACGATATTAAGAAGACTTGCAATCACTATAGCTCTTAAAAAAGGAGGTGAAATTTTGTACGATGATTTCATCTTTTCAATTTCTTTCTATATTATCTCGTCATAGCCGAAGGCAATGAATTTACATCTATCTCCGTCATACAAACCTTATACTAATACGATACGTTTTAAATAACTACCATTACAATCACGATATCAATGAGAATTTTAACAAAACATAGATTAAATAAAAAAATATAATATTCTTTAAAATCGACATAAAATAAAGCTAATAAAGGTCAAATAAAACAAAAATCTGGGATAAGCATTGAAAATGAACTAGGAAAAATGTCATGCCCATTTAAAAGGTAATTATGAAAAACAGCTTCATGATTCATTATATACTGTGATCCCAATAGCTAATTAGTTATTACCATTTATCATTAAAGTTTATGAATTAGAGCTTACTATAGTACAGTTTAGTTTAGTTAAGGGAATATTACCTAATAAGAATTTATTTTCTTCGACAAAAATAAACGGAAATTTATATATAAGCGTATGAACAATAACATTAAAATCCTCACATAAAGCAAACTAAACTCGCAAATTTGTTGCTTTAAATGCTTCTCCTTGAAAGAAATAAAAAGGTGCACGCGCTTTAATTGGTTTGGCCTCGCTCCGAGACAGTGACACATGGCCAACATCAGAACAGCAAATATATTGAGAAAAAAACACACGTTCAAGCCTTTTCTAGAGGGAGAGCCTATTACTTCTTAACTCGGTTCTCCTCATCCATCTCGTGAAATAAATCGGCACGTCCACAGAAACCGATGACCGTTGGTCGGCTCTCTCCTTGCATGATTGGGCCGCGCCGCATGGGGCACTGTCTCGCCCATTCCAGAGTAATGCTGCGTAACAGCTCTTTTTACTCCTACTCCTTTTATCTCTCCCTGTCTCTTCGATACGCTTCTCTTTTCTTCCAGTAGCTCTGGCTCCGGCACGAGTCGTTCGTATTCGTGTATCGGGAAATTCAGTTGAAGCGATAGGGAATGGGGCCTGAAAAATGCTACTTGCATGCATTGAAGTCTCCGGCCGCTCCTGCGTGCATTGAAGTCTCCCGTTCTAACATTTGTGCCCTCCTTTCCCGTCCCAGTAAAACGACAATGGCGCGAGGTTTCTTGGTTCCTTTCTAAGTAAGTGCCCTTAATCTTTTTCCTTACACTCCCATCGCTCCTTTTCCTCCCACCCCTTTCATCCTCCCTCACAAAAACATCCCTCACTGCCAGCATAGAACTCCCCTATTCAGTTTCTACCCTCATACTACCACCATCTCCTTTTCTTATTCCTCGATCCTTTTTTACCTCTCCTTTTCACTAGACTTAAGTGTCCCCTGTCGTTTTACTCGCCGAACTTGACCCCCGTCCGTCCCGTCTGCTTTCTAAGCATGTCGGGGATCCCTAGTCCCTTCGAGGACTTTTTACTGCGTCTTCATTCCCCACACGAACTACCTCCTCTTCCCAACTCCCCGATCTTTTCCATTCTCTCCACCAAAAAAGGGTGTGCATGCAGTGCACGAATAGCCACCCTTTTTGTCCGTGGCGCTGCCCTATCTTCGTGCTTTTTTCATACTAATTCAATTTTGTCCCCCCCGCACTAACATTTATCTATTACCATTGGCGTTTATTCCATCACATTGTTCCAAAATAGAAAAATACTACAATTTAATTTTTTTAAATCCAAAATAGATTGTGCTGAGTTTACATTCCATAAAAATGAGATTAATTAATCCACTGATCCAAGTCTGAAAGAAATCGTGCAAGGGAACATGGACAAGGACGATTATTTCACTGACTAACACTAATGATTGTTTCACTGGCTAAGGTTTAGTGATGCAAGTTTTTACACTGAGTTATATTCTTGGCACTAATAGTTCATCATTAATGTGCAACATTCTCTTAAGAACGTTGTTGATGTATGTAAATACACAACACACACATAAATTATACTATACATATATGAACACTGAAAACAATAAAATTAAGAGGGAAGCAATTACAGGTTTACCTGAGGAGAAGCTAAACCGGAAATATAATATTAGATTCTTACCTCTACGCGTGTACAAACAACAAAATAATTACCTACATCTGTTGCTAGTGAAATAGCATATTTTACTTTTCGTGAAACCATCTACTCAATATCCAGATTCGAACGAGACAAATAAAATTAGCATTTTCATTCATCTTTGTCATTTCAATTCACACAAAGTACTCACATTAACGAGAGCTTACGTAGAAGGATATTATCTCAAACGGATACCTATTGGAACTAAGATTTGATTGAAAAATAACAGAAAAGTAATTAATTTCTCTGTGTTCCTTTCCTTATTGTTATAAATATTTGTTAACGGTTCATACACAATAAAAATAGAATTTTGCCAATATTTTTCATATTCTTCTTACTTATCACTTCCTTTCTGTTTTAAGTAGGCGTATGAGCATTTGAAGCTTACATCTAATTTAGCTCCAGCTTCCTCGAATGCAAACACTTGGTAAAATATAAAAGTGCATAGTCTTAATTTAAAATTAATCATTACTCCTAAGTAAGAGGAATCATAACACTGAAACTCTATTCAAAATACATGCTCTAAGAGAATATTAGATGCATAAATAATTTACAGGTCGAATCGGTTGCACTGAGAAATAGAATGGATTTTCCTTTAATTTTATATAGTCTCAGCTGATTAGGTATTTTAAGAGTTCAAATTATAATAGATAGAAAAAAGAAAACAGTGTTTGCGATGAAAAATTAACAAAAAATAAAATGTAACGCCTTCATTATCCACGCAAACTACCCCCTAATCCCAACTTCCCGACCTTTCCCATTCTTTTGTAACATGAAAATTCCAAATTTGTAGAATAGAAATTAATACGCAATGAGATGGCACGAATATCAACAGTATGGTGGAATTCTTTACATGAGTTTCCTAATAATAAATACAATGAAATAAATTCTTAGGCATAGCGATCATGTATCTTAGGAGAGCATACATAAAACAAGGTACAAATGATACACGCCTAAACCATTTAATGGCCACAATATATACTTAATTTCCTTAATTTTGGAACGGTTTCCTAAAGTGGGCTTCAAGAAAAGGCGCGGATACAGAAAGTGGAAACCTATTCCTTCATAATTTATTCTTCTTTCAGTTTGAACTATAAAAATTAAAAAGATTGCATTCATTGATCAGTTATCCCTTCTGAAAAGAAAAAAAAATTACCGGCACCGTATTTATCCTGCTCATAACATGTTGCACGTGTCACTGAAATCAGTTTCCCTTCAAAAGATTTCTCTCCATCTTTCAGGCATCCCCTTTAACACTCTTTCACTTTCTACCTCCTGTCAACTGAAAGCATTCCCTCCCCGATCCTACCAATTCTTTTCGCCGACCACAGCACATATGGCCTCACGAAATGCATCATCTGTTCCCTCTCTTATTTCCAGTTCATTTTTGGACACAAAAGTTTCCCATTTCAAAACACCCGGTTTCACTTGGTCGTCGGTTTTTTTGTCACGTGTTCGAGCTCTCAAAAGAATGATCCAATGACTAGTCCAAAGCTTCCGCAATTTCAGATCATTGGTTATCTGAATAGATTAGTAATAGTCAGGGCACGGAGTCAGGCTAATGTACTTAGATAATAGCTTCAAAGCATGAAGCATAATAGTTTTCAATACAGAGATGAAAGAAGCATATATTTTTCTGAGCTAATGAGAATATGAAATTACATGAAGCAACCTTAAAGAAAGAATTTACGATACTTCTCTCCGATTCAAAGACCAAATGCATTTTGAAATTCTAATCTTCCCCAAAGTCATAAAATTCGGATTATAGAGTGACCCCAGCTATGTAAAAATCCAAAACCGATACCTTTCAGAGAATCCGAAGGATATAGTGTATTTCGTAATGTTTCCGCTCTTCTAGATCATTCTTGATGACCAATATACGTAAAACTGCGAAGTACGCAATTGAAAAATTCTTGCTGGCAATATGTAAATTTGTGAGATAATACATAATATTAAAATTTATAAGCAAATGGACGGAAACATATCGCACTGTATAAACAATCATACAATCTCGTACACGCAGAGTATATTATTTACAAACTCTTGGGGGTTAGGTGACGGGTATTAAACTACCAGTCATTAATTAAGAAATTTTAACAGGTAATATTTTACTACATGAAGCACTTGTAAAGAAAAATTATAGATGAAAGCAAATTCTATGAATAATAAACTTTGGTAAAGCGAACAATGCGCCCAGTTCTCTTTTCTAGTCGCCCGGGGAATAGTGAAAGACCAGGGAAAAAAATAATATAAATATATATATATATATATTATTAGGTAATCTACCGGTTAAGGTAGGTTTTTGGTAGAAATTATTTTTAGGCTCTCTTGGAGACATAATGACTAATTTCGTTTGACTTTTTCCAGTTTGGGTGTTGGCAAAGTAAGGTGTAGTTGCCATAATTTCAATTATTATTATTGGTAGTCCATCCTTTAGGGTAGGTTTTTGATGGACACCGACATCATCGATACACACTCCCCAGATGCTTCTAAAAAAGAAAAAACCTGACAATCAACTACACTAAACTGTTCTTCAGTTACGAATACTTTCTAACTCTCATCATCCCGCCCAATGTATTTATAAAAAAAAGGTGCCGTGCCCATTTCTAACGCAATGTCTGAGTAAACCAAATATGTTCCTGGAGCTTATGGAACCCAGAGGATATTCGGAAGCTACATAATGTTTCGCATTGTCAAATAAAAGTTTAGCAAACATTCATCAGAGAAGTAATAAATAGTTAGCGATATCCTCAGAAGATAAAAGACTGTACAAATCTTACCAAATGATCAATTAATCTATATTTTTAACAGTGAAAGGCTCTCCCATCCGCCAACACGGTTCCCCGAACTAGAATTCATCAAACTTTTCATCTCCTTCACGTATACCTACATAAAAGACAGGTTTCCATCTCCCATGGTTTCCTTCGTAACCTCCGTATGCATTCACCAGCGATGTATACTGCTTAGGCGTTTTTTCACTACTCTTTTCTGAGGATAGAAAGAAAAATGCAGGGCCGCTAGCAATAAAAAACGAGATCTAGTTTCCTTTATCTGATCAAAGGGACGCCGGTCTTATTGAGTAAATTCCTCCTGTTCCACATCTGGGTTTGCACTCCTTCGGTAACTGGGGGGAAGAAGTCCAGTTGCCTGCCTTTGACGGCGACGAAAAGGACTATTCGGGCTTCAGCGAAAAATGTGGAATAAAATGGCTGCGACTTTGTATTAAAGGTAGGAATGACCACAAGAGACCGGTAATAATTACTAAATAGCACAGCCAACGGCGCTATAAGGTGAACGGCCAAAGGCAAAGACTATTATTATTATTAGGTAATCTACCGGTTAAGGTAGGTTTTTGGATGGACGCAACTATCAAATAAACATTTTGTGACTCCCCACCTAGCAAACTAATCTATATCAGGTCCCTCTTCATCTCGGTGTACTTCTTTCCTCCCTTCATCCCGTCCAACATCCCTATCCTGTTCCTACCCTTACCTCGCTTGCCCAACATTCTCCCCTCTATTACCCTCTTCAACATTCCACTACCGCTCAATACGCCTTTCATCCATTTTTCCTGCCTCCATAGGATTTCTCTCAACAAACCCCTCTCCTCCCCCACCATTTCTAGTACTTCCTCATTTGTTTTTCTTTCGGTCCATTTCACCTTCTCCATTCTTCTCCACACCCACATTTCAAAAGCCTCCAATCTACGTCTATCCTCCTGCTTCAGCGATCACGTTTCCGCGCCGTACATAGCTACGCTCCATATCAAAGTTTTTACGAGTCTTGTCCTAATATCCCTACTCAACGTCCCCGTCATCAACTCCCTCCTCCTTGAGAAAGCCTCCTTGCCTAGCGCAATTCTTCTCCTTACGTCCCTACCACTTTGACCGTGTTGGTCCAACACACTTCCGAGATATGTAAACTGTTCTACCTGCTCTATTTTTTCCCCGCCTATTTTAATATTTAGCTTAGCCTTTTTCTTTCTGGAAAATCGCATAACCTTTGTTTTATTAATATTTATTCTCATCCCATATTTATCGCACTGAACCTCCAATTCACTCAACAATGCTTGCAACCCCTTGGCTGACTGAGCAACTAATGCTTGGTCATCAGCAAACCTAACCGATTTTACGAATTCCCCTCCGACTTTCATTCCAACCTCCAGTTCTTCCCATGCCTCTTTAATCATTTCCTCCACATATACGTTGAACAGTACCGGTGACAATGGGCAACCCTGCCTTACACCTCTTCCTAATACTGCCCATCCGGACTCTCCGTTCCCCACTCGCACCTGAGCAGTCTGAGACATGTACAGGTTGCGGATCAGTCTCCTGTCCCTCCAATCCATTCCTATTTTCTGCAATACACGCATTAATTTTTCCCAATTCACTCTATCAAACGCTTTTTCGAAATCTACAAAACAGGCAAAAACGTCCTGATTGTATTCTATATTCCTCTCGACTAGTGATCTCATTACTACAATGGCATCACGCGTACCTCTTCCTTTCCTGAACCCAAACTGATCATCCCCTAAGTAATTATTTGCCTTACTCTCTATCCTTTTGTTGATGATCCTGAGAATAACTTTAGCTGCGTGGGATATCAAACTTATTGTTATGTAATCCTCACATGACGAGGCCTTTGCCTTTTTTGGAATAGGAACTAACACCGATCTCACAAAATCTTCCGGCCAGATTCCTTCCTCATAGATACTACGATCAGTCCATATATGGCCTTCTTCCCACCTTTCCCTGACCATTTCAACATTTCTACAGGAATATTGTCCACCCCCACTGCCTTATTTGCTTTCATCTCCTTTAATGCCCTTTCTATTTCATCGTCGAGTATGCCTGGACCTAAGCTATCTTCTTCTACGTCATGTTCCTTTTCTATGTCTAACCTTGTCGGCCTAAGTTCTTTACCATACAGTGTTTCTATATATTCCTTCCATCCCTCTTGGATTTTTCCTGGTTCAACTATTATCTTACCCCATTTATCTTTAACTGTTAGCACAGATCTTGCCTTCTTACTTCCCGATAATAACTTAACCTTGCTGTATAGAGCACCAATTTCACCCTTCTTCTGTAAACTTTCCATATCCTCGCATTGCGTTTTCCACCATTCTTCTTTTGCTTTATTTGTGGCCCTTCTCAATTTATGGTTTAACTCTTTGTACTTCATTTTGCCTAACTCTGTGTTTACATTTTTCCATCTTCTTCTCTCATCCATCTTTGCAATCATCTCATCCGTTACCCATGGTTTCCTTATCCTTTTCCCGTTAACGGTTCCTATAGTGTATTTAGCGGCTTCCAGTCCAGTCCAGCAAAGACTATAGTAAGTAGGAAATGTTTGGCGCAACAACTATTTCTATAGATAGAATCGAGAGTAATTACAGATATATGAGATGAAACAGCACTTAAAAATCCCATTGGAGTAATTTGTTTCAGTTTGTGTTACCATGAAATTTTTGGAAGTCTTTGAAAATTACCAGGATTCTCGACCAGTGCCACCCTGATGTTCGAGGGATCTGATAAGTGCAGAAGGCTAGAGAAAAAGCTTTTTCGGGAATCTGTTCCATTAAGAGAATGCTTATTTTTAGTATTACAATTGTTATTTAGGTGCATAGTACACTTTTCCGAAACTGCTCTCTCTTCCTCCAGTCGGCGCACTTTTCAACACGGACGGATATATTTCGCGTAGCATATTTTATGTTGTAATTTGAGAAAGTGTTTTCATTTCAAATGAATCCCATGAATTCCAATCCCATGGAGAATAAAATGCAATATTTTCTTTTTATGGCGTATCTAAGGGATATAATGATATGAGGATTAAAGTTTTTCCCATATTAGTTTTTGGAAATTACATTTCGCCCAGGATCAAATTTAGATATTGGTACACCTAAGTTAATCGTCCGCTTACATTTTTAAACGGAACTTGTACACATATTTAGCAACTTATTGCCAAATAAATGGGAGAATATTCAATTGAATCATCTATTTCATCCTTGGGAAGCGTAATTTCTCCTATTTATAGATATATAGATTATATCCTGTGTTCGTCCTTTGTATGGGTTCCTTTCCCTTTTCCTTTTATCTATTTCTATGTGAATGAATATTTGTTCGCCGTATGGCGGGATTTCGTGTTTGAAAATATATAGACTAGATATATAAGATTTATTTTAACTAAACTAATGTCTACTCAAAAGATTTTGACAATTACAGACTATATACAACAATACATCCTGGTATAGTACAATTACTTTTGTGGCAATCAATGCAATCAGTGGTAAATTATAATTATGGCAAAATCAAAGAACCAGAACTCAAGATTCAAGAAAATTCCTCCCATTTAATACCAGATCTGAATCAAGTACCATAAATTACACAGGCCAACAGTGGTTTTGGTGCCGGAGCTTTTAATGTTGATTTAAAGAACAATTGGGGTGCTGAATCCAATTATGACACTAGTTTTTTCCTATCAGCTATAGTTTTCAAGATATAGATATGTTGTTACTTACGTTAAAAAATCTTCTACATGATGATATGGGAATATTATATCAATAATTATCATTCAGCATGCTGAAACATGACGAAAGTAATTTCAAGTTTTTCTGTTACCTTCTAAAAGACAACTACGTTATTTTTGCTGCAATTTAACAGGAGAGTTCGACGAATGGAAGGCCAGAAAGTGAGTATAACTGCTCAATTATAAACCAGCCACACTTGGCCTAAGCGCATACAAGAACTCCAGGCAATTAGTTCCCGCTTTCGACACAGCCCTTATTCATGCACAATGATAATTGTCTCAATCCACGAGCTATCCCTCCAGGTAATCTTCCTCTCAAGAGAGCGCAAAGACTATCAATCATTTGTTTAATCATTCCTTGGTGTTTTCTTAGATGCATTGAGGGCAAGACCAGTCGCTTTTTTGATGCTGCAGGGAATCTTTAATTTCTTGACTCGCCCCATATCAAGTTTTGTTATCAAGGATACGACGTCGATATTCATGCATATAACATCATTTTTCGTCCTTCCCTCCGAAAATGAATGACTCTGAGCACGCGGTTGAAAGATTTATTAGCCTTCATTTATTTGTCCAAAGCTTCGTCTCCTTTTAACACCGTGAAAAATGCACATCTGCCATTTATTAACCACGGCAGAACTTCAACATCGTCAATTCACTACGTTTGCCATCTTTGATTCTTCTTCTTCACCATTATTACTTCCGTTATCGACTCTTCTTCCAGTTTGGCCTTCACATGCCCTTGGCAACTCTCAAAAGCTGCTCCTATTCTTCAGTCTTCGATAATTCTACTCGGCTGAGATCTCGAAAAAGCATTTTTAGTAGTTGATGGGGAGTAAAGAAGGTTATTCTCTCATTATTCACCAAAGACCTTTCTTTTTCTATATTTTTAGCAGCATTCGCTACTTTTCCAAGACTTGTCCACGACCGTCTTCCCATTACCTCAGTTTTTTCGAAACCACGCCAGGCTTTTGCCTATCTTTGACTGCCTGATATAAGTATTGCGAGAGCAAATACAATTGAAATTTTCTTTCTTGAAAAGCATTTAATATGGTGGGACTGTGAACGAATGAGTTTTTTAAACCTGAATGGACAGAGGGTTCTTAATGTTTCAATGCTAGTAATTTATACAAGATTCCCCTGTGAGACTTTATGAGTTTTTTCTTTGAAAAAATTCGTCTCATATTTGCATCAAGCACCTTTGAAGTTGTGCTATCATAATCGGATTTTAAATGAAAACATGCAATGCAGAAAAAGATATTATAAAAACTAATTCTCGTCTATCGGTATTGAATCAAAATAATATATTCTAATGTACTGCGATAGTACCTCAAGGTATTTCATATTCCATTATCCTGAGAAAAACTAAAATTTAAACCTATTTTTATACTGATTTGAAATAGTTGATTTCGTTATATTTTCCTAAAAGACGTCAATGATAATGATTTGCGGATCTATATGGGAGCTCTCTCGTCAAAATCATTAAAGCACTTAAGGAATTACATTAAAAAAATGTATTACCATCTATGAATAAAGAATTCATAGAAATACTTCAGGCAAGGAGGTAGTTGAAGGCATTCCTTTAAACCATTATCGGTGTGCATCGGAACTGATGTCAATATTTAGCTACAAATTCTGGCGAAATAAAATAAAAACAAAATTGAGAAATGAAAATATGTGACATACTTCAAAACTCGTGTCTGAAAAATCCCTGTGGTCTTCTAGGGTCAAGTATAATGCTGCACAATTATTCAAGACGTAATTAATGGCAGGGACCTAGAGGCTTTTATGACAAGTCGTGTCGAAGGCTATAGACAGCCTATCACTGTTTTTTTAAATAAGTCATCTTCCACTTTGAATTTTCTCTTGTTTCCAACCTCTTTCGCATCCTTCCCCAATCATTTACATGCCTTTTCACTTCCCACCCCCTCTCTCTTCCGCACACGTCCCCTGTATCTCTTAACCCATCCTGTCCACTAACAATCCCTGCCTCCCACCCCGTCTACCCTCCCCACATTGGCAATGCCTGCCCTTCCAGCTCTCCACCACCTCCCCCTCCCTAACACCAGACAACTCTCTTCCCGAGTCTTCTTCTACACTCGCCGATTCTACGCCCTCCCTCCCATTCTTTTATGAGCGAGCGCAATCAAAGATGAAAGAGACCGCCGACTCTCAACCTGACCGTCGGACCGTGAATTCAAGAGGGTGGAGGGGGGTGGATGAAGGAGATGGCTGCCTTAAGGAAGAAGGGAGAGCATGGAGCGGAAGGCCGAAGCGCCGCCGCGAGGGGAGAATAGCTATTGAGCGGCTTAGGAATAGGAGGGGAAGGAGGGGATGGACGTCTTTAAGGAGGCGACAGATATTTGGGAGGAAGCGAGTGGGATACAACGAGAGGATAGAGGAAAGACAGGTGGAAGTGGAACGGGAAAGAGACTAAGAAAACAGAATGAGAAAGATATGGGAGTGCCTTAGAAGGATCGCTCAGAGTTGTACTCATCCGTAACAAGGATTACTGTGGCCCTGCACTTGGAAACAATAATTATCCTAGTTACACAGCGAGTGGTACTCCCGTGTGTATAGGTGTCAACCACCAATGGGTGTGTCATCTACTCCTCATGGCATTCAAAGTACTTCGCCCTGGATCCATTTAGAAGTTTAAGAAATCGTCGAGTAGTTTTTAATTCGAATAATTTTCACCATCTCCGATGTCTTCCATAGGGTCGCATTAATAAGTAGTTTAAAATTAGTTTAACAAATCAAAGAATTAAGGAAAAGCTGTACTCAATTCATATTCTAATTCATAGAACACTCCCAAACTCGAAAACGATATAAATTTCCTTCCAGCAGATAATACAAGTGAATATTGTATTTGTATATCGAAAGTCATCTCAGCGATAATTTACCGTGAACTATGCGCAATGGATACTTGTTTGCCTAATTCAATAAAATAATGGCGTAAAGTTTGTAAACCGTCTTGTCTATGGCAACACTCTCACTGCATAACTCGGATGCCGTTGGTTCGCTAACCACTTCGGTTTGGGCTGTTGTATTGAACGGCATAGCTATTCTTCAATTTTATAAAGGGTAGGAAATAAAAAACGTCCTTGGTAATACTGAATTTACACGGTTAATAAGCAATTTACGTAGAATTAATTCTTACATGATTTACATGTTGAGGAAAAAGAAAAAGATTTTACATTCAATTCTATCGTGATAGTAGTAATACAATTAAAGTTTGTTTTATTCAAAACATGCACAAAACCAACTCCTCATTATGCTTATTACTACGTAACAGGCTCTCGCGTTATACAGTTGCATGCACTGTTCGACAAATAGTATACCTCGTTGTGAACAGACGCTGCAACCAACAGTAAATTTCTCAAATATCGGCCTTATTAAAATTTATAAAGTTGACTACATATTCATCTACATCTACATAAATACCCTGCGAGCCACCAAAAAAGGTGTGTGGCAGGTATATTGCAATAGTTTGAGCACCATTAGTGGTTGGAAGTATTCCGTCGAAAATTATTACACTAGAAGAAAATGTAGTCATACAAAATCCTCCATATTTAACATTTCCACCTATGTTATGCCATGACATCCAAAGCGTCCTAATACGTGAAAGGTTGTATATTAAAATATTTGGCGTGAAAATAACCCAAGAAGGAAGAATTCATGGGAGTACGTAATAAAGAAAAAGGGAATGAAGAAAAATGAATGTGAACAACTAACAATAAGGGCAAGGTTCGATATGTCTACTTGTCGAAGTTATGCCATATAAGAAGGGGTATATTCCCTTTGAATTAATCCATAAACCTATTATGGCTTTCACTTTTATAGCTATATCTTGCGACGCTAAAGATGAAAAGGTGCTAAGTGTCTGAGTCGCTAAAAGCTGGTATTTTATCCTTACCATGGTTACGAGGAGATACATTTAGTTATCCACTGAGAGAGTACCACTATCAAATTTTGTAACGGAAAATTTCTGAGGAGTCAAAAAATTTTTATTCATATCCTTAAGGATATCCCTTCAGCTGTGAAATCAGAAAACGTAACTTTATAATGCACTCAGACAATTCTGCTAATAAACCAAAGTTCAATAGGATAATGTATTAGATAAGGTAACTTACTAGTACTGTGCGAAGGCCGCATAACATTTCAATAAAATAAAGCCTAAATATTGGACGAAATACTTCCAAATAATTTGACTTATGTAGGGATGCCCAGTTAAGGCTATTATAATTCAGCAAGACATTTCAATATTTTACATTCAACTCAATTGTGTATGAGTTGTTATTCTATCGCGTTTGTTCTTATTTAATGAACCAGTGCCGCTGTTTCTTATAAAATAAAAAAAGTTTTTCCAACAATTAGCAAAATATCTGCAATACGTTTGGCTTTAAATTTCGGATATGTCTAATGACGAAAGGTGAGCAGACATTTCCTGCAGTTTTTTTCTGCATTGTCTTCGTGATAATTCTGGGGCAGTGCATATTTTCATTCATTCTGGAACAATTAATACTTGGCTTGCATCCACTCTGATGTGAGCGGTTCCTCCCAACTGAAGTAACCACAAATCAACTCAAAACAATTCACATTGAGAGCAAGTGTGTGAACATTATGAATTGAACATTTGAAATATCACTTACTCTTGAGAAGTGCCATGAACAAGAAATTGTATGTAGTCGATAATAATAAAATATCAGTTGAAATTTAAAAAAAAAATGAAACTTTAGAAAGAGGAAGCGGGGATTTAGAAAAATAGGCAGCGAAAGAATGGGAGAGGAACAGAAATGAGAAGATCTCCAGAAAGAAGCTGAGAAGAAGGCTGGAGGGGAGGAGAAAGGCGGAAGAATGCAATTTCGGGTGTTGGGAGAAGGGAAGTTGTAAAGCATTCAAGGGAAACGGATGGAGGAAAGAAAAAATAGGGCTCGAGAAGGGGAGAGAGGGAACATCAAGAAAAAGACGACAACGAAAGGGCAGCGAGGAAAGGGGGAGAGAGATCTATTGTTCGCGGGAGACGCCCCGGGGGGATTTGGAGCAGAGAAATTTCCCCGGAGAGGAACCATGTTGTGGATGAGAAGGGATATATACCCAAGCCATATAAAAATAAGTGGAGAGGTAAAGGATTTCATGGAATGGAAACGGACGATGGAAGAATTGGAGGGTTGCCACAAATGTATTGCCTCCTAATTTTGACCTCGTCGCTTCAGTGATTCAAGACACTCGGGACACATCCGTACCAAAGGAATGAGCCAAATGAGGACATCAGTCGAAAGCAAATGTTGAAGGGTGAGTGAAATACACGAAACTTCATCAGTTATCACTGCGATAAACAAGAACAAACCTCAGCAATTAGCAAAAACTAGTAACTCAACCATGCAGGCGTAAACGCAATGCATTATTTGATACTAGGCTCAGCTTTTTCCTTCCCAAATTTCCTCAAGTATACAAGCGATACAAGTGGTATACTTGTAAGTGGTCATAGAATATGGTGCACCCATTTGTTTTTGTCTCCTTATACCTCTAGTTTGTGAAGAGTTATTTACTCACAAGGCAAACATTCCCAAACACATTGTTCAGAGCATGAACATTTTACAGAGCAATTGTAAATTTTTAAGTATCAAATCAAAATTATGGATATCCTCTTAAAGAAGTGTTTCATTTACTTACTTATGTATTACTTTACGAACATCGAATACTCATTAACAAATGTTTTCCTTTGTCACTCCATTTATATAAAAAATATATGTTCCATATCTCGGAAGTGTTTTGGACCAATACGGTCAAAGTAGTAGGGACGTAGGGAGAATAATTGCGGTAGGCAAAGAGGCTTTCTCAAGGAGGGAGTTGATGACGGGGAAGTTGAGTAGGGAGGTTAAGACAAGACTCGTAAAAACTCTGATATGAAGCGTAACTATGTACGGCGCGGAAACGTGGTCGCCGAAGCAGGAGGGTAGACATAGATTGGAGGCTTTTGAAATGTGGGTGTGGAGAAGAATGGAGAAGGTGAAATGGACCGAAAGGAAAACAAATGAGGAAGTACTAGAAATGGTGGGTGAGGAGAGGTGTTTGTTGGGAGAAATCCTATGGAGGCAGGGAAAATGGATGAAAGGCGTATTGAGCGGTAGTGGAATGTTGAAGAAGGTAATTGAGGGGAGGATGTTGGGCAAACGAGGAAAAGGCAAGAATAGGATAGGGATATTGGACGGAATGAAGGGAGGAAGGAAGTACACAGAGATAAAGAGGGACCTGATGTAGAGTAGGTTTTCTTAGGAGTCACAAAATATTTATTTGATAGTTATGTCCATCCGAAAACCTACCTTAACCGGTAGATTACCTAATAATAATAATTTTCACAGTTGACAATATGGAAGAGTTGAACACATTTTAAGGAATGATTACGTTGCGCGAATATACAAGCACACATAAAGTAAACTCAGCAAGAATGAATGGAGCTACTACTCTAGACAGAATAAATTGTGCCCAAGGGGATATTTTCAAAATTAAAAAAATATGTGGCCAGGGCATTATTATCTCCATACTATTGAAGTCCAGGGCGATAGTTGTATTACCGCCGGCTAAATATAACAGCCTTTTCTCTAACACCTACCGTACTCCCCATTACTTGCCATATCTGAAAACAAGTAGATAAATATTCAATCGCCAAACAGTATAAGTCGAGTGTTATTCATTAGACAACTACTTCTCATCAGTTGCTTTTAGTGGATCAGCCATTAGATTACACATTTTTAGAAAGAGAATGAAAGTATGGTATAATGGAGCCCTCAATTAAAACTGTAGACCGAGAAAACCTGTAAAAAGTTCATCCTTGGATCACAGAAGAACTACAAGGCCTAATTCAAGAAGAAGAGAAATAAAGTTACCTAAATTCAAGAGCAACGGAATGGCACATATACCGCAAAAGAAATAAAATGAAATTGGTCGAAAAGCTTGAGGAGGAAACATAAAAAATCAATAATTATTTAATAAAAATATGCAAAGAATGAGCATTTGCCTTTTGTATGATAATGAGTTCAGTAGAAGTAGTAGTTAGTACCCTGGGAGGAGGAGGATATATACCACTTCAAAGACTCCAGAGTAACGGAAAAATGGCATTGAGAGGATATCCCATATACCAGATCTCATATACATACATGTACTAGCAGTTTAGAGAGGATATATACCACTTCAAGACTCCAGAGTAACGGAACAATAGATACTTGAGTGTCTTAGTGATGAAGACACACCGAATCGAACGACAGAGTAATTGGAGACATCCCAGGATGGAAAGGAAATGTATATGAGAATACTTGAAGAAGATGATAAGAAAGACCACACACCAAACTGAATCGACGCTGCAGTTACGTTTTCGCCGAAGCAAGATGTCAGAAGTCAACGAAGTATTATTGAAATTAATCATTTTTATATCGGGAAATAAAACCTTAGACCTCTAAAATCTAATACATTTCATGCGTATAAGAAATAGACAGATAAGAACCATATAGGATATTCACATCTTGAAAAGGAAAAAATCAGCCATAAGAAAACTATTAAATTAATCTGTAGACCCTGGGATTATTAATTTTAAGAAAAATGATCTACCGAAATTGATATAAAATTAAAAAAATAATATCTGTGGGGAAATAATTAGGATTTAGAAGAAGCAAATGAAGAGAGTTGCGTATAAAATAATAAATGTCACATTGAATGCACTCCTGACCCTTTCAGTACTGCATTTAGAGCATTCTAGCACACCCAATCAAGCCGAGAGGAATTTTATTTGTACAATTCCTCTCTTATCTCAAAAGGCTCGGTGATAAATTAAAATATATATTAAAACAGACCTTTTGTTGGTCAGGAATTGTTTAAATCTAATAAAAACTTCTTGAGGGACATTTTCATGACTAAATCTTAAATGAATAGTTCGAATAATGCATTACTGCGACAGAGAAAAAGTACAAGAGAATATTGAATGATATGATTTAGTTTTGCATCCTTTGAATTTCAAATGCCTGTAAAAGCTGGGGTTATTTTGGTTGCTATTAAAGGTTACATCAGAGATTACGTAAAGTTTACAAACATTTTTTTAAATTCTTGAATGCATATCCTGAGCGAAAACGATACCACAAAATAAAAGTAAAACTCGCCTACGAAGTGATTAATAACTACAATTATCACGGAATTTACCGTTTAAAAACTTCTCTGAATTAAGTCGAGGAAAATATTGTGGAGATGACAGTGAAAAAGGTGGAGAGAATAAAAATGTTCGGGAATCGGAAAGTAAAGTAAAAAGTGAATAGGAAAGTGAGGGATAAGAGTCTACAGACTAAGAGCCTGTGATGAATGAAAAAATATTATAGACAAATCCATGTATCACCAGAGACAAGATGGTGGGATGTCGAAGGAAAGAAAATGTCTACAAGAGACTGAAGATGCAAAAGAGCATTTCTTAGGAGAATGGATGGAGATGTATAACAAGAAGATTGATGTCGGCAAAGTTCGGAATCTGCAAAATTGGGAAATATGGAAGAAAGAGGGCTTCCGCAAGGAGAGATTGGGAGGTGGGAAGAAGAGACGCAAAGAGCCCTCAACTAATTGGGCTCTTCGACGGTTGGGATTCCCGGCGAGAGGACACGGGAATTGAAAAGAAGCGTGGGTGGCTACTCATTATCTGGCCGGAACGGATGACTGGTTTTCCATTATGTTCGCAGCGCAATGAACACTGGAATGCAACAATGTCAGTGCTTGAGGGAATAACTCCGGGCCAGTGAACCGAAATGGGCGAGAGGAACGTAGGTAGTGTTAGTTGACGATAGCTGTCTTCTCTATTCCCGACGGACTGAGACACTTGCACTGAGGATTTAAAAGACATCCACATCCTGTGGAGCTCAAATTGAAGTTATCACTTTCAATGCACGAAAATATATTTACAAAGATATAGCTGTCTTCGGGATCCCGGTCCCGGTCAATGCGAATGACGTTTTTACACTTTGAAATTGTTGCATTTTAATGCACATTTAGCGGACGACTCCTTTAACCTTTTCTGTCGCGCCATCTTCAGCAGTTTCTTGGAAATGTTCAAAGTTATCTTTTATGAAATAATCTGTGTACCAAATATTATTCAAATCGTGATTCTCAGGTATAATTCGTCTGCAAAATATCAATGACACCACAAGGGTTCAATCAATCTTTCCTCGTGTCCATTATTACGTCCTTATAACTTTTTAACTGACGAACAAGACCTACCCTTTCTACACAATGGCTAATTCAAGAAATCGTGTTAATTATTCCCTCTCTATGTACTGCCCGCAATACTCCCCGAAACCACCTACTTCTCTCTAACCAAGCATATTTTCGCCCCCTCACACTCTACTAGCCATCCGAGCTTCCCACCACCCATAACAAAACTATATAAGTATGTGTATATGTATATATATATTTTTTAAAGTAATCTGGTTAAGGTAGATTTGAGATGGACGTAACTACCAAACAAATATTTTGTGACTCCTAACAAAACCCAATCCAGCAACCTACTCTACATCAAGCCCCTCTTCATCTCTGAGTACTTCCTTCCTCCCTTCATCCCATCCAACATCCCTATCCTGTTCCTGCCCTTTCCTCGTTTGCCTAACATTATCCCCTCTATTACAGTCTTCAACATCCCATTGTCGTTCAATACGCCCTTCATCCATATTTCCTGCTTCCTTAGGATTTCTCCCAAAAATCCTCTTTCCTCATCCACCATACCTAGTACTTCCTCATTTGTTTTCCTTTCCGTCCATTTCACCTTCTCCATTCTTCTCCACACCCACATTTCAAAAGCCTTCAGTCTACGTCCATCCTCCTGCTCCAATGACCACGTTTCCGCACCGTACATAACTACCCCCTATATCAAAGTTTTGACGAGACCTTTCTTAACCTCCTTCCTCACTGTCCCTGTCATCAACTCCCTCATCCTTGTGAAAGCCTCTTTACCTAGCGCAATTCTTTTCCTGACATCCCTACTATTTTGATCATTTTGGTCCAAAACACTTCCGAGATACGTAAACTGTTCCATCTGCTCTATTTTTTGGCTTCCTATGTAACTGCAGGTAATTTCTTTAACTTCATCTTAACATTTTGCAAACCGAAGAAACCTGGGCCATTCAATAAATATTTTAATGTGGATTACAGAGTATTTTGAGTTCTTGTAATCATGAAACATTTCCACAGAATCACAACAAAAATCATTCACTAAATCTAAAGGAAAAATTCATTATGTTAGAAACACGAAAATTTAATTGAAAGCGACCTTGTAGGGTCACAATTGATACTCTTCACGATGAGATGACGAGCGTGATCGTGGGAAAATAAGTTGACTCACTATAAAAAGAGACGTTTCAGGCGTGATATGGTGGAATAACATTATTAATTAAAATTGTCAATTTTCCACAAAAATAAAATTTTATTAATACGACCGGTTTCAATGCAACTACATCATCTTCTGGTGTACACCAGAAGATGATGTAGTTGCATTTAAACCGGTCGTATTAATAAAATTTTATTTTTGTGGAAAATTGATAATTTTAATTAATTGACTCACCATACTTGATTTTAATGTTCATTTTATGATTTGTAATTATAAACAAAAGACTATTGCATTTTGCAACCATTTTTAGGGGGTTCTGGACTCTTAAGTCAAAAACCTACATACGGGGTTGTCCAGAAGATAATATCGATTTTTCAATAATAGCAAGACAACTATTTTTGATTTGTAAATTACTACACATATTCACTCACCTATCAACATAATATCCAACTCTTATCTAAATATTTGACATATATTTTGAGCAGCTATTGAATACCTACATTATAGACTTCTACCGCCAGATCCTTCTACCAATTGACGTGATGTTAAAATGCGTTACTGTAAGCATTAGCGTTACCTATCCCGTGCAAATATTTCTGTAATTAACGAGTCAGGAGACAACTCAACACAACAGTGATCGAAAAACTTCCGGTAAATGTTCATGGAGTCCATCAAGTTTGATGTGATCATCACGCCTAATGGTTTGACGTCTTCCTTGATGAGGGATGGGCGCCCTAGAGCGCCGCTCATCGCGTACATTTTTTTCTTTCACCATTAAACTTCCAAACCCAACGCTTTACTGATGATGCAATAAAAACCATATCACCGTAAACTGTCATAAATCGACAGAGAATTTCTTTTGGACGAGCTACCACAGTAAATGGATAACAGAACGCTCTTTATACGCCGCGTGGTTGTCAATTTCCGTTGCCGTTTCAAACAAGTAAAGCAATGGCAGAACTCACAGAATAAATGTGATGATTACCATGATCTAAACAAAAATTAGAATGGAGATGGGTTGCCTCTCCTTTGCGGCGTGTGTTGACACATGAGTCCAGTAGGAAAGTGCTAACCACCAATATCAAAGAAAAAGTTTGATGACTTTTGTTCAGGACATAGGAAATTGATTAAATTTTCACAATGCAGATTCAAATTAAACGGAAGGTAAAACAAACAAGGACATGGTGAGAAGGAGAGAGGATTGCTTCGAGAAATCTAAAGTTAGCAGGAAAGGTGACTATGGAGCATTTTAATAGGTGATGGAATTCGGGGGATTGTGTTAGAGGGAAGAACTTTAGGCAAGCGAGGGGAAGGGAGGAATCTGGGTTCAAATCCCAGTCGAGGGTAATTATTTTTATCCTTTGAAATTGTTGTATTCTGGTGCGCATTAGCGGATGACTCCGTTGAAATTTACTCTCGTTGCATCTCCCCCAGTTTCTTTGTATTAGTTGTTTGTAATACTTAATTTAAGCTTATTAAACTAATAGGTGTTTTACCACGGAAAAGTAAGAAAAATAAAACATAACTTAGAGTATCCATGATGGAAATTAACTCCGCTCAGATTTATTGGATAGTACTATGATGTGTTTTACCATATTTCAGCATGTTCATGTTCGAAGTTTACAGATTATGATAAGCTCACGGTATAAGCACGTTTGTAACTTTGCACATGGATAAGTTACGGTGTAGTGGAATTCGTCGAAATTTTGTTAAGTAAAATTATGAAGAAGGATTAAGTTCATTTCCCATTGGATATCAATTACTTTTTCAGGCACACCCGACTCTGTCGATTAATAATTAATTATACAGATACATTAATTGTGTGATTTCATTTAAAATACAATTCTAAATTATATTTCAATTAATACAGACAAGTAAAAAGTGTATTTTATTCAGTGTAAATGTCTTTAAAAAATTATAAACCTAAGTTGTGGAAAGAATTATTTGTTGGCATTTTTGTAGCGCCTGAGACAGTACAATGAAAATGTTGTGACGAACATTTGCAAAATGGGAGGCAGTTATTTGAAATCCACTATATTAAATGGATGGTACCCACTGACTAAAATGAGTGCTCCTAAAGGGTTATTGATACAAGATAAGGGAATTGCTAATTGCAGCCTGATCATGCATTCCTGATGCTTATACATTTCAACATATGAAATAGTTAGCAGTGACTCCTTGATGCAGAGAACCTTTGACTTTTTGCCATATAAGCATCGTGCGAGTAAAGTAAGTAAAGTAAAGTTGAGTAAAATCATATGAATACGTAATAACAACTACATATCCTTCCAGAGATATCCAAAGAAGGCAAGAAAGGTGGACGCAGAGAATTCTGATTAGTGACGGATTGCCGAAAACTGTGACATAGGGGAGGACGTCCGGCAAAGCGGGGCAGGGGAGGATAAGGATAGGCAGTTGGACGGAATAAAGAGAAGTGGAACGTATCCCATATTGAAGAAGTGTCTATTGAAGTGTGGGATGTCAAGTTGTCTTACTAGGAGAGGGTAATAAATGCCGGCGTATAAATTCCCACGTCTGTCGATCGCCCCAAAATTTGCAGAACATTAGCAAGAAAAAAACTCAAGAGTTCAAAGATTTTCTGCTCAGCACAGCTGTCGAATTGGCTTACAATGTAAATCGATGAGACAACTAATCAGAGACGGATATAGGAAAAGGAAAATGAGGCGACCACCTAGATTTGGCCTCGCCTTAATTATATGCCTCACGTTTCGAGAAATTTGGGCGATTCAAAGGTCATCACCAAAGGTAACTGCCGATTATGGGTGATTTTAAAATGGTCCCTGAAAACTATTAGGCATCGTCGTGGACTTCTAAAGAAATTCTTCCAGCCTACACTTCTATTGTACAGAATTAACTCTAATGGATCCTCCACTATCTCCATTCACGACGTCCAAAAAAATTACCTCTCGTTATAGGTTGGAAACCTATTATTTATTCTTGTATTTTCTTGCATTATCGGAGCAACAATTTGGGGACATATTTTTCATCTATTTCTCATGCACTCATTTTCAACGTAATCGAGTTATCCTGGAAATCTATCATTAGACGACGAAATCATTTTTAAAAGCCAAAATAAAAATTAGAATAATATCAAAATAAAAGAAAAAGTTGAGTTCATTATTTATTTTTTAAAGAAGTCATCAACGGATGAAAATAATATGAAATAACAACTTGAGCCTCAAAACAAATTTGCTAATTACTGTTATCCGTTCCTTATAGGTATTCGACTGATTCAAAAATTATTTTTAGACAGCCCTTCACTACAGCTATTCACTCTTAGTATCGTGAGAATTTCCTCTTTCTTTAGCCTGCATTATTGCATTCTTCATTTCATAGTTCCTGTTTTCTTATGTGTAGAAATTCTGCACTATGCCCTGCCTCTACCTCGCTTACCGAACATTCTCCCTTACATTACGACCTTCAACAACCCACTTCCTTTCCCTATTTTATTCATCCACTTTCTCTATCTCTTTCGGATTTTTCTTAGTAATTTCCTATCTTTGCCCACACTATTTCAAACCTCAGCGTTTGTCTTCCTCTCCGTCCTCAACTTATTTTCTTCATTCTCCACCATACCCACGTCAAAAGACTCCAATCTATGCTCATCCTCTTGCCTCAAATACGAGGTATCATATCCGTTAAGTACTTTATTCCATCTTAAAAGTCTTTTTATAATCTTGTCCTTACATCTTTACGCAATTAAACCCGCCATAAATTCTCTTCTTCTTGAAAATACCTTTTTCGCTAACGCAATTATTTTTCTAACGTCTCCACTACCACTGTCCTTTAGGATACTACCCACATGACCGGCCAAACAAAGTATTTTTACAACTAAAGAAAATGGAAGCAACATCACACTGATTTAGAGCAGATGAGAGATTGTAGGAGTGAGAAAATCTTTAAGTCATTTTAATTTTTTGTTTCCTTACCCGCCTTCGTCTCTCTCCACGCCACATAGATTCATTAACCGAGACATCAAGTTCAAGCGCCCTTCACCATCCCTCCACGTCACCAGATTCCAGGGGGACGGCGGAGAGAACGCGTTCCTTTTTCCTTGGCGTAGCAAATTGCTCGGGCTTCTGTGTCCGCTTCTTTCCTCGCGTCCTCTCCTTCCTCGGCCCAACCTCATTTTTCCATCCCTCCCCACTAACACCGCTCCTCATTCCCAAAGTCTTTCCTTAAACACTTAACTGAGCATTTCTTGCGTCAAGTGACAAGTTCCTCACAGAGGGCCGTTCTTTTCCGTACATGATGATGATGATGATGTGAGGCTTGAAATGGAACAGAAAACGCTTGAAGTGTCCCTCGATGTTTTTCTTTTGCTAATTTTCAAATTTTCCACCACATTGCGAAGCCCACAGCTTCTGAAATTACTAAATTTTTGGTCCCACTTTTGCTGTCCCTTGAAAATGCCATAAACGAATAAGGAATAACGCGTAGGATCACCATTAATTTGGGCACCCGCTTGCCTAAAATTACATATTCATTCGTTCAGGCATCGGCTAAATTGGCCAAGTCGCTTGATATTCTTGTTTTTTTTGCAGTGGATGCATTTACCACTTTAGAACGGGTACTAATTATCAATTAAAGTTATGGCAATGAAATAAAACACAAGTTTTACTATACGTAGTACCGCATTTCACCTTTCACCTCAAAATATAGTAACTTCTGCAAAACGAGTCAAGTTTGAGACAAGAAGTAATTTAGCCTACTTACGCGGCCTGTTCCGGTAGATAAATTCATATAGAACGACCAAAAGTCCCTAGGCTTACATTTTATCAAGAACAAGAATTGTGAAAGATCTTAAAATTTGAAATGCTACCACAATTAAAGTAATTATTCATGTTTGCAATAAATAGCGATAAAATCAATGACATTTTTATTATATACGTTGCAGGATCATAACTTCATGGATTACTTAAACGATAAAAACTTATTTCCGTGGCATAATTCAAACCACCAAAACAAATGTTTCAACAGTAATATTGTTGGTTGGTGTTGTAACGAGTGACGTAGGCACCATTATCACTTACGTAGGTAGATATGTGTATGGACACTGCTGATCTCCATGAAGGAAAAACTATCGGAACATAGGTAATTGTAGACGTTGTGAGATCTTACAGAGGACGTATTTCCTATTCTCCATATGAAACAACTGGTCGTCTCAATCAAATCAGTCTTGCATGAGAGCCTAACTCTATAATTGAAAATAATTGCCCACAGTAATAATTATTAAATTTAATGTCGAAATTAATAAAAATTAAAGAATTACATAAATTATTTTTTTAATATATATTTGAGAGTTGAGCGTTATAGCTTACTGAAAATTTATTAATCCTAATTACATTCGGCAACGTAAGCGAACAAAATCCATTATCCTGGTATAAGAAATTTCGGTGGCCTGCTATATAGTTTAATTTCCAAATATCTGACGACACCCTGGCTCTATAGCTATTTGAGTTGTTATTAACATAAATATTTAATTGCAGAATTTCTGAAGAAAATAAAACCTGAAGAATATCCCCGTCCAGTTTATCAGGTAAGTCAATAGTCTCTCAGCCAACCGAGCTGTCGGGGTAACTAGTCTCCCAAGACCAGGGTTCTCGTGAGATTTGGTGATGATAAAGAATCGATAAGTGGATGTTGCGGGATCGTAATGGTTTAAACAATGTATTTAATTATATGAACAAAACACCTTCTGCTGGATGTTGAAAGAAATATGAAATTCGACCTTATAAAGTGAGCAATATTTAATTGCCACTAGAATTAAGAATAGAAAACTCAAGTGGAAGAGTATTGCCATCCGCCTCTATGAATCTTATCTGAGAACTCAGACACAGTGATAGTTTACTATTCATTATTTTTAAAATTCATTCTTGGAAATAAACTAATTCACAATATTTTAAAATCAGATTTCTCATTTCCCACTTAAATAATATTTATGCAAATTATAATGGCACAAAACCACAAATACGTTCGTCGCAAATGTTCGACTCCGAGATTTCCGTAAAGAAACCCCCGTTTAAAAAGTTCATAAAAATTACTTTTTATTTTCCACACCATTATTAGCATATGCAACATCACTATTCTGCAGCTTTTTTGTGTGTCTACAATGTATTGGAACGAGCTGGGCCACGTACCATTAAAGTATGGAAAATACAAAGTTATTTTTAAATGATGGATGCCCATAATTCCCACAAAGTTACGTCTGATACTATAAAAAAATACTATTTAAAGTATTTTCAAGTAAATACGTTTTATGCGTGTTTATAAACACTTGGATATGTTTTTATTATCCCTTTAAAAATATTACCATTGCACAAATGTGCAACGCTCTTCCTCGCCCATCGTGAAAAACTTGTTTTTCCCTAAGAGAGTGAACATTTAGTGAACTGGTTACACAGCGCGGAGTATTCGGCAGACACAAAAGAATTTCTAGGCAATGAAAACTCTCGCGTGACATTCCAGCAATCAACACGAGGCTATATCAAGATCGCTGACTCAATCGTTAAGATACATCTCAGCTAATATACGCAAGCCGTTGTAAGGAAATCACTGTCAATTGCTCTCTAGAAATTTTAAGTGGTGAGCTGAAAGTCACGACCAACGCTGCGAGTTCATAGAGTCTTGCGTAGAAGCAGACATGTTTCGGTCTTAAAGTACACATATCCACACTACAATCTCCACTTTGAAGACCCAAGCGACCCCGATATCCACCGGAAGTCGATTGAGATGAGAAAGAATGACAAGGCACCCCACCCTCCTCACTCGGTTTCACCCCTTCCTCCCCAATCCACCCCTTCTCCACTACCCCCTCGAATCTCGCTCCGGAGCCACCCCCATATACATAGGAGCCGGGGTACTCATTCATACGAGGCGACCTCCCTCCCCACCCTGTGCTATCTCCCTCGCCCTCTCAGACATTCATCTCATCCTTTAACTCCATCCTTCAAGGCGGCTTCCTTTGAGGGAGGGAGGAGACGGTAAGAGGACGGAGGGAGGAAGGGAGATGAGAACGAGGAGGAAAGAACAAGTTGTAAATGGAGGAGGGGAGAGAAGAAATGCCTCTCTCGTCGGCGGGGTAAACGCAATTAACTTCCGCCATACCAATAGATAATTACCGGCTGATAGAGAAATTTAAACGAAAGGCGAGAAAAAAATGCCTGGTTTTCACTTACGGGCACTGCCAAATAATTGTGGAAAATGCCTGACATTTAATAAGAATTCGGATGGATTCTGATGCACAAATGTTTGCTGGTTCATTCCGAAATTTAGAAATAGCTATTAGTGCTCAGTCGGTCAATTTTTCTCAGTCCGTTATGGTTGGAAAAAATAATGTTTTTCATTTACTTAAAAATCATATGGCTAAAATTCATTTATTTGGTTTCATTTCTTCGTGTACTTTTTTCTAATTCAACTTCTAATGGATGCATTATTTTTCTTTCGAGAAAATGGTGGATAAATGAAAAAAATGAGAAAGAACGAACTTCAACAACTAAAGAGGGAAAGGGTTTACATCGTGGAATCCAGAGAGAGGAAAGAGAGAGAGAGAGAGAGAGAGAGAGAGAGTGAGAGCTGAAGAAAAAAATGAAGAACGGCAATAATTGGACGAAAAGGAGGAAAACGGGAAGTAGGAGGCGAGGAAGATGGCAATGCACGTTCATGCGCGTAAAATGAATGGGACACTTAGCCATGGGATCCTCGGGAAGAAAACAATCATTATTTCGAATCTCTCCCGAGTGAGCCAAAAAGTGAGAGAGGAGATTGGAGGAAGGAGGGAATGGGAAAAACTAAGGGAAAGAGATGAGAGTGAGGAATGGGAAAAGATCGCCTATCGCTACCCCACTCCTCCCTCCCTGACTCTTTCCCTCCCTCTTTCCCTTCTTTCTTCCCCTTCTACTCCCTCGCTTCTAGATCTTGGCTCAACGAAAACTTGGCAACGCCGACGAGGAGACTGGAGAGTGAAGGAAAGGAAGGAGTGCTTGAGTAGAGCGGGAGAGCAGCGGCGGGGGAGTGGTAGGAGGGTGAGTGTGGAGGGAGGAGGAGGGCCTCTCCTGGATGAAACTTGGGGAGGGTGGGGGGCTGGGGGTTGAGCGGGAGGCTGGGTGGAGTGGTTTGGATCTTCAAGGAGGAGGGAGGGATGGGTGGAGAGAAGAGGTGGGGGACGTCTTGAGGCGAGAAAGGAGTGAGGGGAGTGGGAGGAGGGGGAGAGAGTGAGGGAAGAAAAATGATGCTACGGGAGGGGAGGGTAGGTTTGAGTTTTTTCGAGACGGGGACGGTGGAGGGTGGCGGGGAGGGAAGGGAGGAAGGGGAAAAAGGGGAAAAGAGACCGAAGACAGAGTGGGAGAGAGAAAGAAAGGGAAAAGGAGGAAAAAAGAGATAGGAAGAGGAAGAAGATAAAAGGGTCTTGGGAGATGCGTGCGGATTAAAGGATGGAGTCGAGGGAAGTTTTTCCAAGAGTGTAAGCCAAAAGAGCAACAAACTCCTCCACTCTCTCTCTCTCTCCCTCTCTCTTTCTCCTCCCTCGAACCACCCCGACCCGCCCCCGCCCCGCCCCCACCAAAAACCCCTCACCCACCTCCACTATCTCCGTTCATTCGCCGGGCGGGCACGCAAAAAAGGATGACAACGACGACTCTCGGGGTAATAAGGAGGGTAATTGAGATTGCGTGTCTAATGAGAGTCTTAACTCTTGAGAGGGATTTTTTTCATCTCTACTACTCCTTCTTCCGTCCCGTCCCTCGTGGACGGTGGACCAAAAAAATCCACGCTATCAATTAAATAAATTTATGTCTAACAAACAAAACTTTGAGTTGCACGTGGAATGTATTCACACATGTGTCGGTGCGTACGATTGCTAATGTCTTTATCAGTTTTCCCTTTCCCTTTTACTCCCTAGTAGCAACGAAAAAATATTCCCCGCATCCTGACAAACGTGGGCAAGGATATCGAATCTCAAGGTTATTGAAATCTCGAGACACCATAGTTTTCACTCCAGGAGGCATTTCTGCCAAGTTGATCAAACAATTTTGTTTCAAGTGCTTGGTCCTCAAAATATTCTTCATTAGTCTGACATTCGCGGTATTCGTAAATAATTTCAGCACTAATGATTGAAGCAATTAAAAAGATGACAACTTGATTCGTTCGATTGTGTCATTCGAATACCGTTTCGGCAACTTGCGAAGAATTTTGTGGAGAGATATGATGATGCAATTAATCATAAAGGGGTTTTAATGAGTTTCCGAATGGCTGATTGGTTCATAATTCTTATTTGACAAAGGGCAAAGATAAAATTTTCCAACCGAAATTGAAGTTTTTTTTCTTTTTTTTAATTGCCAATGAAAAAATGTTTCGTAATAATTCAAAAATATCGAAAACTTGAAATCTAAAGTTACGATTTCTTTTGTAAATCATGTCCGAAATGAAAATAATACTAGCTAAAAAGAAAAGTTTGACTGATAAAAAAATTGTAAGTTCAAGGCATACGTGCACCGGAATGAATTTCAAATAGCATAACATAGAAAGAAATAGACTGAAAATGATCTCAAGAGTAAAATAGTCGCGCAGCGGGAATATGTAAAAGGATTTAAAGACAAAAACCTAAGAAGAAGACGTCGAATGAAGGTAATAGCTCGAGGGAATTTATTGGAAAGGGGAAAAAGACCAAAGCGTTAGGTGTTAACAAAAAGACGAAAGAGAATCAGCTCGAGAATTGGACTTGGACGCAGACGGAGATCGAGACGATACCGAAAAAAGCCAGGCGCGGAAGATTAATAAAAGATCAAGAGAAAAATAGGTAAGAGAACGAAAATGCTATGAATATAGAATAGGCATTAGACGGATTGGATTGGTAGTGGGGTGGGATAACTATAAAGATTGGGCGGGGAAACCATAGGATAAGGAATAGCGAGGAGGAAGCTGACGGGAGCGATGATGCTGGAAATGAAGCAAGTGGGTGGAAAGAGGGGAAAGAAAGTGGAAGGGTGGGGTGATTTAGCTCGTAGTAAACAGAGAGTAGGAGCCTTGGAGGAGGAGGAGTGTGCGAGAGTACCAAGATGAAGTTGCAACGGGAGAGATGTAAAGGATGAAGAGATGAGGGAGGCGGGAGTGGGGTGAGGGAGGCAAAAGTTAGTGCTGGAATGGGTCGGGAGAAACTTGGTACGTGATGCGGGTCTTTGGGCTGGGGAGGTTGTGGATGGCGGCGGCGGCGGCGAGGGAGGGGGGAAGGGCAAGGGAGCTGGGAAGGGCAATGGGCGTAGGAGGCGGAGCTTAGGGACTGGTGGCCTGCCCGTCCCCTCTCCCTCCCCCCCAAGGGAACTCACCCTCCCTCTCTCATCCCTTTCATCCCTCAATTCCTCCCCATACCCTCCTGGCACTCGTGGCGCATAACCTTCCCACCCTCCATCTCTCCTCCTCTCCCTCCCTCCTCCCTCCCACTCCCGGCCGCCTCCTGTCATCCGAGGGCCGGGGCACCGCTGACGACCGGCCAAACAACACAACTCAATTCAGCCACGGCGTGGCACGGGAATGGACGAGCGAAGTGTGCGCGTTCTTGTGCACTTGTGCTTGCTGCCGTACCGTAGGTACAGAGAGTGAACCGCGGACTTGAGGTGTGTGTTCTCACGTGCGCGAGTGTCGTGTGGTCCCCCCCATTTACTTCATCCTGAAGTCTCGTCTGCGGAACCGAAGGGAAAAAGGCCATTGGGAGAGCGCTTTTAAAAGCGTTCGCGCGGGGATACAGATGCGGGAGGGAGGCCGAGACCATTCTCTTCCCCGTCTTCCCTCGGCTCTCCCCCGTCGTTCTCCTGAAGGGGCTCCGTGAAATTCCGACGCGAGGAAAGAATAGAACAGCTTCTCTCTCTCCTCATCGTCGGCCACGTCGTCTCGCCGGCAAGGAAGCAAGGGAAATCGAGAAGAAGGAGGTTCGAGAGCCGAGCATCTTTTTCGTGCAGTGGACGGTGGGCGGAACGTATGACACAGATGGAGAGACGTACGGCGGTAAGCCTGTGAGGGTCCCTGCACTCCCCCCTAGTGTCTGGATGCCGCCTGTCTCTCGTGAAGTAATACACGGCATCACTTGCGTTTAATAAATCCCCCAGGTCTCCTCGTCTCATCTCTTACTTGTTACTTTGGTCTCCGGACCTTTTGAGCGACCAACTCGCAACACGCCTTGGTCCCCGTGGAGAGTGATCCCAAACATGGCAATGGAAAAGGACGAGAATTGAGGGGTGGACTAAAGGGCGATCACGGTCTGCGAGAAGGGACACCACGGTGAAGGCGACGGTTGAAGATCTCGCTGCGCTAGGGACTTGAATCAGGCGAGGAACCGACCCGCGCCATGCCCGGCCTCGGAGCCCGGCTTTCCCGCCACCCGACCCTCCTTCTCCTCCTGCTGGGTCTCGCCGCCGCCTCGGCAGCCGGCAGGTCGGCAGATTCCTCATCACCGACCTCGTCCGAGGAGCAGGACAGGAAGCAGCAGAACCACCAGGGTAGCAGTAGTCAAGAGCACCAGCACAGGCACCAGAGGTACCGGCACCAACAGCAGCAGAGGGACGGAGGAGGGAGCACTGGCCGGAGTCACCACTCCCTCCGTGCGACGGAGCTAGGGATGCTACCGTTCCCGCCGGACTTGGCCATTGGTGGTGGCATGGTTGCAGGTGACGTTCGATCCCGGGGGAACTCATCGTCACGGGGCGAGATGATGTGCGAGGAGGCGAAAATGAAGTGCGCCTACCGGGAAGGGTGCGGGGAAGCCCTGCAGAGATTCGTGGCCGCGTGCTCCGAGATCGCGATTGGGACGCGAATCGGGGCGCATGCGCGAGACGAGGAAATGCCCACGTGCTCGGAGCCTTGTCAACACGCTTTGATAGCGCTGACTTCGACGGAAGAGGGCCAGGCGCTGATTACGGTAAGTGCTGATGCATGGCGAATTTGACTAAGGGTATGAAAGACTAAGACCCCCCCCAATCACATGCCAAAATTGATGAATTCTTGTGGTAAACAGTATCAGATGACGAGATATCAGCGAAAGTTTTGGCTTGAAATTGAATCAAAATTAACTAACTTCAACAATATGTTTTATATAATATGCATTGTGCCGACAGAATCATTGCATTGTGCTACCCAAATGCTTCTTCCATTACATGATTCCGCACAAGATCTTGTGTTGGCATCAGTAACCAATACGTAATCCATTCAGAATAAGTTTTCCCATATCAATTACAATTACACTGACAAATGTATTAATACGAGGTAATAATATCATTGTTTGTCTTTGGTCAGAGGAATCGAAAAGGTAAATGACAACACGTACTTATTAATGCAGTCGAAATTCTAATCAGATGATACATTTATTTTACAAATAATGTATCATTTTTCAATATTTACGAGTTGGTTCGCTGCTACACATAAATGAGACCATCGACGCCATGAAGTAAATTATTCATCTCGTTAAGATAACCTTAAGTTGGCATTTAGCTAAACTGGCGTGTAGCATCATATTTGAGGCTAGTAAATTAAATTTCAAAGATATGCATGAAAACTCCATGCACTTTCAATGGATTTATTCGAAAATTCGGTACCATATTACAGAAATACGACCGTATTGGTGAAAAAAGTGTTTTGCCTCGGAAATAACTTTATATTTTCAGACCTAAAGAAGTCTAACCAACTTTATTTTATTCGGCTCGGGAATTTTCGACCCATCATTCTAATTCAATGCTTAGTTCGTTATCCTCCTTGCACGTGTCTGTTTTTGTAGGGTCTTTCCATTTCCATTTCGCTTTAAGCCATTCTGGATAAGGCTCGCGTTAAGTATGCCAAAATTATTTTATTATGAACGAGACCCTCAATCGACCTACCGCCTGCGATCCGCGAATGTAGCAGCCTACACCACTTTCTCGCCACCATGGCAATATCACCTAGCCTCCGGCTAATATAGTCCCAGTCCACTCCCAAGGCGAAAACCCTTCTCTTTTACATTAACTTATCTTCTGTGTTCAAATTCATTGCAACAACAAGGGTATGAACCCAGAATATTGATCCACCTCAAAGAACCAAAACAAACGATCAAATTTCCTTACTTCAAAAGAAGGCGAGTTTGGACCAATGTCTGTGTCCTCAGAATATTTTAATGCGTCTAAGCCGATAACATATGATCAAAGTATGTTGGGGATTGGAATGTTGCTGTGGCTAGCGTACTGGCTTCCCACCTAGATGACCCGAAAAAGACCTGCTGTCTCCATGATTCGAACCCGGGGCTTCCAGGTCTTTTTCAGTGGTATCTCAATCCCTACTTGAGGTTCTTTGTGAAGAGCACTTCGAGTGAGTACGCCGTCCGTCGGATGGGACGTGAAGCTGCGGACCCCTTGGTGCCTTTCGATAAGAGTAGGCTAATGTCGACGCCGGATATTTCTCCATCCTTACTCCTTTCCCATCCATCGCTAAGAGTGTAAATGACCCCGGCTGTCGGTCGCCTCCCCTAAAGCTAATACTACTACTCGAAGCATGTCAATTTTAGGTGAAAATCAACTGTTACCAACGAAAGCGATTGCTCTGGAAAAGTAACTCACTCACCGGAATGGATTCAATTGAAACCTCCGCTAACCATTGTATAGAAGTATGTTTTTTGCTCTGTTTCCATTGTCACTGTGGGGTCTTCCTACGATTATGTCAAGAACCTGTTGTGTTCAACTTATGGCCCAGCGTGTTTCCTCCTGCACCTGTTGCGCAAACATGTGAACCAGGAGGGAAATCCCATGGATCAAAACCCTTGAAATGTTCAACTGAAAAGATTTTAAGCACGTTTTGAGTCACAGAATATTTGATGACTCCATTTTGGGAGATAACAAACGTTTCCTATGTGTATTCAGGTGGCAAGAAATTCGTCAATATGATTTCATATTATCTGTCTTCCTGTAAACGATAAATTTATGCCATTATATCCTAAATAGCACCGCCAACCCTGGGATTGAATTACCTCATGGTCCCTTTTTCTGTCCACACTACATTCTCATTTAAGTGCACATATTAACATGCAGAATATTGCCGTACAATATTTCAAAATATGTTTGAAAACTATTAAAGGAATTAATATAAGGAAAGCTCATTTTGTATGCATACGGACATATCCCAAAGATTAGAAAAGTATATGGTAAAAATATTTTAGAGTCGATTTATCCATTTAGAGGTAACTGAAAACGTAGTTAAAGAGTTGAAATTAAACTTCTATGAAGTTTAAAACGTTCACTTTTACAAAAGGCGCTAAAGAGTCAGTTAAATTCATACATGACAACTTTTTTTGGTCAATATAAGACATAGCCCAATAATCACAGTTGAAGAATTGAGCATTCTTGAATCTGAAACGGGAGTGGACTCAATTGAATTTTCATTGGTTCAAAAATATTAACATTTATATTTTCAAACTAGCAACAAACGTGCTGAAACGCACACAGTTAGCTACCGTTATCGCTAACGTGAGCGATGTGAGCACAAAATAAGTATATCATGAAAGTTAGCAATTTACAAATCGGCATTTAATTTCTTTTTGGGTTCAAACATAGTTTAAGATTGCAAAGTTCTTATTACACTCATCCAGCTATTTTTTTTAATTATTTATTTTGATAGAAACCTCATGATTGAACGTGTCAGATATTTTTAGTGTTAGTCAATTCCTGTGCGTCCATAGAACAACGGGGACTCAAGCTGTTCATCAGTTCCTTAACGTCCTCCAAACGCTCCATGAAATTTTTAGCCCAAAATATTTTAAGAACCTTTGAGTCCCAGAATACTGAATTCCATTTTCATATTTTGTAAACGATACCAGTGTGCATTTGGGTGACTTTAATTTGTAAATTGTCGTTTACTTTTCAATATATCTGTTGAAATTTGTCACTTAAAACATTTCGACACCAGCGACTCCAAAACGGGCTTTATTCTTAAATATTTCATACTATTGAGTTTTTTTTCATTGATTCACTTATTTTTTGTTCCTTACCTTGATATTGGCCAAGAAATTCGGACACTAATGACTCTAATGGTTAGAGTGGCTCAACACTAATAAGTTTTGCTAGTGAGCAAAATCTTTAACTCCAAAATGCTCCAAGATAGGCCTGAACAACGATTAATGAGTTCTAATTTGTTATTATGGTCTATGTAGATTCACAAAAGGTCTATTTTCCACTTTCAATCTTATTATTAACAATAATACTTTCTTAAGATGAATCTACCACCCCATTGTAGTAGTATTAAAGATTAGAACATCATTCGCTCAATGACAGTGACTTTTTGTTATTCACTATTTCCACACCTTTGAGCACAAACAATGGAGCAATGTTATTTTGAAAGACGCCTTCAATTTATTAATGTCAATAATGAAAACATGAGCACATGAATTAATGTTATCACACCTGAGTCCAGTCATTATGTATGTCAAAATCTATGAAATCCCGAAATGTCAAGAAAATAGTGAAAGTTTAGTACATATATTTGCCTTCACTTTAAATTCCAGAAATGCTCAATAACCGACAGTGGTAAACTAAATGGAGGAAGAGGAGGTAACGGCTAATTTTATTAGGTAAAAAAATGAAATGCTACCCGGAAGCACTTGTATCCCTTCACTTTGATGAATATATACGCAAATATATTTGACCAACATTTTAAATAAAATAGCCTCTTTTGTATTCACTATAACCGCCACTCTTAGGGTCGGTTAATTTCGGTGGAAAAATATATGCATCAATTAATTAAATAATGGATATTTTTCGCCATATTTTATCGGAGTTTACAAAACAGTGACTTGGAAAGAATGTGAAACATGCGTCCCCGGAATATTTCAAATTAACTACAGCTCCCGCTCTCCCATTTATTTTAAGAGCGTCAGAGCTCACTCATCTCGAATCTCGATGATGCAGATTTCATTTGCGGACGCACCCGTCGCTCCTCACTCCCAGCATGCTGAGCTACGGGAATGAGCCTGACATGTAAATTACGCCGCGCATCCGTCCGCATCAATTACTTCTAATTGCCCGTCCCTCCGTTCTCCACTCTTAATAAACCCACCCGAGGGATGCGCCTTGTCTCGGTGCAGCAATCTCGAGGGCGTGTCCCTCGAAAAAATATATTTCCAGACGCTTCCGGAGGATCGAGCGAGAAGAGAAACTAAGGAGACATGTTTGGTGGAAAGGAAATTACATGTCCCCTAAAAAATCGAATATTTAAAAATTATTGTTAATGTTTAATGTAGAGGACCAAGTAGAATTGAGTCTGATTCCTGTTCTCTATACAAATCATAAGCCTGTTTTTATTTCCATCAATACTTTAATCCGTGCAAATACCTACTCGAAAATCACACGGAGAATTTTTTTACGCCTTATTTCATTGTATTGGATCACATCCGTTGGTATTATTGGTAACCAAATTACATTTTCTCAGACTGTTGAATGCCATCAGTCGACATGGAAACATGAGGAGGAATACAGCGATCAGCTCGAGTAATACTGGCAGGCTGCCGAAAAGACCGCTTGATTCAATACATTTACCGTCTGTTTCATTTCAACGTTTTTATGATTGGCCCTGATTCTAATGCACCATTCACGAAATGAATTTGAAATGATATAGATTCAAAAGTACTTGTACCATTATTCAAACGCTTCGCAACATCGATATGAATTTACGATGTCACGTGATCTTAATGCCACTGTCTCCCCCTGAAATCAAGGTTTTCGTGATACTCTTTCTGCTTCCATCTAATGCTTTGGAACTGTCTCATTTCGTGAAATGATTGTGAGAGACTGCTGATAAATCTGTGGATTCTTTTAAATCGTATCCTCCTCAATGGTGTAATTGTTGCAAAACCTTAATAGACAAAATATGTTTCGATTCGATCATAATCGGCGAACGGTATTACCGATTGTAGGAATTAAGACTATTTTGTGAGATATTTTCCTATGTAGAGGTAGCGGTCCCAGAGGTCAATTTCTAAGTGAGAATCACCAACCGCAGGAATAAGTGGAGGTAAAGTAGCGCTACACTTGCCCCTTTTTTTCGTATCAGGATGAAGGATATGGTGGGCGTGCCCGAAGGGCGTGGATCCCAGAAAGAGTGAGGGGTTTCGCTGAGTGTCAGTCGTCCTCTTCCTCTTGTCCCCTCAGCATTTTCCCTCCTCTTTCCCACCCACTCCCCCTCCTTTATTTTCCATATTTCCTCAAAAGTCATTCCCACGCGCCCATGTCTTCCGAGAAGGTCTCGTTTTTCACAGCCTCTGCCAGTGTGGCCCGCGGAGGGAAAGCCATAAATAATGAATAAGACGTCCTATCCTAGCGAAGCAAGCACTTGGAAAGGGAAGAGTTAAAGGGTAGGTGGGCGGTGGGGGAGAGTGGAAGTTACAATGTACCCAGCGAGCGAGGAGGCGACGGTCCGGTAAAAAAGAGTACGTCTAAGAGATAGGCTCGACCGGAAACAGATGAAGAGCGCTCATTTCTCGTGAAATATTGTGTTGGTCCAACGTAATCTTGAACATCGTGAGTTGGCATCCCATTGTCTCTTCCTCTTTCTCAGGTGATCTGCCATACCATGGCGCAAGCCAATAGGAGTGAGCCCAATTAAAACTCTGGGATTATCGTGTTACAATCGCGTTTTTCTCCCTTCGCGTACTCCCCCGCATCCTGCACCTTCGAGAAAGAAACAGTCGGCTCTCCTCCTCCTTGCCTTTCCACGAAATCTCCAAGCCCTTTTCCTGGAAAGATCATGCATGAATGTATTCCGGTTCAAAAAACATTTTGGGTAGGGCAAAAAAATAATACCTTTTTCTGAAAAGCAGCTGGAAGTCTCAACAGCTTAAGGGCCGGAAAACACGAGTGGTGAGGGGCTACACATTGTTTTTGTCCGTGGAGAAAGCATGACAGCGTCAAATGGAAAGAACACAGATACTTATCATTGACGAAGGTTTTAATATGACGCCAAGAAATATTTCTTGGAAAGGTGACTTTCGAAAAATGTATTCATCAAGTCGTACCCTCCCTGAAAATAGCTTATTTATCTCAGATAGCTATTAATCCGGGAGAGCAAGAGTTGAATTGACCACTGGATTGAGTTTTGAAATTTTTCCTCTATTTCAGAGCGGTTATTCTAAGAAGACCTACCGCTGCCAAAAAAGAACATTATCAATGTGCATTTACAATGAGTGAAAATCGGCACCAGGTTCTACCAAATCCGCTCTGTCAATATACTAGCTTCTTCAGTTTGATTATTGAACTTGTCACGTTCTTTAAATATTTTGTGCATTTCATGAAATAAAATGATTTGACGAATTATTTTCATTTTAGAGGATCCATGCGAGTTGACCATCGGGTTGATCACAATTTTGAATCGATTCTTATAGAAAATGAACACTGCGTGAGTTGATTAAATATTTGAAGTAATAGCATTTCACTTTACTTGTACTTTAATTTAGATGTAAACTTTGAAGTGAAGTTAAATCAATTTAATCATATAAACTGACACTTCAATAATTGATGGCTTCCGGCGTAACTTTATGGACTCGATTCATATTGGAAATGAAAGAATGGTAACTTTGTGATTTCACAGAAAATTTATTACGATACGACCCGGGTTTCGACGTTCAACGTCATCTTCACGTCAACGTCGAAACCCGAGTCGTATCGTAATAAATTTTCTGTGGAATCACTAAGTTACCATTCTTTCATTTCTAACTGACATTTCAAATAAGAGTAAATATTTAATCTAAGGTGCTAGGCCACGCGGATAATTATTGTTAGAGCTATTTGGACTATTTAAAGACGCAATTTTATAGAATAATCAGGAAGCATCAAACGACCTATTTGCCGCAATAATCCAAAAAACAGTATTCTGCGAAATTTAAATTTTCTGGGGAACTATCATTATGTGGACGATAAACTCTTTTTAACCATCCTGAGAATAATTGCTTATGTGCATTCCTTAAATCCCTTAGATCCCACCTGAAGTACGAAATCACATTGCCTAAACAAATGCATTTTACAATTGCATACCCACTGTCGCCAATGCATTTAATTTGATTCACTTTTGTGTCGGGGAGATCGGGATGGTGCGGTGGCTAACGTACTGACTTCCCACCCAGAGGACTCGGGTTCGAATCCTGGAGATGGGAGAAATTTATCAATTATATCTCTCTGTCTCTACTTGAGGCCCTTTGTGGAGAGCACTTACAGTGAGTACCCCATCCGTCGGATGGGACGTTTAACTACGAACCCCTTTGCAACTTTCGCTAAGAGTACGTAGACTAATGCCGACGCCGGGTTTCTCTCCACCCTTCCTCCTTTCCCATTCAACCCCTGTGGCGCCAATGGCCTTAGCTCATTGGCGTCTTAAGGTCGCCTCCCCTAAAACTACTACTCCTTTTGTGTCGAAATGTTTTCAGGTGTATATTTCCCTACCAAACTTTCACTCCAGCCCAATGTTTTTTCCAGAATGTTTACATTTTGTCGGGGTAACGATTTCACGGTCAGACTGACTGTGTGTATTTCTACCAACCGAGGGAATGGTTTTTTTTTCGAAGCTTGGAAGCCATATAGGCGTAGAAAATTTTGGCTTAACCCGTAACAGGTGCCACGAAGAAAAAAAATCCAATGGAGAAGAAAACCTAAAACATGGGTGGGGTGAAAAGGGCAATTTCGGATACCCTGAGCGTGCGTGGTTGGGAGAGAGGGGGGAGTCTTGCGACTGAGGTTGCAAAACTACGACGCAAGAGGAAATAACGCACTTTTTTCCGCGTCGGCCTATAGGGTCAAGAAAGGAGCTGTAAAATAACAAAACGGCGCGGCCTTTGTGCCGATAAAATGTCCAGGGAAATAGAAAATTGAGAGGGGGCCAGGGTCGGCCACAACTTCTCCCACTTGGTCACATGCCCCATTTGGCCCAGGTAGAATTACCATCTCCCGTGGCGACGACTTGCCGGAGTGACCACCTGTTGTTGGCGCCTTCCTGACACGCACCCGACTACCCGTCCCCTTAATCCCCATCCTTAACATTCACTCATCCCTGATCCCATTCTCTTTAAGAGCCTCTCTGCTCTACCCTCCACTCGGGCATGCCTCTCCCTTTCCCCTTTCTGAAAAAATCTTTCCTCAAAATCAAACTCATATAGGAGAGGTCTGCAGGAATTATTCAGCGTGGTTGCCAGAAAAAGAATACATTGCACAAGTATATTTCATTATCCGGAGGAACTCTTCGTTTTTGTCCATATGTTAGCAATTTAACATAGCTAGAGAATCGCGACAAAAGGATAAATACGGTTCACGCAAAACGGTGCTGCGCCTTTTATACCTTTATTGTTTAATGGCAGTGATATCCATAAGTTGGACAACAGCGGGTGACCTTAGCATTGAATCATATGAACTGAGAAATAAGAATTCCCACTTTCAACATAATAAGTATATATTATACATAGTATGACGGCGAGTTTTTAAAACTTCAAACGGTATTGCCACGCTCCATTGAATTCTCGACAGAAGAAACAATATATATTTTTAGTGGTTACCCTGACTGTAGTGTATCATACGTTCTATAGAGTTAAGTGCGCAAGTCAATCGGTCTTTTTCTTACCTCATTGAGTGGAAGATTCATCCAACATATTCTGATTCTTATGACAGTATGGTGAGAAAATTAGAACGATAGTAGTAGATAGTCTAGAGAATAAGAAATTAGGCTAACTGAGGCTTTCGAGATCTCATCAATTATTCCAGGTGGATAATGGACAAAGGAACACTTAAAGAAATCCTACATCGACCGATTGTGATATGTTAAACACTAAAACTAAAGCATAATTACGATGAAACAAGATATTTCAATAATTAAACATATATATAAGGTCTGTCCCAAAAGGTAGGACTTATTTTTCCCGGAAAGACGGACGGACGGGTGGCGGTTTCTTTGGCTGGGTTCAAGAGATGGGAGCCTCAGGAAAGGCAGAGGAGTCACAGCCGGTGGTAGTTGGCTCCCAGCCTTTGCGGAGTGCAGATCGTTTGTTTGCGAAACCTCTATAAAGTGACCTTGTTACGCTCCGTCATAAACCGGTTATTGAAACAGCGCTATACCATCAAATTTTACGTGAAACTGGGCAAAACCGTTTCGAGACTTCTTTTCTTTTTATCAACTCCACTATCAGTGCAATCGCACACGACGACCGCGCTAATCGCACACGACTAACACGTCTCTACGCTGGTTGCCCTCCATATTCCGTTACTTCTCCTGACACCACCGTATTCCACTCCCTTCCCCCCCCCCTTATGCTTTCGGGCACAACCACACAACTACACGCTGCGCCGTGAGGGCTAAGAAAAAAGAGGCAGAAAACAGGGAGGGAGGCGTATCCTTCCAGGGCGGCCACTGCCCACGCGATGGCCATAAAACCCAAGTAGAGGAGGTCTAAGAAAAAAGTCTAGAGAGAGAGAGAAAGAAATGTGAGACCGACGTGGTTTCTTTCTCCATTTCCCGGTCTCTCCATTTCCATAAGGAGGGTATGGGCAGGGTCATAAAAGAGGGTTTCTTCTCTCTCTCTCTCTTTCCCTCCCACCCCCAGAAATGGAAGAAGGGGGGAGTCGAGAAAAGTAAAAAAGCTAATCGGGGATTGCGGGGGAGGAGGAGAGTGGAGCGTGTGCAGATCCAAAGGATTGTGGAGTTTAAACGACGGGGGTACGAGGGCTGGTCGAGGCGAAGGAAGAGGCGATTTGTGGAAGGTGACTTTGTTTGTTGGGGCATGCGTGAGTGTACCGTTTCGCTCGTTGTTCCCTTCCGCCAAACCCAGGTACCCTTGGCCCGTCGCAGAAGAGAGGCATTAACACTCGAACTGACGACCGGTCCGCCTCGGAAGGGGTTTCGGTCAAATAAAATTCCATAAAAATCGCCGGGAAGGTAGGAGACAGCATTGAGTTATGAATGCTGGTGGCGCGAGTCAACTTTTACCTGGTTAACTTTCAGAAAGCATCTCAAAAACGCCTTTGTTTTGTGTGATAATTTATGGGTCTTCAAATCTAATTTCCCGTTACACTCTTCGGGTACCATTCCAAATTTGGACTTTTTAAACCGACCTGTGCCGCAAATTAATACTTTTGCTACCGGAAGATTTATATCATTTGTCCTAAGAGTTTGCAGTGATGGAAAACTGAGGAGGGACCCAAAGACAATCTCCCCTGAAGGCAAACGTGAGCTTTCAATTCCATACCTCCATTACATTGTTCATAGTTCGATAAGGAAAGCGACTCTTGTGTGTATGTGTGTGCTGAAAGTTTTCGCATAAAAAACATTCGATAGATAGTAGACATCATCATTAAGAAGACGAACACTTATGTTTCCAATGATTTCTTGGATTAGACTTTTATTTTCGTTTGTTGTATATTTACAAAAAAATACCGTAGTTGTAATTCTTATTTGAGTAATTCAGGCCCATTCTGCTTCCAAACGCAGATTACATTTCTTCCAAGAATCAGCGATTATCATTTTCAACATGCATATGTACATGCGTTCTTTTTCTCAAGAGTTGTCCTAATTAGTTAAAATTCTGCCCTGCGGATTGACTATCATCATTAAAGGAATTGGAAATTCAGAGGCGTTTGGAAAATATAAAAAACACTGATAAATGAGGACAATCTATATTACACTCCTTCGAAGATGTTTTGTGCTTCGGGACAGAGTAAAGGAAGAGAGAAACCACACGGTATGAAAGAGGGCGATTCAGGTCCGGTGGGAAGCGCACTTTCCATCAGAAAATACGACCATCATTTTTTTAAGATGGACGCATTGCCAGTATGATTACGGAGCAAGAGGGCAAATAAAGGTGTAAGGTAAAGTAGCAGCTGTTAGATGGAAGATTGTGATCTCGTAGACCTTCTTCTCTGCTTTACTCCCAGCATAGGCCTGCACTAGATCTTAACATTAACCGTCTATGAACCTAGAAGAATACTCACTAAGGCAAAACAAAATGCAATTGGATGCTGAACTAGGAATTCAAACAATGATATGCAACCTGATCGATATCACGGGTATAGAGTTGATGTTATTTATCATAGTGAAACATCACTGAGAATTAACTGAAATACTACTGCTAACTAAGTTAAAAGTTTAATTGAAACGGATGGAGTCCTTAAATCTCAATTCTCGTGTATCAGGGATGAGTAATGAAAAAGATACAAGGTCGCATTCCATCCAACCAAGAAATTTATCCCTGTCATTATTTTAGAAACTACGAAAAAAATTGATTTGAGGGATTTAGGAATGCAACGAATGAAAACAGATCGTCGAACGAGACTGAACATTTTCATATGCTAATTGTAAGTTAAAGCTTGTCCCCCCCTATTCGTGCTTTCTCAAACGTTCCTACTTCTTTAGGCTCCCATTAACATAAATTTTCCGATCGGTTTTTCTTCTACGAATGAATATTAACTAAATCCCTTTCCAGTCCAACGGCACCTTCTTTAGTTACTGAAAAAAGCCATTTATCTCGGAGCAAAGAAAATAAATGGAGATTGAAACATAAAAAATCGACGGCAGACGATATGTGTAATGAACTAAGGAATACGTATAATTAAACGCAGGAGCGATTAATAGATATGTAGACTAGGGAATAGAAGGCGGTCATTAATATTGGATGGATTAGAGAAGCAGGTGCCAAGCAGCTGGGTAGGAATCAGAAGTTATTGAAGATCTGGGTGGGGTGACAGGTAAAATGGTTAGAGAAAATACACTATAGGAATGACATATGAACAAGGCAAGAACTGAAGTTATATAGTAAACGCTAATGTTAAGACATTGACTTTATTCGCCCCTAGATCCGGGTTAACGATCACAAGTTAAATAAATCGAGTTCACGGCGGAATATCCTGTAAATATTGGCAACCGCTAGTTTGAGTGAAGTAACATCATCGTATTGTCTGACTCGTAAGATTGGAGTTGGACGACCTGTTGTTCATCAGGAGATAGAATGATTAGACTCGAGGTCGAAATTTAGGATTGGCCCTGTGATAACCACTTTTGTTTAAGCAATTCTAAATCGTTTTCCTAATCATAGCGTAGAGTGGATGTTAATTTGTCTTTATGTATACCTGCTGTCCTTTTACTCGCGAATTTCCTATTAATCGGGCTTATGGAAAACTCAAGAAGACTAGACTGCTTCTCTTTGCATTCAGCAGGAGACCGTGATTTTTACATTTATCTACGGCAGTAACATATTATGATGTCGATTATAAGACATTCTTATTCATCGTGCCTTAATTTTTCAAACTAAATCATTAAATTAATGACTTTTTGTGTATGAAGTAATCACTTATGTTTTAATTAATCCCGCCATACACGAGAAAAGCGTGAGTAAAAAACATGGCCTTGCTTCCAGTTAGTGAAAATGGAGAATTTCTAACTTGTTCATTCCCTTTCTTCTAATTAATTATTCCGGTTCTTTCATTGAAAGAGTCGCCAACGTGATGAATTCTCTTTCTCTCACACATCAGAAAAACTGTTATGAAGTGAAAGAGCGGTAAAATCGCTAGAAGTGGAGAAATCGGAGCGAATTATGTATTTATCAAATGTTAGGAAAGATTTTTGGGGTAGAATCATTAATAGAATGTCTGACATGCTTATCCACTTTAACTTAGTTGAACTTACTCAATTATTGCCATACTTTCGGTATTCATCCTGTAGACTAGAGAGGGTTATAGACAAGAGAGCTTGTTAAAATTCTTAGATGAGCCACTTAATGTTACCCATGACATTCCATAATTTTACAATGCAAGACGATTGCAAAGATAATTTACGGATTTCAAAAATCAAGGGACGGCTGTGGGGGTATACATTTTCCTCATTTCGATGGGTCATTAATTTCAAAAGCGACAATGGCTCACATAAAATAGGTACATACTACAAGGTTTTAGTGAAATGGAATAGGATAGAAGCTAACATTTAGAACCATCTGTGATCACTCAAAAGTGATAATCTCTAATGCCGTCTAACTATGCCAACACAGCCGTGAAACATCTTAAAACAATCTAAGTCTTAAAAATAATCATAGCAAAAAGTATTTTTCAATAACAAGGATGTACGCTGCCATGTAAAATAATGATCAATGCTAATTATGAGGGACTATCAATTAGTTTGGTAAACTACGTAGTCAGAGAAATAATTATTTCAGCGATGTTGATAACTGGAATGAAATGCGAAAGGAAGGCGCATTTAGAAAAACCCTTGCATTAAGAGCTATTGAAAATTAATCAGTGCATTTAGCGGTTCCACTGTTTATCCCAGAGAAAGGACGATGGTTCCAATTTATTAAGTTCAGCTTTCGTAAAAATTATTGCGATAGACTGTATTACCAATGGTACAATTGTACCAATGGCATCGAAATTATAGCACACACGGATAACTGTTTCCAAACATTTAGCTCTCTTTTATCTCTATTATTTATTTATACTAATGTTTACTATATTTATTAAAGTTATCATATACTTTTACCTCGGTAATTCCCTTAAAATATTTTTTAATGGATTTATTATCTACTTGTACCTTGGTAAATCCCTTAAAATAAATTCCAAAGGGAGTCTGTCGAACGGGACGCTTAGCTGTTGGCCCTTTGGCACCTTTCGTTAAGGGTTTCTCTCCACCCTTCCTGCACTCCCTGAATATCCTACCATACCAAATTTACTCTCCTTACCCTACGAACGCAAATGGCCGCAGCCGGTCGCCTACTTTGATCTACTACTATTCTGTGACAGTCTCCTGAAGACCTCTTGCGTTGTATCTGAGCACAAAATAATTGCTGAAGCTTTACGGTTTTTCATGCACTTTTTAGTGGACAGAACATTTTTTTCACAGCCCTTTGAAAACGTGCACCACTAGATGGTTACACTTCCATTTCGTATGCTTTTGAAGCACTAAATCCTCATTTGAAGTTTATCCTAGTGCTTGCATCGTCTACATCGCTTTTCCAAGCGTACCGTGTCAACTTCGGCTCGTCAAAGGCAGTGATCATCTCCTTTTCCTGCGACTTGCTTTGAAGTCCCCTTCCACCTCCATGTCGATCCCCTCCTCAGTCATTTTTCTATTTTCTTTCCTCCCTACTCACTTTCTCCCTCTTTTCCAATCCACCCACCACCCTTCTCCCGCCAAAGGAGATCTTTCAACGAGTGTCTAGTGATCGCAACCACAAGGCCGTAAATGGATAATGCTGTATTGCATTGAATACTGTAAAATATCCATTATTCTTTTGTACACCTTATACATGGGATGTATAGCCTGTATGTACAACCCGTCTTTATCACAGAAAATTTTGAAATTTAAAAGATATTATGAGTGAATGGTCATATTAAAGTTTTTTCTTTTTAGTTGAGACGCCACATTTCATGCATATACTGATTATAATACATTTATTTTAACATTTGGAGTACAACTACGCATTTAAATGTTCCCGGGCGCTGTAGTTCAATGGGTAGAACGTTGAATAACTGACCGGAAGACCTGGGTTTATTTCCCGGAGACACCTCTGGGTGCCCTTAACTTCACACAAGCTGGGTAATTTTTCGTAAACCAGATCTTCCTAAAAACCATTGGCGGGACAGGGAAAGGGGTTCCATTAACGTGTTGCGTGAATTCCACCCACCTTTGGTCTTAGTACTGGATGAGTTATGCCCTAACATATAAAACCAACCTTTGGATTGATTGCTGTGCCTAGAATGTGTTTTGAATTTTTGTCAACCTGTTAGGTTTTATCAGGAAGAATCCGATGTCCTAAAATGGATATTCATTTCAGCACCCTTGTTGATCCCCAGGCATTTTACGGAGATGAAGAAACATTTGCGTTCCAGATAAAAATGAAAATAATTCTCTATTGAACATTAGCCTGTACAGTCTTATTGTATTACTTTCCGTTAATGATTCTTCAATCTAAAAAAAGGGGACGAGGAAAGAAACAAAAAGGGCATACTATGAATTTTAATACTTCCGGCAGAAACTTGTACAGAGCCTCTATAATGAATAACAGAAAGACGTAGATTTCACAAAACTTATTTATTCGCATGACCGGTTCGTCGGCTTTACCGTCACTTCCGGCAGCCACCTGAAGATATCGTCAATGCGAACACTATTGTCGCCAACTATATTTTGTATTACATTTTCCTATTATTCGTATGGTATGTTATGTAATGAATACAGTAAGGAGTTGATACATACAAATGTGTAGATTTCTTGCTCATTCCGTTCTCAGCACGAAAGGAAGGTACAGGTAAGCATTCCTCGACATCCGTGCTTCCATACTTTCATGTACGCATAGGGGATTAATACTTCAATTACTGTGGCTAGCGAATAATTTTATGCGATGGCATTAGCGCATTATTCAGTCAAAATCAAGATTGACATCAGACTCAAACACTCGGTAGCAATTTCAGGAAAATGCATATTTTTAACACCACTTTCGGAGCCACGTTTTGGTTTGGAAATTAACAGCACCTTCTTCCGAGTCATATTGAACGGCCTCCCCAAACTTCCTCGACTCCACCTGAAGATAATGTGTATTCTAATCGAGTTTTAGATAATCGCATTCGTGGCGCCACGCCTCGCAGGATGTAGGTACCGAAACCGACCCAAACCCCCGTCGTGAGGTCACGAATACGACGACGCCACGGTCGTTGAATAAAGGCGCGCGAACGTTCCGAAATCCTCTTGCGCCTTAAGCTCGTCCCTCCCCAACCGCTAAGCCATGCGCGCAACACCTCCCTCGCTCCACCGACCATCTCCATCCCCAGCCCTCACTCCTCCCCGCCCGACTTCCTCCTTTTGGCAACCAACCACCTCCCGCAGGACTTCCATCCATCGCATTCCTGGCACGCGCTTCCACTAAGATTCGGATCGACTCGCAGACTTGGAAAGTGAAAAACGTTCGTCTTTGTCTGTTCCTCTGCTCCGTGCACATAAAATCCCCTGAGAAACATATAATCCGCCCCGGACGTGCTGGTACAACTCTCCTTCTTGCTTCTCTCCTTGCGATCCCACGCAAAACTAAACCCTTACGCGCCCCCATAGGAACTCAGGCGCCGCGGTCCAGAACCGATTTTAATGAGACAGGACGAGCGAGGTCCACGGGCAGTGTTCACGGAGAGGGGGTAAGGCAGAAAAGGCTGCCCCACCTCTCACCGCGCGTGGAAATGTTAATTTGCAATAAGTGGATGCAGGATCTTCGCGCGGAGAAGATAATGCGGAGGAGTATTCATTTATTCAATCCTCATCAGATGTCTTTGACAAAACTATCCCTGGCCTTTTGTTGAATCCTTTTAATACTGGAAGTTTAAAAGGTTTGGTGACTAATTATATTTCATGGCGAATCAATTATCGTAAGGCATCGGCAGCGTAATTAATGCCTACACCCCTTGCCTTCGCAGAGGGGGTTTTGAAGGAAGATTAAATGGGACGTAAAATTTAAATGCCTCAGAGTAATTCACGTTTGATTTGTAGGTAAAATAAGCATTAACCCTTCCCAAAGAACTATATTATCTCTTTACTATGTGCGTAAAGCCATTCTTGCCATACGTGAGTATAGCCATAGCGCTCTTTGACTCATATGGACCTCATGACTTCTTTGCTGCAAACCTTCTTACTAATGACTACAGGTGCAGCTGGAAGGAGGAGAATTTATGCTAATTTCCAAATTTCTGCTCTTCATCCTCGAGATGAAACATGTCATTTTTACTTGCAAAACCTCTTCTTCGCAGTCTTCCCTATAATCCTTTCCGTTGTGCCCAATATATTCCGGACCACGCTCTCTCAAATGCTTCCTTTTTTTATTCTTTCTACTGCTACCAAGGACGGGCGTCCTTCGACCCGTCAACCGAAGTTTTACTTGTGCTACGTGATATCTTATCCATCGATCGCGTCTGCTCCTTCCCGTGGCTGTGAGAGTCTTGTCTTCTTTCCCATTTGACGTCGTCAATATTTAAATGACTTAGGCAAAGAGGTATGTGAAGGGTGATGGAGATTGGACTGGTGTCAAAGGCATAATCAATATTAACAGCGGCAAATGTCACGTAATTTTATGTATCGCAGTTCCAACATGTTTTGGAAATATACTTTGAAGAGTAATTGCCCCTGGTAATATTTTTCAATGCGAATATGTGAATTTTCAAAGCCCATAGAATCAGTTTCGATGGTTTATTTGAAGTGCATAATAGGATTTCTCTCCCGCAATTTTTGTGTGGAGCTTTTCTCCTGTTCTGTTTTCTGTTCAGGTACATGAAATTTAGGAAAAGATGAGCTTGCTCCCTACGTGATATGTGACTTTCTCATGTCGTTGGGGTTGTTATTAGGCAAGCCCTACTCTCAACTATCGAACAGACCTTCGAGGTAATTACAATGGTTGGTTTTTAATATTCTGTATGCCTTTCAGTCCCATCTCAGTTTTGTGAATCTCTTAATATGGTATAACCCATTGTCCCAGATGTTTGACGTCAGAAATTATTTCTCTTTAAGTCAGTAGTTTAAAGGATAAATGGATGTGGCTTATATATGTCTGCAATGAGTTTGTGTTTCGCTCCCTGAGATATCTCATCACTGTCAAAAGAATATAAGAGCTTTAATTCGAGGATTTCATGAAATCTAGAATGCAGCATAATGGTGTTTACATTCGTCATTAAAGAATTTCAGTGAAATTACACTCGTTTATACGATTGAAAGGCATGCCGTGCGAATGCCGATGATTCTTCGCACTATTAAAGCCGCTATCAGTAAATCTGCAATGTATTCACGCCCATAATACCTGACCATGGACACGTGACTGCTGGCTAACTGGCCATGCCCAACACGCCCCGATCACTCCCCTCTTTCTCTCGTTCTCTCCTCCCTCTTACACTCCACCCCTGTGCCTTACACCCCCTCTTCAATTCATTCACTGGCGACCTGTCGTTTTCAAATGAGCCTCACAGTTGAAAGAGTTATGGCACCCGTGAATCAAAGCTTCTGTTCACGTGCGTCCAAGACCTTAAACAGCAGGAGTGGAATGCTCAAGGCCCTGGATTGAATTGCCATTAAATTTTCTTTCCCGCAGTCACACATCGCATTTCTGATTGCACACCAATATGTTACACTTCTGATGCCCAGGATAAGAGCGACCTCTGCTTCTTCTTAAGGCATATGTAAAATGAAAGATCAGACCAAATGACAATGCTAGAGGTTGCAAACAATCCGTGGAAGAGATCTCCACAAGTCAATATACATGTGTTACTCGTTGGGGGAAGCAGAATCTGGAAGTCACAAGAAAAATAAACAGGAAGTGAAGAAACCATGTAATAAGGTTTTTCCAATGTAATCTCTATCAAAGATGGTCACTGATGGTGTTTGACGGCGCCTCGACGACAACAGAGATTAAAACACCGTCAATTGCAAATGGTATATGCGGGGGGCGATTAATGCGTGCGTCCGCTAACTGACATAATGGATCCATTTGAGCCGGAAATTCCCACAAACCGATTCCCCCACTGTTCCCATCGCCACCCCCCCCCGTCTGTGTTGTGTGCTTCAGTTTCTTGCGTGCGTGTGTGTGTACGAACTCATACACCTATATGGTGTACAAGTAGAGCACTCTTTAGATTCTTAAAGCTAATGCACCCGCTCGTACCTTGCAGTACGAAAATACCTGGCATTTTTATTGAATTCAAATAATAAACTCACGAACTGAATGTACGAATGTGTCGCAGGAAACAAATTTGATTACATTCCTCAAAACGAAATATTGTGTCATGTGGCATTAGCGCTTGACATACTTTGTTCCCAGGCTCATTCCGTCAAGAGGCTGGCTGATTTTTGCGTTCCGCGGTTCCAAGTCATTTAAATCTGGCGCGTAGAGAAACACTCAATTACACGAACGCTAGAGACGTGTTTTCGATGTAATCGCATCGTATATACATTGCGCGCAAAACAGCAGGAGCCAAGAGGGTATCCATTTGGTAAGAGAGATCGGGAATCTATTAAGGGTGACGAGTCGGTAGGGTGGAGAGCGAGGATGGTTGAATCTTTTATAGTGGGAACGAACAATCTATACACTATACAGAATAGAAATGCTGCATGCTCCGGGTGCTTTTTACAGTAAGTTGGGGATGGGATTGTTGCTTTGAATTTCTGTGACTGTGCTTTAGTTCAAATCATTGCACTTATTTCCCTACTACACTAAATGCATGAGTGGAATTTATACATACGCATACAGGCGATGCAATCGAGCTGTCGGCTAAAGTTGGGCTATTTCTAACATTGGGCTAATCGTTTCAAAACAATAAAGGCAAAGTCATAAAGAAAAAAACAACAGAAATTAAGGTAAAGAAATATCCATACTGTTCAAAACCGAAGTCATCAACCCGATGGTTTGTTTGATGAGCAAGATCCGTGCAAGAGGGAATCCACGTGATTCGTTAGATCGAAAATTTGGAGAGTGCAGAGATCAGATGATTTAGAGTGCCCACTGTTTAAGGGAGCGTGAAATTCACAAATAGGGTCCGAGACAAGTGTGATATTCACATTCTTAGGCATTCCCTTTCTCTTCACCGCAGGCTGTATACCATCGAAATATGGTACCTGGTGTGAAAATCTGGGGTTGGCTGAGTAATTTGAGGGGCATCAAACGGATATGAATATGGGATTCTCTGCTCAGTAGCCAAACACACAACACACTACGCTACTTCGCCGTCTCCAGACCGTTGCAGATATAAATTATTTGCCCAAATACGAGTATTACCGGAAGAAAAATGCGTGTGAATATCAAAATTTGGATATAAGAGAACATAAAAGTATCGTGAGTAAACGAAAACCTTTCGGCGAAGAAGGATGTTAACTCGTAAATATTAAGACTCTTGGTGAGAAGACTTGAAAATATTTCTCTAAATTAGTAGTAGATTTATCAGTCACAAACACTTTAAATCAAATTCTGTTGAAAAAGGAAGAAAAATAAATAGAAGAGTTCATTGCATACATTATTTCAGATCGATTAAAACTGGGGTGAAATTATTCAGCCAAATGATTGCGACTTAAAATGATTCCGTTCCTATGACTTGAAAAATTTCAACGAGTGTGTTTTTTCAGGATATTTTCCTAACGCCATGAAAATCACTATTGCTCAACATATCTATTATAATGTCCGACGGATGATGCATAACACCACTAATATTTCGGTGTGTGTGAACTCCAATTAAAGTTTTAAGTACATGCATTAGTAGAATCACGTGGTCGTACTTTAAAATGGAATTTTATTTCCAACAATTTCGTATAGAATAGTCATGTTTACTGGAGCTGTAAAACATTATTTGAATACGGAAAGCAATATTTAATTCATGTCTCGATTTACACGACGATACATTAAAATAAATGCACCTGAATGCGATGTGCATCAATACCAGCTACTCAGTGACTGATATTAAAGGCTTTTTGTCGAAGACGGTAAAGCATTGTATTTTAACACGGTCACCACGTCAATGCAGCCGAACACTTCTTATCTATCCACACATATCCCATCGGGTGGATAATATTCTGTTCACCACACACGCTATTATTAAACCTTCTCTCCGTGCGAAACCCACGTCCTACCCGAGGACAGGTGAAGCTGTCGGATTTCGCGAGCAACGACAGACGGCTGTCACACTCGCCGTGTCACGGGTCAATCTAAATTCAGCTTCCTCCCTCGCCGTCACCTCTCCGTTTTCCCCCGTCATCCGGTCTGTCCAAACCCTTCAGGACACGCCTCGCAGCCCCGATCCCTTTTTCACTCGGCTAGTTCCCTTGTCCGAGTCCACCCCTTCTCCCAATAATCTCTCGCTCCCTTATACCCTTCCTGTTTCTTCGGTTCGCACCGCATCTCCTTTTATCCACTTGCCCTCAACGATGCAAATCCCTTCCCCCAACTGAAAGACAATTCAACGCCCTCACCACTTGATGCTATAGAAATTTCCTGGTCCTTAAGGACCCTTATTTTATCCCGGGGACTGTTCCGCTTTGCACAATTAACGGATCGTTGAGGCGTAAAAAGGGGCAATCATGTGGGAGCAAAAACGTTCTGTCACAATGTCGCGGTTTTCGCTGAACTCGAATAACGAGCGGTTGTAAATCGAAATCCAAATAAATTGCTAATAGAGGTAAGAATGTGTGCAGCCGATTTAAAAATTGTCGATATTTGTTGATTACCGATTGCATGTCAAATATTAATAAAAGTTACCCAAATGTATCAAAGGTGCTTTATATATCAAAGGTATCAAAGTGCTCCATAACGTTGCACAAGTACCACATCATCGAGCATCCGTCTTTTCAACCCCTCAATTACCTCAAGGTTATAATATTCGTTCACCGTGTCACGAATAAATGATTAAGCAACTGTTTAAACAGTAATAACGTGATAGTGAAGCTCTATTTGACTCATTGGCCTTTACAGGAGATATGCTTGCTTTGCTTGAAATTCTTTTTCATTACTTTCTTCTTCAGTCATGTTACACTTAAAATTACCATTTAACATTACATAACTTTTACTTACGTGAATCAAACTTGGCAGTGTATAAATGACTGCCACATGTCTCTTTAAATCTTGGTGCGATTAATTGGTATCGCTGTGGTTGTTGCGGCAGGAAAACTCTCACTTTTAGAGCATTTAATTGCTGATAAGGTCTTAACAGTGGGCAGAAAAATTAGGCAATGACCAGTGTTCCGGCACGGTGGAAGCATTTCCGGTCATAACTTATCTCTTTAATTGTCTAGCTTTTCTTTCCTGAAAATGTTTTGTGCGACCCCACCGATTCAGCCAAATTTTCTAGTGTCAATTTATAGCCACAAAAACACATCTTAGTCATATAACACTAGTTTAATCATCCAAACAATCGCTCTTGTCGCGCTATCTTGCGAGAAAACAAATGATAGGTGCAAAAGGAAATATGTAGGCATCCAGGGCGCCTAGATCTATAAGAAAGCAGTAAATAATCTCAGCTTTAGCAGTGTCTTTAATTCAAGTGCCAGTTTTCATTCAAGTCATTCCGCATGGATTTACCGCTACGATTTCCAGGAATGGAAAACAGTTCAATAACTCGAAGGGGTTTATTATAAGTGGATTCGATTTTTCCTTTGATCTTAATTTCACCCAATTTATCGATTCGGTCATACCTTCAGCCACTTCATGGTGAATATTTTCGCACACTTGGCATTTTAAACGATCCCATTACGATAATTTACCCGAAAGGGTTCCAGGGACTCGAGCGGAGGCAGCGAAAATGGTTTGGAGAGCGTCTATCGCGAGAGTTGAAATTTATCAATTGATGCTTTAGGCTCTTGCCATCATTCTTCTTCGCTCGGAGAACTTGACCTCCGTTCACGCGAGCTTCTCAAGGCGTTCCGGGTGGGAAAAAGAAGCGTATACTCTCGACCGTGAGGAGCCCTCGCAGACATAGGGTTTTATTTTCTGGAGCCCCGCCTCTTGGTTCCCTTATACATATTAAGCCTTTCCCATCCCCTCATTGCTCTCTTCCTCTATCCGTTATTAATGGTTTGCGCATCCTGCCTTTGCCGAGCGTTTCGATTCGGTGAAAAGAGTTCCCTGACGTGAATGATCGCTTTCCTTGCCCGTTCTTTCTTTCCCCTCAGATTTTTTTCGCCGTTATCACCCGCGCGCTGGTTGACTTGTGTGCTCGGACAGAGAAGCGATGTCAGTAAATGAATTTGGTGATGACCACAACCTAATTTGCGAGATTCTTAAAAAGTTACAGTGCATAATTTGACCACTCGAGAAAAAGTGACCTCACAATTATTCTACATAACTCTGCAATTTTTTTGCACTACATATGAATAAGACTGAAACGAATGTGATGAATTAAAAATGTATGAGTTTATACAAGTGCACTTTTCATGTCATATTATAATCTATTGATGATACTGCGAGGAAAACTTAATACTAAGCGCATGGTAGTAAAAATAATTGGGAAATCTGGCCAAATGTTTTCTACGCGAGACAATAGAAGTTCTTTCAACTTCTGCTATACATTGATTTTGAATGTGAATAAGTTACACATGAAGTGATCTTACTAATCTCCCGAAATTTACAAAATCGCCTTACTGTGTCCAACAAAGTCGTATTTTACATTTTTCGAGATTTAAGATCTGGAAATAATTCGTGCACTTCTCCCTACAAAAGGATTTACGTTCTCTGAATTTATTTTTACTGAAAACGTACGTATTTTTCCCCATTTTAGTCTATTGTGGATGCACAATACGTGTTTTCTCAAAGCATATTATCTGTTCTCTTTCTGTTATTCTCGATTCTCCAGTATGTTTGGTACAGCGATTGATATTAATTAAATAAATGGAAATGGATTAGCGACATGTTAAACATCAGTGATCTCGTTTGGTTTTAACGCAAAGAATTTACAGAAGCGCGAATCGTAATACATTAATAAAGAGGTGGTCCGTTTTAAAGGCGACAAGAATAACTTGCCACCGGTCGATACCAAAAATCAACACTAACGTCGCCACTCGTTCAAAAAGGAATTTCCAACGGAATTAATGGAAGGCTCACCACCGCCGATGACCATAAATTTGCATTAACATACGTTCACGTGTACCCGCTGACGCACACATTCACACTCGACGGCCCTTGTCGTGGCATTCCGGTCGATCCGGATGTTGAGGAAAATATTTCCCCTTTAATTCTCTTCCGGTGCGTACAAACGCTTTGACGCTTAGTAAAACTTCTCCTTCCCTTCCACCTCCCTCCCTCACCGCCTCCTCTTTTTTCTCGCATTCTTATCACATAAAACCCTTACTGTAGCATTCATTTGTTCGCGTCGTGTGCCCGGGACAACAGCCGAATCCACTTCAAAAATCCATTATAAATAACCACAGCGGTCCCATTCCCCTCTGCCTTTTTCTTTTTCATGGGCCCCCATCTTCCAGCTCCCTACAGCCCTCCACCCCAACTCAATTTCCTCTTTTTTTCGAACTGAGGAATTCCTTCCTCAGCCGCGCAGTCAAAAAGAGCAAGTGCGCACTCTATCCACTCTCGTGCCCTCCTCCTGGCCTCCACACGCCCGCCCCTCCCATCCCTCCCTCTTTTCTCTGAGGCCATTCCTCCATTGACTTGCTTCCCCTGACTGCGTTTTTTTCACCCCTCAACCCCTCACTATTTTTTTATAAATATGCATTCACTGCCGGCAAGGACATTCCTCCTTCACCTCCCCTTCCCTCCGCGTTCAATTTTTAGAGTCTTATTCATAACATGGATGAGGAGAGCAGGTTGCGTGCCTACTTGCACATCTCTTATGATAAAGACTTGAGGTATCTGGAGGTTGAATTCTGTTTGCAAGCGGGTCCAGTTGTGGGTTGAACCATTTTTCAGCGTGAGGCAGCGATGCCCTCAGCTTTGCCTGAGTATGGTTTCAGCATTAATAATGCACATATATTCTAAAAATACCAGCAAGGATTCGCATATGCAGATGATATAGCACTAATTGCACGAAATGTGAATGACCTAAAAGAAATGTTTAACATTTTAGAAAACACTGGTAAAGAAGTAGGGCTTGAAGGTTAGTGAAGAGTTCAAGCTCATCAGAACAAGCGGCACCTACAAAACATAATAATTGGGAATTATGAGTTTGAGGGTGTCAAGGAATCTACCTAGGATCTCAAGGAAACCTATCTAGGAGTAAGACTTAACAATGAAAATAAGATATCCACGGAGATCAACCAAAGGGTAATGGAAGGTAACAGGGCATACTTCGCAAATGTAACAATCCTCGAACCAATGTTACTATCAAGGAGCACAAAAATGAAGATCTATAAAACGCTTATTAGACCCGTGGTAACTTATGGAGCTTAAACATGGACATTAACAAGTCAGGATGAGGAAACACTTAGAAAATTCGAAAGAAAAATGTTAAGGAGAATCTATGGCCCAATTAGAGAAGGAGAGAGATGGAGAATTAGAATGAACATGGAGATAAATGAATTACTAGAAGGGAAGGACATACATGTAGTTAGATTTGCCAAGTCACTGCGGCTGGCGTGGTTGGGGCATGTAGAAAGGATGGAAAATGACAGAATGCCCAAACTGATACTTAATAGCAAGATGGAAGGTGTCAGAAGAAGAGTTATACCAAGGAAGAGATGGCTACAGGATGTGGAGGATGACTTGAAGGCAAGGGAGTTACAAGATGGAAGGAAAAAGCAAGAACAAGAACTGAATGGAGGCATATCATAGAGGAAGCCAAGGCCCACACCGGGCTGTAGAGCTGCAGATGATGGTGATATTCTTTTATATGAGTCGCGGTAGTCGAAGGGTAGAGCGTTGGAATACTGACCGGAGGGTCCGGGTTCGATTCCCGGGTAAACCTCTCTGGGCACCTGCACCCAAACTATGTGATTTTGTGGGTACCAGATCTTCCTGGGAAAGCAAAACCGGCACAGAGAAAGGAACTGGCCCCCCTATCCTGATGTGTGAATTTCACACGCCGTCGGGCTTAGTACTGGGTGAACTCTACCATCACCTACCAAACCGATGCCCGGGTTGATTACTGTGTTTATGGTTTATTCTTTCACATTTTCGTAGGACTACAATTAAAAAAAAATTATGTGGAATAGAAGCGGGGGAAGTGGTAATTCATCTGTCACATACGCACTTAAATTGGGTTTAATTGGGATGAATCCGATCGCGATTCTCCTTTTGTAATGAGAATGACCAAGCTCATGATACGATCGAAGGAGAAATGAACGCCCTTTTGAGCATTACTATTACTCGAGGATTGGAGGAATATTTTATCGAGACTGTATAATACCGCATTTATAAAATGGAACTCGTCACAAATTTATAGGAAAATGAAAGTTTCGCACAGAATTTTTCTTGAATTAAGGTTAGATTTCGAGGGAAGGTAGCGTCTCAATTGAAAGCCAGGAGAACTAGAATAGACTCCATCTCACTCTCCCCTATGAAAGTACGATAAGTCCTACTTATCCTCCTCTTACTTTCTCCTGTCTGCCTCCAATTTGGAGGTGTTCTTCATTTCTGCGTAGTTTTGCTCCGTAAATTTCGCTCTGTAATCAAGTAGCTTTATTTTGCTGCTATTAATAAAGGCATGACGAAGCAGCTTATTGACGAACATGTGATCGCTGCGAACATTAGTACGCCACATTTTTGAATTATTGAGTGCTTCGTCGTCGACCTTCGCATGCGTTTTAGTTTAGTTTAGGATTCTCCATCTCAATTCTCTGAGCTGACTCGACAACACATGGTATTTATAGGCTCAGTGATGAGTGTAGGTGGTTTCAAAAAAGGAAATGGAACTTCCCCGTGGTCCCATTCCCCCACGGAGAATCGCATGAATAAGGAAAATGTGGAAGAGAGAGAAATTGTAGAAAGAGGGATAGGAGGAACGAATTGAGGAAGTAACACCAAAATTCAGCTATATTTGAGGTCCAAAGAAGTAGATTGTTGGTTTCACATTAAATTATCATTAACAAATTACACTCTATCACCGTAATTGAATAAATTCGCGATAAAGGCATTTACCTGAAGCTTCATGAGTATCTGGGAAATCCGAACACGGAGATATTTTTTCACCAGAATACAAGATAACCGTCGTGGATGAGTTCTAAAAAAGTAAGTATTAGTAGTCCTATGGGAGTGCTTATTTTTTTAGAAATATGGAGACAATAAACTCTGAACGGTGTAGTTAAAAAAAATTCTTCTCTTTGCATTTTTGAAACAATAGTTTCCAGTCTGATCATTTAAATACAAGAAACTAAAATGACAATGTTAAACGGCTCCAATAGCGCGAAATGAGTGTACCACCAGAATGTCTCAAGAGAATAACAGAACTAATGGCAAATTTAACATGACTTCTCCTTCTGAGGGAAAGAATCATCTTCCAGCTTTCAGTGACCATTTAATAATAGCAGAATATTATATACTCGAAAATACAATCAATGCAAATCACAGCCCAGTGTGTTCATCTGAAGGAACATGTATCCATGACTGTTGAGGTTACACCAATCGATTTGTGTAAAAAGGAAAGGAAAAAAAGGAAAGTTTCTGATTTTTCTTTCAATTATTTACAATGGCAGGAGTGGAGTTCACTAATTTTTGTCCACTTGGGGAATCAATCATACTCACCATGGCAATTTAGCCAGGAATGGCTGGCTGTTCTACGATCATTCGCTCAACACACGGGGAATTTTAAGACGACATGACGAGAGGAGTTATAAGATGGAAGAGAGGTTGAAAGCGACCAACGAAAGAAAGGAAGGGTTTCGATGGGCACTGGGGAGCTAGGGAGACGTGAAAAGAGAAGCAAGATGCCAAACGGGAGACGAAATGCTATTTGTCGGACATGGAAGGAAAGAATGAGAAGGAAGAAGACGTTTCGCGAGGCTCGGCGTGGGGTGAGAGGATTATCCGGATATCTCGGGATGGGAACGGGAAAGATTCAGCCGGGGACTGAATGAAAAGAAGGAACGATCCCGAAATATGTGGAAGCGGATGGGGAGTTAGCTGCTCCCTTCGCCACCCTCCCACACGCGAAATACCGTCAGTAATTCAACACCTCCCGCCATCCTTTATTCGCTTTCCACCGCTGCTACTTCCAGGTCCTCCATCCACCGGTCGACGGAAGCGCGCGGACGTCGGGACTTCTACCCTCGGACATCTTAATGAATTTCTTTCTCATTCAATCATGATTCTTCCTTTTCCCCGAAACATTTTCCTTGCCCCGGAGGGATCAGTTTCTCGGTTTGAATCCAAGATTTCGCCCCAAACCTTGATATCCAAACCATCTGTTTATCGCCGACGCCTTAGAAAACGTTTCAAAAATAGATACTCTTCCAGATTACCAATTAGAGCTGATGTCAAGACTTTTTCTAAAACTGCGAAAGACAACTGTTTTCAAAAAATAAAAATATCTTCTCCTTTTAACCTTTCCAGATTTTGGAAAGGTGACCCGCCCAATAAAATAAGTAATGTGACGGTGAAATGGACGAATACCGTATATTTTATTTAAATTTTTTAGTAAAAGTTTCCAATTACATCGCCTTCAGTGAGTCTGAATACGAGATTACTGTAATTCTTATGACCAAATATAATTTACGTCCAAATGCGTACGTACGCCAGCAAATAAATTGCATCCTGTAGTTAACGCCTTTTTAGTTTCAATAAGTAACGCGTAACTGTCTTCGAAAATTTAATTTCTATTTTTTCAAGCTAATTTCATTTCCAAAACACAAAGAATATTTTATACAGGTGTTAGACTCATTAATTCCGATGCGCTTAATTTGGTTCGCCTTTCAAGTGACGGTAGTCATACACATTGAATGTGGCCTCTGGTTTTTTGTCTTCCAAATTTTAATTATTATTTACATGCAATGGACGATGGTGGTGACTTTTCTCGCATCACAAAAAAATACCCATCTTGTTATTCAGGGTAAAATCTAATGGTACCTATTTGATATCTGGATCAGTGCCTTACAGACAAATATATTTATTTTATTTTTATTATTCTGTGATTAAGAAGCTTTTAATGGCAATAGCAAATAAATCTTCTGTAAATACTATATTTTAAAATTGAATTACGTTGAACGCTAATGAATTGGCAATGGCCACTATTTATAATCTCACAAAACACTGCATTTTTTATGTTTTAGCAGTTCTCATTCTCAGGTAAAGTATAAAATAATAAGCAGAACCAGTATGGTTTGGGAAGGTAATAAACTTTAGTGAGCAGTTGATAACAGCGTTTCCCAATCCCTTCAAATTTATTGATTGATACCGTAATTTTTTTATGAAAAGACCACTGTTCTCCATTTGTATACAAATAGATTTCAAAATATTGTTTTCACGACAAAAGGAGTAATGTCACAGGATGAGTCCCCGAATTTAAATCAGTGTCTGTATTTCATTGTTTTATTTTTCCAGTGTCGCTGCAGCGATGAGTCGTGCGAGTCGGCTAAGAAGAGGGCGAGTGCGTGCGCACCAGCGGTGGCCGCGGCCTCCCAGCCGGACGCTGTTCTGCCTTGTCGGGTGGCCCAGTTGGTCTGCTCGGCGGATCCCCAGTGCTCTACCGCATTAGGGTAAGGACGCCAAAGGGAGACATCTCAGCCGAAACAAATAATTACAACCCCCAAAATACTCTAGCAATTAGCTTTTGAAACCCAATTTATGAGTCCTCACAACGGCCGTCCACAGCAAACCCTATGACCCCTCGCTTGGTCGGCGCCAATATTCTTGGTTCCAACCAAATCACACCTATCAAATCTTCCGTTGGCGTAAACAGCAATCCCACGGCTCCTCGGCTGGCTTCCGCAGATATACCTTGTTCAGGCCCTATCACAGTTATCTAATCTTCCGTTGATACCTCATCCACTAACTACAAATATCGTCCCAAGTTATGAGCCCAATGGGTTAATAGACACGGGAAAGGTATGGTCATGTAAAACAAGGAATTCGTTAGTCATCCTGCTTGTGTCGCTTAGGGATGAAGGCCGGCATTGGTGGGTAGGCCGTCCTAATAGTTGGGCAAAGTAATTTGCTTGAGAAAAGAGAAAGTCTGAGATTTGTTCATTTCTCCCGATACCTATAACTGATACGCAGATCAGATAAGGATTAAAGCAGAACTCTAGGGTTCCGTGACTAATTTGACCGACCTTAATGTCCAGGCTATTTTTAATGGAAGGTTCTATTATCTTCACAAAGAAATGGGTTACCTATAAAAGCAAATAACACGAAGTATGAATCGTGAATAACTGCTTCTAAACAAGGCAGAACATACTTATTTTGATCCTGTCAATATTGCTCAGCCTCTATTTTTTGTACCAAAGATGTGTAATTTTCTGGTTAAGGCCGCCATGACCATCTAATAATATGAGTTATTCTATTGTGGCCATTGAAGCAGGGTGATAGACGTAGATTGGAAGCTTTTGAAATGAGGGTGCGTAGAAGGATGGAGAAGGTGAAGAGGACAGAAAGGAAAACAAATGAGGACGTGCTAGGTATGGGGGGGGATGATAGGAGATTGCTGGGAGAAATAATAAGAAGACAGGAAAAATGGATTCAAAGCATATTGAATGGCAGGGGGGTTTGAGGACTGTGATAGAGGGGGAAATGTTAGGAAAACGAGGACGGCGGAGGAATAGGAATAGAATGTTGGACGGAATGAAGGGAGGAAGGAAGTAAACGGAGATGAAGAGGAACTTTTCAGAGGATTATGTGGTTGTTGTTCAATCCAAAATCTGCCTAAACCGTTAAATTACCTATAATAATTCTCTTTTCTAAATTACTTTATTTCCTCAGTGATGGCTTAATGCAAGAAAAATTATTTTTTTACTGGGTGTAAAATATGGAATATTCTACTTGTTGTTAAAAGGCCACAAATAAACAAGACTTCAAAGTCAATATTTAATATCCCACAGCTTGTCCACTCTCTTGATTTTTGATTCGCGCTCCAATTGTTAAGGGCGTGTTTACTTCTACATGTTTTTATGAAACACGTATACTGATTTTAAAATAAAAATTGTAAACCAGTTTGTACTGACTAATTATGTTTATGAAAACTGTCGTTTAGGTACCCGAAAAAATAGTCCATCTCTGTCACGTGCTAATGCATTTTTTTTGCCTTTCCTGCTTTAAGAGACCAAAACAGGCACCATACCAACAAATAGATTTTTATTTCTTCCATTTCAAAGAAAAAGCACGGTAGATCCTCCCGTATTAACGTTCCAAAACTAATTTCTTCTACCTCCTCCAGGTACTATGAGAGGCTCTGCCGTGCCGCATTCTCCGGTCGCAAGTGCACTCCCAAGTGTCGAAATTCTGCCACCATCCTGAGGAGGCAGCCGAAAGCCGCCGGTCTCTCGTCGTGTCGGTGCGACGGACGCGAGGACTACGACTGCGACCTCGTTCGCCGTAACACGGAGAGGCTGTGCTTCCGCAGAACATCGCCCCCACCCAGCCCCCCTGTGACGCCGCCCATCGCCGGGGAGATACCACTCATACCGGTGGAAGAGGGGGGCAAGCGACCGGGGTCCGCCGTGGGCGACACGAATACCAACGAGATCGTGAGGATATCGGGGGCGCTGGCGGGCGGGAGGAACGCCGGCGCGGTGGCGGCGGCGACGGCGACCGTCGTTATCCAGCTACTCCTGGCCTGCGTCCTCCTCGGCGCCCGGGGCGTCGCATGGAGCACGGACCTCCCCCGCGGACTGCCGTCGTAACAGGTGAGCAACGCCCAGCGATTTAAATTCTCACGTGGCCGACCATTTCGCATTTTCCCCTCGAGTTTTCGTCATTAGGTAAGTTAATCACTCTGGGGATTGCGACTAAAGAGAAAGCTTGGGCCGATTGTCTACTAGTCCCCTGTGTTTTTGGACCCGAAGGAAGACCAGTCAAGCCCCTATTAACACACTCACCACGAGCAGGATAATTCGCTCCACTCTTAACCGACATTGCGAAATACTATTTAGGTATGGAATGCCCTTTTAGAATTTATTCTACCTTCCAAGGTCCACGTTTTCCGCATGGAAAATACAGTCCGGCCGTGACATTTCTGCGTTGACGACTTCTACCTTCTCAAAACTTGGCAGCATTTATTGATCCTAATTACACACGCCTCGCGTAGTAGGATGAGTAAACATAACGTTTTATAATAGGTGGTGTATAATAATTGTTTGCCGAGAAAAATGAGTGATACGCGCTAAAATTATCCCGTCACATGAGAGGCCTTGGTGCTTATATCTCTGACGACAGAAGTAAGTATGCGTGTGCTAGACTGCTTTAGATTCGATCTCATGAAATAATTACAAATTGCGGCATGCCTTATTCCTTCAGGAGATCACAGAACGTCTCAGTCATTTGGTTAAGTTTAACAAAAAGAATAAATGAGAGACTAATTGACTATTATGTGAACAGATACTGTTTTTTTTCTTTAAGAGAAAGGCATTCGGGACCTGAGTGCTTCAATAATTTCACCTGCTATGTTGGCCGTGGCAAAAGATAAAACGGGCGGTAAAATTAATTGACAGGGAAATGTTAGCAGTGAGTGGGTATTTACGAGTTGCTCTTCTCGCACGGAGACCACATTTTCTTTTGACGGGCGTAACATTCTGGACAAATTGGGAAATGGAGGACACGCGCCTTAAATCCATTTAATTAATGTCTTTCCAGAGAACATGTAAGACTTACTTTAATTACGTCACTTTGTACGAATTGGAAATTTTATTAGTTAAGAGGAAACAGTGGACGATCGTGAAGACATTGCGCGAGAGGAAGATCAAGCGCCGAGAAATACGCACGGCGATGGTTAGTAGAGGAGGAGAAGGGAGGGAGGTGTGAAAGAAGTGCGTTGGCGCGCGCCCTGAGTTTGATCAGGTTTTAGCGCTGTCATCACAAGAGCGAGGGAAAAAAAAGGGTGAGGGAGAATGTGTTTAGCGCCCCTCCTCCTCCCCGCCCCTGCATGCTTATAACAGATCCTCCTCCTTTCCGTAGTATACTTTTCCCTCATCCCTTCTCCGCAAACCTTTTGCCCGACTCTGTAAATATTGACTCTCGTGCGTACTACGCCCATGGCTTTGGGAGGGGGAGGGAAGGAAGGATATGAAGAAGGAACCGGCCGAAAAAAAACTTCTTTAGCCCCACCCTCCACCCCTCCGACCATCCTATCTCTTCAGGCCCCCCTTCCCCTCAATTCTGACTCAGTTCCGCTGGGCACACACAACAAACACACGCCGTTTTCGAGCAATCACACACCCTCACTCCCGCCCGTCTCCTCGTGGAGCAGTCAAAAAAAAAGTCGATCCTTTCCCGAATTTCTTCGAATAATTCGAGCATGTTGCCTCGTTTTAGAATAACACGTATACATGAATGAACTTCTGTCTTTATTTTCAGACATCAGCGTGAATAGTTCAATCGACAAAGGAAAAAAATTAGTATCGTATGCTAAGTATTTATCGTTGGCAGAAGAAAATAGAATAAGAGAAAGGAAGAAAGAAGTAACGGGACGGATACGAGTAAAAGGTACACCAATACACACTTGTACATCAAAATTTCAGTTCGCCACTGAATGATTATCCCTCCAATTATTAGTCAGAGAGGTGAATTTCATTGCATAATATCGAGCAGATAAATTCCAGTGAATACCGCAGTGCGAATGAAATTTTGTTTTTCAGGGTCCACAGTAAATCATAATTATATCGCGTTTTATCGACAGATGCGAACATTGACAAAATCATTACCATTGAATAAATTATCGGATAAAATTATAAGTTGAATTTGAAATACAAATTTCGAATTGTGGAAGCATGTTTTATAATTAATCTGTCATAAGTTCGAATGAGTTATGCTGAGTTTTTCGATATTGCTATGAGCAAGCACATGCATTTTAGCGTTTAAATGATCGTTCCGTATTATTGTAATTAAACGCAAGAGTGTTCAAAATTTTTCCCCAATATCCACGGACATAGATGTTGTATAACATCGACGCAATACCCCGCGGGTTGCTTTATGGGCGTCGGATATAACCATTAGCTGTTGAAAGACAAGTCTCTAAATGTAAGAGTGTAGGCTGAAAACTAATGCACACATGCATTACCACAAACAAAATTACCTTCAAAAGCAGTTTGGTGGTATGTGGAAGTAACATAACCCCTCAATATGATGCGCAGGATAGAGGTTGCTTCATTCATCCAGTGCATTTTGAGAAGCGGAAGTATGGAGACGTGCTCAGTGCTATGTTAACGCAAGTTAAACAGCGTGCTGTTGTCGAATTATTAACTGCTTAATAAGTGACTCCTACAGAGATTCATCGTCATTTAAATTCTGTTTATGGTGACGATGCTGTTGATAAGTCTTCTGTAAATCGATGGGTAGTAAAATCGTGGTTGTGAACCTGGAAAAGCCATAATTGTTGATGAAACTTCTTATGACTGTGTTTTTGGGATGCTCACCGAGTTTATGTGGCCGATTTTCTGGAACGAGGGACAACAGTATATTCTTCTCAGTATATACAAACTCTAAAACACCTCTGACGTCGAGTTTGTCGTGTTAAAGGCAGCCTGGCGCCAATAACCTCGCAACATGACAACGCTCGTTCACACACCACGCGCCCAAATGGAGAGGGTCTGCGAAACCTGAAATTTGAACCGATTCCACATCCTCCTTATTCCCACGATCTTGCGCCTTGCGCCACAGACACCTCAAGGGTAATCATTACACCTCGGACGATGAGGTGAAGGCAGCTGTCAAACCCTGGATTAGAGAAGAGTCGGAATAGTTTTTCATTGACGGAATGAAAACCTCGTAACTGTGGAACTTTTTGAGGTGTTTGCATAAGAATGTTGGATGACTAGTTTTCAGACAAAATTCTCTGATTGTGTAATATATTTTTGTAACAGTAAATTGCGGGAAGTAAAAATGAGTGGAGAATTAATTAGCCACGGAGTTTATATTTCTTATGTCATGTGGATATTTATGGAATATGTCAGTTCCGAATCGCTCATTTTATAAAATGCGTGGTTTAGCTATATGCGTATTAAGTTCTTAGAAATGTAATAAAAATATTTCACATACATACTTTGAAGAGGTGAGAGCGATGAATCCTTAAGGTCCGTAGGGACTTTCTAGAGAGAAATCGGCAGGCTGGAATTGGGATGACGTGACCCATCTCGGAGTATTGGCTGCAACCGACCACATTTTCCACATGAAGGAAGATCGGTTAATTTTTCCATTTTAGGAGCTATGGCGTCGGTTTTGCGGTGCTTCCTTTCGCCAGGCAGTAGTAGCGTTGTGGTCAAAGTAGATATAGGGATGGACATCTTCGTCTCAAGATTTCATTTCCTGATAAGATAAAATCGCTTGAAAGGTTGGCGAGTTAGGATTGACATCTCCATCTATCAATAAATCACCATCTTACATTTTGTGTATATTTTACGAAAAGAATCACACGCTTAAATCTCATAAACTTAATAGTTTGTGTTAGACATCATCACGATTATATAACTAGTTCAGCCACATAACAAATGCCAGCTGTTATAGTTACCTTGTGTCGAAAAATGTTATTTTGCATTGTGCATTAAATATTTCAAGTAAATATTCTAAGTTTTGGGTTTATCATGTGGATTAATAGATAACTAATTATAATTCACAACTGGATCTTAAATTAAGATATTTAAGATTATGATACTTTTTAGAGCTACATTCTATTCGCTAGGCATAGATAATTGTTCTGCATTTTAGTTAATTCAACACACATTTATATCTTGCAAATGATTTTTACCTCATCCGTTTCTCCATAAGTACACCTACGACTCAACCTAATGTAAAAACAAGGCTAAAATTGATAACCATGAAATATAAAGCCATCCATCTATTATTTCTTTTGGTAGAATGTATTTGATGTAGAATGTATAATAATATGTGCCTAATTAATGCCGTGACATAGGCAATAAGAAGGGAGCATGCGTGGAGAGACTTCGACGCTTACGGCTATAGCAGACTGCTGCGGCTGCCATTAGCCGCCGTATTAAATGACATCTGACGCCACACGCCCTTGCGACGGCTTTCGGGGTATTAAGTAGATGTAGGCATCTACTGAAAATAATGGCGTTGAAATCATATTAGTGTACACCATTTTTGTCCCTTCATGCACATCTTTTGTTGGCCCATTAAATACTCACTATGCAATACGAAAATTCTTTTGTCCCCTTTGATGACCTCGGAAAACGCCAATGTTTTTCCTGTTCTTTCGATTTCATGAGTTACACTCACATGCAAACTGCTAGATGATTTTCCTTTCTTGACGGTGACAGCCATGCATATTTTCAGATTCTTCTCATAATAGAATTTCGGTTAAATATTGGATTGAGCAACTGAGAGTACTTTCTAGTACTCTCAGTACTAGAAACTCAGTACTCAATTGAGATTGCGCTCTATTCTGGCTGATGCTTCTGGACTGCCCCAATGCGATTTTATGTTTGATATACCTCCCGTCACACCAGAAAGACACGGGGATAGGAACTAATCTCCCTATTCTCATGTGTGAATTGCATAGGTTTTAGAGGATGATATGACCTCTAGCCTAAACATCAAACATACTTGTACTTCATCAGATGAAGGTTTGCGTTGGTTCCTCCGGCGTGGTACTTCTGTTCATAAATACCTCCCGACACTGCCTTGCATTGCAATAATGATGGCCGACTTTTTGAAGGAAAATCATTACCGATTGGCAATAAGTATCTTTCAGGGACTGATCTGAATGAACCTGCAGCATCGGATCCACACCAAGGCCTTGTCCAACATTTTTAATATAATTTTCGCGCTTTCAACTTTTATCGAGTCTATTAATGTTTTATTTTTAGACTAGATATCACCGAAATGAATACGTTTCCAACGAAAACTTTTGCTTTGAAATATTTATTTCGAACACATCAAGTAACGGAATCCAAAATTTAACAAAATTCAAGATTTCCGTTACGCTTTTCAACCGACTCATTCCGAGTCCCCTTTCGGTCTCAATCCCAAAGCCACACGAAAGTGACAGTTACACCACCGAGAAGCGCACAATAAGTCCCGTCCATCTAGCTGGTGAGTTGTTTGCGACTGGAACACGGAGATTGTAACCGAGACACCCGGAGAAAATCGAAGAATTCTTTCCATAACACACGTGTACCAAGGGGTATGCCTGCTGCTCAACCGCGTGTGGACCGGGGACCTCGGTCGAGAGGTGTAGGCGGTTCGAGAAGCAGATGGCCCACCTTGACATATTTCCCCCCTTCACTTCCACCCTCTATTTAGGTTCCAAAGGAACCCCTCCACCCTCCCTTTTCCCTCCATCGGTCCTCGGTGTCAGCAGCAAAGCAGGTGGAAGTGAGCGTGAGCGAGAAAGGAAAGATGTTCCGGGAGGGAAAAGAGGGACAGGAGGAAGGCGGGGCGGGGTGACCTCGTCCAGAGGATGCTGTTGCCCATCGGCCCGAATAGCTAGAGCGATAGAGAAAGAGAGAGAAGTAGAGGAAGGGAGAGCGAGGAAAGAGGAAGACTGGGTATAGAACTCTCGAATTACGGGGGATGGACGCGCATAACGTGTCTCATTTTTTATACTCGGTCCTTTCCTTTAGTCCCTCCTGCCCTCGGGGTATGATGGGAAGGCGTGGTCCCCCCTGGACGGGATTGGGCGAGGGGAAGGATGTGATGGGATTTGTGGCAGGAAGCATTGGAAGAAATCAGAAAGACAAAGGATCGTTGGACACGAGGAAGAGTGGTGAAATGCTGGTCGCTACGCAGCTTTAAAGACGTCGAGTTTCCGCGATCCAGGAGCTGTTATAAATTAGGTAATAAAAATCCTAATATGAACGTGGATTATGGTGTGCTAAGAAGCTAAATTAAGTGCCGCGATGTCGAATATTTCGTGGAATATGGTCCCTGGGATTGTGATTTGTTGAGTTGATTTTGAGAACAGAATGCGAATTGAACCTAACTAAAAAATGACTGCAGCCCCTGCAAGCCTGTCTTCCACTTCCGTTGTGTGGAAAATAAGGAAAAACACTTAAACATTCATTTCATTGCTTCTCCCAAGCAAAAGGCTAATTTTCTAGACCATTTAATATTTCGAAAATTTCATTGTAATGGAAAATATGGATATCTTTACATTGTTTGCCTGACCTCGCAAGCAAGAATAATGAATTAATTTTCCTTTTCATCCCCCCTTCCGTCCAGTTTAAAATGAAATTCTCAGAAATCGTGGAATCCTGTTCAATTTTAACGTAGAAAGGCGAAGGAATAGTGAATACGAGTATTCCTGCGCTGGAAAAACGAAAATCATGCGCCGAACTAAACAATAAACTCTCCTGGTCGGGAAGAAAATCGAATCGGTCAAAAATGAAAGAAATACACAATGCATGTATAAGAAGTGCGTCACGTAGCAGGGCAAGGAAAGACTTTCGGGGAAGGTGCACAGAAATCTAACCGAATAATATGGTGGGTTATACGTAACCAGATGGTTGTTAAAATCTCGAATAATTAAAGGATATACATATCTCGAGGGTACGACGGAATTCCACATTCATTTTATAAAAATGTACAGTTGAATTATCGTCGCTGATTCAAGAAAACTTTTAAAACATTCATCCCGCTTATGATTTTCTCATATTTTAGTCACGTATTTTCCAATTATCCTTCAATGCATTTCCAGAGTGATTCAATTTCTTGGTAATTTTTATTGATTTTTGCCAGGAAATACTTTAAAAGTACAACAATATTTAATCCATCTTTAATAAAAAAACATTAGCTGCACGCCGAAGCTATTTTCCATTCTAAACTATCTCTTCACGTAAATGATTATTCCCAAAAATTTCATTTTGAGATTTCAAAACGTTTTATAATTTACAAGCTTTTTCCCATCTACTAAATAACGATTTCAGCGACCAAATTATGCATAATCCAACTGAGAAACGCGGAAACGTTTTTTTTTAGTTCTTTGCGAAGCCAAAAGAAGTGTTTGTGTACATAGTCTATCATCCGAAGCCCCGTATCCCCCTAGAAGCTAAAAGTCTTCATGTTTGAGATGTCCATGAGCCCACACAAACAAATCCAAGACTGTGTGATAAACAAACGAACCCAAGAGTTTCAACCCTGAAATCATCGGGATAGGTCAGGGCTGCGGTGGCCGTGTACTGCAAGTGACGGGAGGAAGAGGAGTGGTAATTTCGAGGAAAGGAAACCTCTCATGTAAGAATAGGGTGAATATTGTCGCGGTAGCAAATGTGGAAAGCGAAAGGAAAATCGGAAACTCTTCCCCGTCCTAAGACCGCCTTCCATTTCACCGAGGCCGTGCGAAAACCCCCGGCGGAAAGAACGCCTGCCCGCAATAGACGCACCCTAACGCCGACCGATCGAGGCGCATCAATCCAACAAATAGGGAGAAGAGGGGAAGCAATTAAGTACGCTGCCCTCCACCGTGGGTAACTGAGTCAGGCACATGCTTGTAAACCACGTAGATAGTCACTCGTCCCAAACCTCACCACCAGCACTCATCTGCCACGCACACTAACACCCTCCCCGTCAGACCTTACACGTGTGTGAGACCCTCAGGTGTTCCAGGGATGGGTGGGGGAGGTTGTTTGAAGAGTGGCGGGGTGGGGTCTAGAGTGCAGGTAGAGAGGCAAGGAGGATGATTACGCAGAGAGCGCACGAGTCGGGGCTCAGGGAGTAAACATGGATTAAATAGGTCGCAATGAATCATTTATAAAGCGTCCACAATGTATCACTAATATGATTGCTTGCAAAAAATTAGACAACAGATCTTGGATAAATGGGGGTGGGAGAGCATATAAGTAGAAAAATAAGTGAGAAGTATTAATTTGAGTCTGTTTTGAGTTGAATGTTGATTCTGAAAATTGATGTGTTCTGGAGTTATATCTGATGTGGGTAAAGTTTAACTGGTTTTTCAAGGAGACAGGTTTTGATGGAGAGGCGTTAATTGCACTGAGGGCATTAATGGCTCGCTAATATGGACTCTTATGAAACAGTAATGTATACGCAGATGCATGCAACATAGGGAGATTCGAATTTAAAACCAGCCTGCAGACAGTATGTCAAACACAAAAGAAAACAGGAAGGTAGAGTATTTGATTAGTGAGGAAATGAAGCTAGAGTACAAGCGAAGAATGGAAAAAGAAGTCTTCGGTAATGCGGCATGATCAAAGAAGTAATGGGACCCTTAGGAAATCTGGGAAGAGTGGAAAGAGGAAAGTAGATGGCATTCTCCCGAAAGAGATTTGGAATGTATAGGATTGAGGATCGTTGCATAGCAGGAATTAATTAATATATAGCATTACATTGATATTGCGACGCTTGTCTTCAAAGAATAGTAATGGAAAAATAATTTCGTTTCTTTAGATACTTCTCCTTCCAAAGATTGATACGCGTAATTTCAACAGCACTCTTCCCTTGGCAAATAGATATTTTACCTCTCGAAGAAAATTCAAATAAAATATTTGAAAATATCAATTTATTTTGATGTTTTATATTATTATGATTAGTTCCATTACAGTACCAACAATAAACGGTGTAATAGAAAAGTAGAGAGAAAACTTGTAATATAAAAAGCAGCTTAGTGTAAAGAATTTCGTGCTGATGTGCAGATGACACCATGGATTTCTGATTTCTCCCACCTTCTTGGACGACGATGTCGCTGGCGTTCACAAGGTTTGGGAGTCGGAGGTAAATCTATGTTGAATTTTAATGGAAAAATAAATAAAACATTCACTTATGCATACAGTTCGACATGTGTTCAAAATTGCGGGCAAAATGGCAACGTTACTCGCACCGATATAGGAACAGCCAACCGCCTCCTCTGCCTTCCTTAATCTTCTCGACACCCTCCCACACACTTCTTTCTTCATACGAGTACAATCCTTTCTTTTATTGCCTCACTGGCCTCTTCCCGTAAGGAATCAACAACTTCTTTCAATTTTTCTTTTCGCCATCTAATTTATCTATGCTTCAAAGCCTCTTGTCGAAGGCTTATTTTTTGCTCAGTTTTTCACTGAGTGACCAACGTGTTCTTCCCAGCGGAACTCCTCCCATATTTACCTTTCCCTCAAGGGATGGCACGTGTATACGAACTTAACTCCTCAAAATTAGTGTCGTTATACGATCACTGATTCCACCACACCTTATTTTTAAGGCGCAAAATTAAATTAAATTTTTGGTTGTGTTTGCTACAACTTTTGATCCGCTTTTAGACGAGTATATGAGCGCACAGATCGATGCTTCTCAACACAATTTACCTGAAGTTTCTTTGTTTTGAACAACTAATCCTGTGAATTGAAACCCATCGGCATACTTAGTTGTACAAAGCGGTAGGTGCTTCTATCTGCCGAGCTCATTCCTTGCCTTTTTGGTTGAGGGAATAAATTGAATGCTGTGATTTTTTTAGGATAGGGTGTGGTAAATGACCTGCTTCGCGAGCTATAAATCAAGCAAGTAGCAAGCACTTACTAGTTGCACTAATAACAGTTTTCTGCATAATAATGTAGTCCTTTCATTCTCATTAATATTGAATGAACAAAATAGATATTTCACTCTCAGAACTCAATAAAAGTCCAAATAGAGGAATTTTTTGTGCGAATTTCTCTTCGGGGAAAAAGTTGGAAGAGCAAAACCAGATGAAAATTTGTGACAAATTTCAGCCACTGCATTACAAATGTGTTTTATCAAAGGTATTTCAAATTATTTCAAAGAGACCAATTGAGTAAGAACCATATTGCTTTACAATATTTTGTTATAATTTTTATCGGCACATTACTCGCATTTGTGGTCCTGTGATCAATTTCCACAACAAATGGGCGATGAAGACTTACTGATGACCCAGACGTATTTTCTCGTTACGTTATTACTACTCCCAGCGTGATTTGCTCAAGATCTGAAACTTCAAATTCATTCGGTTTGAGCTTCTTACTTCTGGGTACGGAGTTTATCTGTTGCGGCAGGTCGCAATGCTAAATGTTAGTTGTTCGTTCCATTAAAGTTCGTTCGTCTATTGCCCTTGATTTGGGCTTAATTGGAGTCCGTCAGACACTCTAACCCTCAATCTCCACTTCCCTCTTGGTCCCGTAAATGCCCCGTCCACTTCATACTGCTCTTCACAATCATTCCCCGCATCCCCATACACGTTGTCTCTCTCTTTTAAGCAGGAAGCGCTCGTCCCCTTCGATTTGGCCGTTGGGGCCGACCACTCGGACCACCCCAAGCTGTTAAGGGTGGCTCATTCACTGACCGCTGTCATTGAACTTTGCGCATCCTCCGTGGCTATTCTGCCGCGACGCATCGCAATCCCGAACCCGTGGTTCCAAGTGAGTGAGAGGCTGGCGAAAGTTGTCAGATGTCGTTGTCAGACAAGAATGGTGAATTGAAGAAGATACTTGATGCGGGATTTATCCTAGGGAGAGTCTTACTTATCCTTCCTCGGGTCAGTGATTCAACAACTAATGGGATCACATATTCGACCTTGCCACACAAAATCTTCGCAATAAATAGTACCACTTCGTAATTTTTGCACTCCTGCACAACTGTTTGAACTGTCACATAAGGCAGTCTTCAGTTAATGATAATAATAATCCATTAATGTTCGTTTATTTTTCCTTTAATACTCGTGGAAAAAATAATTCTTCTAACGTGTCCAGATGTTGCCACAATAATGCTATTAACGTAATAACGGATCGAAATGAGGTCTGAACTCTGGAAATGACATAAAAATGAGTTATATTTAAAAAATAAAAAGTATTTCTTTCTACTATTATTAATTATTCTGAAGTCGCTACCTGCGAAAAAAAATTAAATTAAAATTCTATTTTCTAAAGTTTTTTTCTAAAATTTTCTTTTCTAAAGTACATTCATGGGATATTGGAAAGATTAGGGAATATGAACAATGAGACTGATAGTATATTCTGAATAACAATTGTTGTAGTAATTGCTTGCATTCCCATGAAAAAGTAAGATCAAGTTCTGAAACTAAGATTGGAATTATCAAAGATTTATAACTTCGCAAGATACGCTTTTATAAAAAAAATAGACTATTTTCGTAAGGATGTCGTTGATTCAGAATGTCATAAAAGTACATAAAAACCGAATAATTTAACTAGTACTTTAGCGGAATTAACTTTAGGATTGCGCGCATGTAAAATTGTCAATATATTTTCACATGCTACTTCCAAAGGTATTTTTGTATCCTGATTCACTTTTATGGATTGAAAGATGAGTTATTTTTTCAGGCGGAAATTTGAAATATGATGGCGGAGTTTGTTATATTTTTGATATTTATATAGAAAATTTAGCGTACCACTCAAGCTATTCCCGCGTTTATCATGGTATTTCGTGTATAATAAGCATTGGAAAGTAGTATTTATGAATATATCTTTGTCATTTCCTCTAAATTCTTCCATGGGTGAAAGGACATCGTCTCTCATATTCTCTCTCAAAGTGACTCATAGTGCCTAGAAAGAAACTAAGCATTCCTCAAGATATTATCTCCCTCCCTTCAAAACATTTTAATGTTTCTTTCCACCCTGAGCCAAACTAATTTCGACCTTGGCAAGGGCCCAAATCATTTTCAAGCTGGCTTCTTTCAGATTCTCCCTAACTGTTCGAGACAATCGTTCACACTTCAGTTTGACGATCACGCAAGCAAAGTCTGAACCCGCCGGCAACCGATCCTAATTTTATATAGAAAACACTATTTAGCAATGGCGAAACGACTCCCAAATCGTTCGAACATATTTTCATAGGGTAGGACGCTGGTGGAGTACCATATTATATAATGCTTATCAAAAATGTCTCACTTAATTTATAAATAATAATTCAAAAAAGAAAATACTTTAGCGAACACATGCCGGTACAAAATCGTGCGGTGGTTAAAACCACTATATTATTGGACAATACAACCCCTCAGGTTGTCAAGGAAGTAAGCTTTTCGTTTCTAACGGTTGTTTTAAATTACATGTGATGCGTTTAATATATTTAATTATAATTACTAAAAACTTATCCGTAATTATCTTAGATTTAATTCGAAATTCACTTTAGTACAAATTTCGAGTTTGGAGAACAAGCATGCTTTTTGAAACCATCGGGAAGTATGCCCACCAAATGGATCGAGCATATACTTAACTCGCCATTTTACCTCAACCTTGGATTAATTCAGTCTTCTCAAAAAGCATGTACTCATATAGCTCAATTAACGGTTGATAAAAATATTACGAATCTGCGGCACGTAAGGTGAATAAATATATAAGTTCAGGGAGAGCAGATATTTGCTCAGAGATGGCACCGCGAGTAAGTCAACATTCCTCACATGATTATCCAAAGGGTTTTTTGAGTAATATTAGAAAAACAGTCCTTTGAAGATACTCGCTTGCTGAGATTTGATACTCCTTGGCAGTCACTGCTGGCATCCGAATTCCACCTTTCTCCATTTCCTGTTCGTTTGCTACTTTCATTTCCTCATCCAAATCCTTTTGTAATGGTTTCCTTTGTTTCTCCGCCCCCTTTGATCTTCTTCCCTCTTGAATTTCATTCTTTTCCCATCATCTCCATGTGTTTCCCGACAGTGTCAATCTAGTTAGATGTTCCTTACGACCGTTTCTTGAGACTTACGTCCCGCTGAATTAATCCCTATTTCCCATCAAAAAGGATTTTTTTTCTCTAGACTCAGTTCAACAACTCTCCAAGTTCACTCCTGCCTACGTCTATTATTTCACGGCTAAAAAACAGCTTTGTGGGAGGAATCGGAGTAGAGAAAATATTAGTGCCACTTAAATGCATTTAGTTTCAATGTTGTCAAAAACCACCAAAGCATGCCTCATGCTCCGTGGCATGTTCATGGGAATCTAAAATTGCCTGTTGCAAGCAATCACAATTTTTTCGAGGATATTAAATTAAATGGGAGAGCATGTTCATTGAAATGTACGGAGCGGAATAATGAAATAAGGCTACGAAACTTCACATTTCGTGGTAGTTCCTTATGAATGTATAGCTATGTCCGGGCACCGAACAACAAGTATACTAGACATAGAGGCCAAAGATAAATATTGCACCTCTTGGTCTGTGGACCACCCGTGGTTTTCAGAGCGGTTCATTGCACAAAATAATCGAATCTATCAATTGCGTGAGTAACAATGTTATTTTTAATCTCTTATTTTTGACTGTCTAACGTTTATTTTTCATTCTAGTTTTTAAATTTCCCATAATCATATTTCGACAGAAAGAGCAATGACCTGTTTCTATTAATTCGGTATCCCTCTCTTTTCAACCAGGGCAAGGGTTACGGCATAATGTCCGATTTCTTGAAAAATATCATTCACATCTCGTTTCCGCTCTCTTCAATTTCCACCAAGATCATATTTTCCAGCATGTGCCTTATAATCTCCAATGCATCTTCGGTCGCTTGTTATAATTATAGGTAGAGTTCACGAGAGTTTTGCATGCTGTTGACTGGCGAGGTGAAGAGGCATAGTACATGCTGTTGATGACATTTTTTATTTTCAATCATAATTAAGTTTTTATCTACAAAATCCTAAACCTCCATTCGCTATCATAACATAGAGATTATTGATTTTACTTTGTCCGATATAAACGCTCAGCTTCTTTTCGTCGAGATTTCCTCAGAAGACTACTTAATACTCGATAGCAACGCATTCGGATAGTACGAGGAGTAAATGTTATTTACCAGTTTACTGAGAGCATTCTTTATTTGAAGTGGAATCTGTATCGCATCTGAAACGGAAGGCCACTTCTGATTCATTGACGAGTTGACTGCAGGTTTTCTCCCGAGGAGTGTACTTTTTTTTTATCATTACATCCTGTCTGAGTGTGAGGCAATGGAGAGAATTCGTAGCGTAAACCTTGCCCCAACTAGACAAAAACTAAACAGTCAATCAATCAATCCGGACAGCACTTACATGAGTTTTGTCTCTAGACTCTCTACCGCATTCTTCCTCCCTGTCCTCTGCTTTCACTCCCCGTTTTTTCTTCCCCTTTCATGCCGTAACCTTCCCCCCCCCCACGTCTCTTGAAATACCCCATACTATCCGCTCTCCTTTGTCAGCCACTCCTCTTTCTTGCTAATGGAAATGTTCTCAGATTCGCCCGCAATTAATTTCATCTAGTCTCTGTCGCCTCCGCAACTCCCCTTTCTTCAGATTTTCTTTCCTTTTCATTTTCCCCCTTTCACTCGAGCGCCGCCAACATTATTCCGTCTTTCTAAAAGGCGTCGATGAAAGGTTAACACAGACAAAGAGATAATGGACGTGGCTTGGAAGTGGCTTTACTTTGGGGAAGGATATATTAGAAATAATATTCAAATTTACTTTCATTTTACTTTTCAAGAATAGTGAAGACGTCATTTTCATGGCAGTACATAACAACAAGGAAATACCTACTATGAGAAAGCATTGACGCGCTGAAAATTGCTATTGTCTCTAAATAATTGAAAGCCGAAAAAGTTCAATACATTAAATTACCAATAAAAATAATTTCTAAAAATATAATTCCTTTTTCTGCATTGCATTTCACCTACAGCATTACTGAATTTAGTTTATCTCATCTAACTAATATTGGCATATTTTATGGCCTATATTGCAAACCTCTTGTAATACAGGTGATGATGATTTAAAATAGTACTTTTCATAAATATCCCGCAGGGGGATGAAAAACTATGAGGTCCAGAACATTGAAGAATAATGGTACGTGTAATTTTATATACGGGTGATAAACAGCACATGTATTTTGAAAAAAAGGACACCAATGACTGTTCCTGTAATCCTTATATAATAACTAAGTATGTCGTTTAAAACTCGTAGAAACCATTCGGAGACACTTCCGTAATATCATCAATGTTAAGTGATTTCTAAGCACTCAGTCCTTTTTTTGCCTTTCATATAATTTTCTTCTTCTTTTGGTTTCACAACTTACACAAAAGTCTAAAAATATATAATAGGTAAGATTATCCTCTTATTAAGATTCCGGTTCCTATTACCAGGGGAGCCAACGGCTTTAAGGAATTAAATTTTCCACCCACCGCATTTAAAAACTACCGTTAGAATATTTAGATGTGGCCACACTATTAAAGATATAAAAGCCTCATCACACTTTTGTGGCACAATATATTGAACCCAATCCCGTCGACCACGAGTTGGGAGTATACATATCATGCATCGTGGACGCCTATGGTGAATTTGTGCATCTCCTCTCTTCCTATTCCACTCAGTCTTCCCCATCTCTTCCGATCCTTTTTTACTTTCCCTTCTTCATCCTCTCGGAAACCCTCTCCTTAGGCCGGGTCAGACCTTACTCCACTCATCCGCACCGTAAATCACGGGCGTAGAGGCGGCTGGGTACGGCTCTCTTTGCCAAGGCTAAGTAACGCGACAGAATGGACGGAGAGGGAATGAAAGCGAGGGGCGAAAGGGTGTACGAGGAGTTGGGTCTTGTGCCTAAGTTCCCTTCTCCTTCCTCTCCCCCATCTCTACCTACCTTTCCTGAAAAGAGGAGAGAGTGAGAGATTGCGAGGAACTTAGTGGGGTCGACGTACCCGTTCGTTGCGGCAGCTGACTGTTGACCCCCTTGAACTCTCAAACTAAGACCATCGAAGGCGGCCATAGGATATCTACCGAGTAGGCCACGCCGAACTTTGGAGCATTGGGGCCTTGATACTTTTCGTACCAAGGGGGAAAATACCGTACGTCATTGCAGATTACTGAATATGTAATAATAAAAACCTCATTATTTTAGAATGAACCTTATTTTGCCAAAAGGTGTTTAAGTTAACGACGGATAAAATGAAGAAAGAAAGAGCAATATGGTTGATTCGTGAATTTTCTATTTAACTTCCGACTTTTACGTCATTTCAATCTTCCCTACCAATTTGCCGCGAAACCTATTTTGAGGCGATTACTAAGAGAAGGTCGTCGATTAGAAAATATTCTTTTCCATTGAGATCGAGAACTGCTAACGATACAGCAGTGCCAGCAAAATCCTATTTCTTGCATAAGGCAATTAGAGCACATAGAGCATTTATACTTATGAACTTAGCAATAATCCCGTATTATTCAGCATATATAAGGGGTGAATTAAGGTTTCATTAACAAGTTTTTTTCATATTTAGTGATGTTATGATCACAAAGCAAATGTCAAAGAAAAAAGTGTTCGCCACAAATTTAGGATGCATAAAAATCTATATTAGGAACGCCAATGGGGAAATTAAGGTACATTAATTCCATAAAACTTATTACAAGGTACGTTTGTAATACAAATGCATAGAGAGCCTCATAATAAGATAAAGTAGCTACACAATAATGACGTATTACCCGCGTTTCATTTTTATTGTAATGCCTATTCTATGAGATGAGTGGTACCAGAATATTATCCCAGCAAATACGAAATTGTTTGACGTGAGTCGAATGTTCAAAAGTAATAAAAAAATCTCAAGGAAGAAGTACAATTTACTCCAAGACGACCTAAGTTCAAGCAATTTAGAATCCCGCATTTCTATTTCATAGAAATTGAAAACGACCAGCACAAAGGAAATAAACCGGGACCGATTGGAAACCAACAAAAAATGCATGGACGAACGTAAAGATCTTTGAGAAGTGAAGCGGGTGCAAAAAAGGGAAGAGAAATTAGTAAGCACACATGATTTCCTTTGCCTGAGGGCGACAACGTGTGTGAGGAGAAGGGCTGGGCCGAAGGACGGAGAAGCGCTCGAAATGAAGAAGGGAAGGCGGAGGAGACCCACCTACTCGGGAGGCCCAGGCCGCCCCGCCGCGCCGGAGAGAGCGGGTGCGCCAGGCTCTCCGCGCTGGGGGATGCCGTGAACCAGAATTGAAGCGGGAGAATGAGTGTGTGGACGCGTATGCATGTTGAGGGGCAGTAGGCGAGCGAGGACTCTGGTGAGACGGAGGAGAGAGAGTGAAAGAGTTTCAGCCGGAGGGGGGCAGGAGGAGAAGGCGGGTCGAGGAGTAAGGCAAAGGGGGCGGGAGGGAGGCTGAAGCCGAGACAACGTCTCAATCCTACGGAGGAAGAAGAATAAGTGCTGGGGGGAGGGGGAGTAGGGACGGAGAAGGAAAGTGGGGGGAGGGGCAGCCGGGCAACGTTGAGGCTGGAGTCGGAGGTGCGGGTCGACCGGCGACTTGTATGCGTGTGGGTAGTAGAGTGAGGGGCGGAGGCGAGTCGGGAGGGAGGGAAATCTTGAAGAAAAAGAAAAAAAAGAGATTCCGGAGGAAGGGAAGGAAGTACAAAGCCTTAAAGACGCTCGACCGGTCTCGCCTGGCGAGATCTCTCGCTCTTTCTTTCTACTGCCTTCTCTTTTTCTCGGGCCTCCACAAAACATTGGTGGGCTGGTGGGTGGCGGAGGATGCCCTGCTCCATCTCCCCTCCCTCCACCCTAAGCTTTTCCTCTTCCGACCCTATCCCACAGCGGAGCAAAAGCGTCGAGGACGGAGACGGAATAACAGATCTCGCGGTGATGACGACAAATCTTTTCAGGGGTCCTAGAGGACGTGCCTCGAAATTCTTCGATGGAAAAGTTGAGCCATTCAGGAGGGCGGGGAGGATTACGGGGTAGAAGTGGCGGGAATGAGGGTGGGCCTTCCGACACGAATAGTCCTCAGAAGTGTTTGTTTCAAACATTTCCCATTGGTCGTCGGAGTCGGTGAAGATGATTCGCAGTTGGGAGCTAACGCTAAATAAACATACATGAGTGTGCGGCGGGTGGTAATACTCCATCCGCCGCCGGATCGGCGGGCTCTTTTCCCCTTCCCGAGCGGGTTGGTTTTTTAATTCTTTTCTTTTATTCCACGTTTTATGCTCGTTTCTTGTCGCCCTTGCTAAAAAAAATCCATTTGGATTACCGACCGTAACGGGAGTAGGTAGTGAGTAACATATAAGACGCGCCGCCGCCTCACGCGAATTGTTTTGTCGTTTTTTCTCCTTCATCTTCCCTCTGCCCCTTCTCTCTCTCTCTTTGTCCCCCTCCTCTATTCACTTCCTCCCTCCCATCCACCTACCGACACTCCATAATGGATCTGCGCCCCATACGCTAACCCGTAGGCTACCGTATTTTACGACGACTCATCTGTTACCCGTTCTGCCCCTCTCCATGCCCTGCGTCCCCCTCCTCTCCAACCCCCGGTTCCATCCTCCCTACCACCCCTCCATTTTCCCTCTCACCCTTCCGCTCTTTCCCCTAACTCCTCTCGATATTACCCAGATGAAATTACCGTCGATCGAGAATAAATTGCCCGCCTATTTTTATTTTTTTTGTGGACTCTTGTACCTCACGAAATGGAGGAAAGATGAGCAAATGGTATTCAAAACATCCAGACTGCGTTTTGTTTCTTATCATGATTAAGGAGCTCGGCCGTAATTTTGGTTTTTAACGTGTATGGTATAGAAGTGCAGCAGAACAATTGGTATGGCTAAACAAGATGCAAACGAGCTTCTATTCATGTCTTTTGAATCGATGAAAAATTGGTTTCCCATAGTTTTCTGATTCTGCAGAGCATCCGTATCTTTGACAAAAGAAAGCGAATTTTCCTCGGGTGTGCGGGAAATGTGTTGCCGCTACGCCGTATAAAATTAGATAAGATTTCAAAGCCTAAAAAATGCCCAATTAAACTATTTCATTTTTACAGAAATTCATAAAGACCTGTCTTGAACATTGCATCTATATGAAGTTCTCTGTTGGAATTATCTGTAACCGTGAGTGCAGAGTGTCTACGTTACGTGAACTGCATGGACATACAAAATAACATTAAGAATCAAAACCTTTAACTCACTTTTGTTCCAGTAAGGAGAAGAAAATATGAAGGGATTTCTTTCACTTCTGTAATTGCGTAGTTGGCGAGAAAACGTTTCCTTTATTTATTGAACAGTTATAAAGTGAAATGAGGTAGAGAACAGATTATTATAACCATTATTTTATCAACGAAAATTAATGGACTGTCCATCTAGGCAAATGGTTCACATTTCTTGCCGGTGGCTAATGAAATTTTACAGCGTGTTTGAGTGTTTGAAAATAGAGACACGAGAACTACACTCTACGAAGTGCTTGAGTGTATCATAAAATGCAGACTAATATTGTCGATTGTCGTTAGTAGCCTTTCCCAACCAGAAGGTGGAGGTGAATTAAATATGAAATATAAAAGTATTGATTCTGGAATTTCTTCAAAGGAGAATAATGATGGCTTTCGTAATTACATATGTGGCGGGTTAGTGAATGATTTGTAATAGAGATAGACGTTCTACCCAAGGGGTATGAGATTTTTTGCATACTTTTGTTTATTTAGGGTATTTGGAAACCTAAAAACCTAGGCTGAAATTCTGATTCCAAGAAATAACGAAGAAAGAATCCAAGAAAGTACATAACTGCTTCCAAAAATCCTTTTAATAATTAGATTTTTAATTGTTTTCATAATATAAATACCTTGACCTGTGCTTACTAGAGTTTTTTGTTACATCTGCTGCTGTAACAACGCTGTATTATATAATTTTTGAGGTTATCTATATTCCGCCGTATCCGCTGAGGAAACGGTGATGCATTTAGACGATAGGTGATCCGAATATTACACTACTATATGACCTCCCGAACTTCAACACCGAATCCTATATTTCTTTTCTTTTAAAGGGAAATCGATACAAAATAACACACCCTCCTTCAAACGCTCAAATGCTGGATATTATTATCATGCACGCGGAGCTACAAACTTATTTAATTCTATCTAAGATGGCATTGTTGCCTTGAGGGCCCGATATTATTGTAAATCTGTTACGGTTATATTCGAGACACGGGCTTGTTGAAGGACATGACTGAAGGAAGGCTGTTAAATTATTCATTGGAGAGAAAGATTTTTGAGGCTATGCGAATAAAAGAAACCGTTGTCAAAAGTTGAAAATGAATTATTTACCTCTTATGCTTCATTCAATGAGGATCAAATTATGTTGGATATACTGACGTTTGCTGGTAATTTCCTGAGCACGAAAGGAAATTGTAACCGCAACTCCCGCTCCTGTTTAATCTCCCTCCAACGATAGTGAAATGGTCATTCTACGTGCCGTCGCATCCTGACCCTTTTAGGAAGAAACCCAAAGGCAATTCGCCCCCTACGTATCCCCGTCCCTCCCTGACTGCCTCACCGGGTTCTATTCCTCTTGCTCCCCCTTCTTCACTCCCATTCAATCTTCCAGCATCCCGCCCTCTTCCCCACCCTACGCCAACCCTCCCCGAACTATTCACCCGTCCGCGTAGCCTCGGGTTGGGAGTGGCCCGGAGCCCGCCCGCACAGGTAGATGAAGTCGTTGCCCAATCCCGCCCTGCCCCCCTCCCCCTATTCCTTCCCCGAATATCTTAAGCTCCCTCCCTCTCTTCCCTTCCAGCCCATTGTGTTTCTCCATCCGGGCTTTCCTCTCCGTTGGGTAATAAGGACCCTGCCGCCTCCAGGGGCGGGACTGGAAACGGGGACGGCACGTTCGTCCCTACCTACCTGTATATCGGGGATTGCGGATTTTTCTTCCCCTTCGTCGCTGGGTCAAGCGGAGGAGGGATGAGGCCCGGCTTGCAGGCGACGAACCGGATTAATTCTTTCTTACCGAAGTGTGCCCGACGGTTCATCATTCATCGAGCTCGTGTGCTCCCATCTCGAGCGTAGAGGCCCATGTATCGCACAGGGGCGAGCGTCCGTAGTGGATTCATTTCAGAAGGCAAGCTCAGTGACCTGAATCGGTAATATCCTAGGTCCTTTTGTGGCATTAGTTCCTAATTACAGATAACGGTTTCGACGGATCCTCAAGAAGTGATAACAGCAATCTAGAATGAGTTCACCATCTATTTGGGTGGGTTCAAACACCTCGTTTAACTGCAAATACTCGCTTTTTATGGCAGTATTTGATGTCAGATACCCATCAGATAATATTATTCCGATTATCCAACGCTCCATTTCCATATTAATGCTGAATTAAATATAGTTATTTTTCAGTACCGAAATAAATTTTTAATGTTTCTGCCTCGTGTATAAAATTAAGACATACTCTGCTGGTGCTGTATCACATATTCTCAGTAAGTAAGGTAAGGAGCAAACTCTTACCAAGGAAGACTTAATGGAATTGATGCTACGAATTTTTTTCAAGCACTGGTGCCAAACTAATGGTACGGTCAATTAATAAAATGAATCCTAAATGGTTTGTAATCGAGCCCATATGTCATAACAGAGAAGTAAAGCAGAGATAATCTATATATTAAAAAGTCAGGGAGATAGTTGAGGCCGATAGTGGTATTCCATTATAATGAGCAAGGAAGAATCAAATAATTTCTACTAATAATAATTTCCACAGAATAGAATTTTTACTGTGGACTTTTTTCGCTACACTGTAGCATTATATGGACATCAAGGCTATTGATGCCACAGTGTAGTGGAAAGAGTGGACAATAAAAATTTTCTTACATGGAAACGCAAAGTTATTTTATTATACCCTGTTCAAGCTAGTCTTTCGATAATCTCTAACAAATATCGTGTACGATACTCGTATACTATGTATCAGATAAACTTCCTCATGTGTGCCCTACATTGTTTCCTGTTGTTGTTCTTCGTAACGTTTACAGATCTTCTGCTATGTATTCTGTTAAAAGACTATTCCCTTCCTTTCCATACTCCCTCCCAAGCATTCTCCATTCTATCATGGCTTTCAACATCTCAATATTTACCCTACCGTATTGAAAACTTCGTCGTAAGTCCACATCTCTGTCCAGCTCAAATAGCCAATTATTCTCCTTACTCACTTCTCAAGCCTATGCACTAAATACTAGGTTTTGAATCAATATAGGTCAATGTGAAAGTTTTACTGATCTTTTTTTTGCGTCTTAAATTAACGCACCTGTCATCAATTCCCTTCCCTTACCTACAAAAATGACTGCAATCCCTTGGCTGTTTCACTCACTATTGCTCGATCATCTGCAAGCCTAAATGACTTGATCAACAGCTTTCATTCTAATGTAAAGTACTTCACATTCCACTCATTTACTCAGCAGATATGTGTTAGAGCGTACCGCCGAGATCGGTCAACCTACCCTATCTTAACCAACCCAATTCTCCCTCCTTTTTCTATAATTTTTGGGCAATAATTATGAGTACCTTACATGTATACCATGAATAAAAACCCTATTTAAATTGTATTGTAGTATTACTTTTGCTCGCGCGCCAAATACAATTTGTTATATGAAACAGCAAATGAACGTTAACGAGTTTAAACGGTCATATAAAATAATAGGCAAACATTTTACACTCCAGGGTTATTTGCTTGTGGTAAATAGCGTTGAAGCAGTAATTAATTATAAGAATTGTATTTTCGTTTATATTTTTACAGCATGGTGGGACAATTTTATCATAAACTACAGAAATATCTGGATGGATAGAATAACTGCCACGCTAAACTTAAATATATTTTTTTAGTGTGCGCACAATACAGGAAACTCGTCAAGCAGTCAAATTGATGGAGTTATTTATCTCTTGCACATCGTTTATTTACGGCTGTTTACATACGCCGGCAGCAACAACGGTGTTTTGCTTTATAATATTCATAGCTATCACTTAGTATTCTGCTGAGGAAGTCATAGTAGGACTAATTGCTCCGTTCAGTAAATGATCATCGCAGCGAGTGTACTGAAGCGCTTTGAATCCAAAATAAAGGCGTCGAAGTATAATAAGAAAGAAAGCACGTCTCGGGCTCACGTCTGCGGCAGCTGAATCTACAGCCAACGCTGCAGAAAGCAACCGGAGGCATAATTACACTTAATTCTTTCCGTGATGTGAGAGCGACGCAGCTGAAAAGTGAAAACAATTTCATCCTATCTTTGCATGCTTAAGTGCCCGCGACCGGCCGAGCTTTGCGCCCTCAAAAGTAAAGGCAGTCTCGAGTCGTTTGCGTTAATTTCATGGGAAAAAAAGAATACCCGCGCTGAGCCTTAACCGCCAGGGCCACATCGTGTACGGAACATTCATCACACTAGGGGACGAGCACACGAAGGAAGAGTAATCATGAGGAAGATATGAGAGGAAGTTGTACTAAAACAGTATATGAAAAGCCCGTCTTAGTTAAAATTCGCCTGGAGTCAGACATTGAAGCCTTGCCTGCCTTTTGTCCAGTTAGTTGGTACGAATTACAATGTCCTATTCTGATCGAATGAAAAAGGCGAATACAGAGGGTCATAGGAATTAATGATGCCTTAACTTCATGTTTTATTTTATTTGCCTTTTTTATTAATTTATTTTTTTATTTTATTAATATATACCATGCAAGCCACCACCAGGGTGTGTGGCAGGGGGTGAACACACTCCAGAATAATTTTACCCGAACATGACCCCACCGCGGTCGAACAATGCTTTTATGATCCCTATCGTTCGTGGAAAAAATGAAATCTTAATAAGTCTATCTGTTCTACACTTAATCTCTCTAATTTTATTAACATGACCTCTCCTACCATAGTACGATGGGGGTAATAATACATTTTCAACATTACTGCTAAAGAGACCTCGTTCCAATTTATGCAAAAGCTTCAATCTGTAATCTAGCCTTCGCTCCGTGAGTGATTCCCAGCCTCGCTTCTCTAATATTTACCGATACGCTACCAATTTTATCATAAAAACGTTTTACAAATCTAACTCCTCTACGCTGCACGCGATTCAATTTGGCAATCAATCCAACTTCGTCAGGATCCCATATACTAGCAGCATATTCTAAATTAAGCCTAACCAGCGAAAGATAACATTTCTCTTTGAACTTTTCATCACAATTACACAGCACTCTTCTAATAAATCCTAATTTTTTGTTAGCTTGTCCACATATTTCCCGTTTGTGTTTCACCCAGAAGAGATCGAGAGCGAGGGTAACACGCCTAGGTATTTAATCGAATCTACACATTCCATTTCGGTGTTCCCAATGCAGTAGGCATTTTGGTGGGAATTGCTCATTTTTCCAAAAATGTATCACTACGCATTTTTCTAAATTTAATTATAATTGCCAAGTGCCGCACCAGCGTTGTATAGCATTAAGGGCATCTGGCAAAGCTGCTGTGTCCTCAGGATCACAGATATCACGGTAAACCACTGCATCGTCGGAAAATAAACGTATCTTACTAGTGACTACGGTGTCAATGTCGTTAACATAAAGTAGGAATAAAAGAAGTCCGATAACACTTCCCTGGGGAACACCTGAAGTAACTGCTACTGCGTTTGAGTTAACTCCATCTATCACTACTCTTTGAACCCGACCGTTCAAAAAGTCATTAATCCAACCCCGGACATTTTTTATCTATGCCATATGCTTCTAGCTTTGCCAGTAGTTTACTATGGTACATAGTTGCATGGTCGAAGGCTTTCTTAAAATCTAGAAAAATCGCGTCCACTGGAACATTGCTCTCTCCCGAAATAAGAATATCATGTACAAAAAGCGCAAGTTGTGTCTAGCAGGACCTACCTTTTCAGAAACAGTGCTGATTTTTCAATTCATAACTTCTGAATATCGAGGTGTCTCACGATTGAACTAGCAACTATACCTTCCAGAACCTTTCACGGAATGGATGTGAAGGAAATGTGAGGTTTTAATATAAGGAGGGAATTGATGCCAGGGACACCGAGTAAAGGTGTTAAGAGAAGAATAGTGAAAGCTTTCATATGGGACGTAGCATTGTATAACACGGAAACTTGGTCATCGATTCAAGACGATGGGCTTAGATTGGAGGCTTTTGAGTCTTGGGTGTGGAGGAGAATGGAACGAAATGTTTCGTTAAATGAACGGAAAAGAAAGCAAACGAAGAAGTAGTAGGAACAGCGGGAGAGGAGAGAGTATTGTTGGGAGAAATCGAGAGAAAGCAGAAAAGGTGGATACAAAGTATTTTGAATGGTGATAAGATATTTAGGACTGTGCGAAAAAGGAGGGACGTTAGGCAAGCGGGGTAGACGGAGGAGAAAATGGACGGATGAAGGAAGTATGTGGAGCTAAAGAATTGTATATCGTGTATCAGGCTGTGTCTTCTCCTAGGAGAGGCTAAGAAATGTATCGGTGTTTCCTTTGTCCATTCAAAATCTACTTGAAACGGTAAACTACGTATCTAATAATATTAATAATAACGTTTAGGTGCACATACGAGATAGGTACACGTACTTATATATATTCAAAGGACTGCGGCAGATGCCACGCCATTAGCCTTAACTGAGTCTCCCGCTAATGCGCAATAAAATGTATCAATTCCAATGTTTAAGAGTATTTTATGTATGCCTACCCTCAAGTATTTTCGGTTACAACTAAGGAACTTGATGGTTAGATCTGACTTAACTTTCAAGTATTTTCCATTAATGTAGTTCCAATAGACTCTCGTTGATGCATATATTTTCAAACGAGGATAAGAAAGCGCATAATTCTAGACTGAAGTAAAAGTTGAACAAGTTCCAAATTGCAGAAATCATTTTTACTCACAAACGCTGAGGGCCGGTTTCTCAAAGCTTCAATTCGATTCACAAACCCTCTAAAAAAATCTTTTAATACGATATAAAACTTTCATATTCACAACTATGCAATATATAGGAAAATAATAGGTGCTACACTACATACGCCCACAAACAGACCTGCATTATGCAAGGACTGGTAAACTGACTTGTAGCTTTCAGAAATGGGACCTTGGTCATGCGTAGCTTACAAGTTGCTAAAAATAATGAAAATATTAAATGTAGGGTAGGTAAAATTTTATTCTAAAGACAATGTTTGAGCATGAACATTGTTCTTATCTCCATATTTTCACCTCCAACAAAATGTTTTATTTGTAATTTTTAGCTAAATATCCGTGTGTCTTTTTAAATAGTGTCTTTCATTCCTTAAAGTGGATCTACTTAACTGACGACTGTTCAATTATACTTATGAATTTTTACTGTCTAAATGAGAGGCCTTCCACAACTTCCATCACTAACAGAATGCATGGCACAATGGCATAATATTTTGATAATATGCGCATTTCATAGTAAATTGATAGAAGTATTATGAAATGACATGAGTTGTGTGGTTATCTCCCGACATTACTTTTGTATCTTCATCCAAGTGGGGCGTTTCGTCTCTCGGCTAGCCTTCAACCTACTTCATTCAAGCAGTGTAAAAACTCTTCTTGTTAAACTCGCCAATGATTAGAGACAACTTTATGCCCTGCATAAAAGTAAGACCATGGAAATGACGGGAGGACGACAGAGGGTGTTTACGCGCGTTCTAGAGAGCTTGAATATTGTGACTCATTGAGAGAGGAGAGAACTCGCAAGCTTCAAGAAACGACTCCTTTTGAAAGGGATTCCATTAAGCGACCATATCCATCCTTGAGTCAAAGAAAGACAGTAAGAAGCGCCAATGTGGAAATTCAAAGGGAAAAGATGGGTGTATGCTGGGTACGTTTTGTTACAACTGAGAGGAAGGAAATGCCAGAATTTCGAGAGCTACGCCCATTCAAAAACTAAAAATGGCACGAAGGTAGAATGATCTTCAAATGCTATGGAATATTAAATTTAAAATACATTCAACGCCAGAAAATATCAGGCCATAAGGGAAATGTGTAGCCGTTATATTTAACCTTTCACTAACATCTTGACAACAGAAATTTGGGACTCAATTTTTGTTAAAAATTAATCAAAGATGCTAAGTAAAAACATGCAAACTCTTTGGCATTATTTTTGCATTTCTCTTTATTTAGTGTTGCAAGTTGTTCAGCGGTATTCCCGTATCATCTCCTTCTTAGTATATAAATGAAATGTGTTCATGAATGAGTGCCTAGGGAGCTAAAATGTTGTGAATGAGGTTATTTTAAATCACTATATGAGGGATATGAGTAGTTAATTCACCTCCATTTGTTTTGTATACGTACCCACGATCGACCCACATGGCTCACAAATTCAACAAATATATAATTTTCATGAAACACGCCAAATACGACATCAGCTCTCTACACCTCAGCCGAAATTATTTATGTAAGATTTGTTTGACCTTCCACTGTTTGAGGTAGTAAGATATATCACACACAAAACAATCGCATTTTTGAGGAGCCGAAATGAAAATTTTGGAGCTCCCGAGATGAATGGTGGGAAAATACATTTGAGCGCTTAGTCCAAAGCGTAATTAAGGAGAGAAAGAAATTTCTAGGCAAGTGACTCATCTAAGTGAGGTTTAATGGTATCATTGTCATCATTGTTTTGAAGAAGAATTACTTCGGATTTCTACGGATTCGGATTTGAAGAAGAATTACTTAATGACAAAAGCGAATGGGAATATTACTTCCCTGATATTGTTTCATTACAAAATTTTAAAAAATGTGAATTATCTCTCGTCAACGACCTAGCATAGTCTTTGGAATATTTGTCTCCTATCTGTCCATCACGGATCCGACGATAACTGCTTCCCTTTCCATCAATCCGTTGCCGCTGAAGGTCACAATTAACGGAGCATGACCAACCACCGAGCTCCCCTATTCCGAATTTACTTTTGATTTTTTATGCCCGAGAGGGGGGGCAGTGGAGAGGGAACTCGCAACGATTCTGTGAGCAGCAGAGTCAAGGGGAAGAACATAAACCGAGATCAACGCAAGACGGGTGGGTAAAGAGGAAGGCAAGGAGAATGAAGGACGGTTTGGTAGATTCGGTAGATAAACGCGGTCCAAAGTCGGAGAGGGGAAGGGCAAAGGCTAGGTGAGAGCGAACGTTCTTCTTTCCCTTTGTTTTCCCGAAACATCGACATCCGCTGATTTGTGGGCGAAAGACAACAATGCCCCTGGGAGTGAGGGGGAGGGAAGGCTTGCGCTTTCTTACTTGCATCGTCCAAACCCGCTCTTCCTCTCCCGCCGGCCGATCTCCAATCCCCTTCCCCTCACCTTCTTCGCAAGATTCAGGAGCGCCGGAGTGCCGTCTTTTCTTTCTCCCTCTCTCTCTTTCCTGATCCTATTGGTCTCGAAACCTGCGTACTCTGGCTCTATGCACCCTAAAATGTCTTTGGACCATGGTTTTTGATAAAAATCTCTATGTAGAAATTTTCATAAAGTATCTATCAAATATAATGAAGTAAAACATGCTTAGAACGTTCTAATGAAGTATAAGGTGTCTTATATTGCTCAAAATATGAGTCTCGTCAGCCTGAATAGTTTTATTTCGTGGAGGAAGGAACGAGAAGCAGTTTCGTCGTATCTTCAGTAGCTTTCTGAAAATTTTCTTTCATTATTTGGAGAATTAATTCAAATTTAAAATATCTTTTCTGTGAACCAAAACTATTTACTATTAACTTAAACGCCCCTTATTCAGAAATCATAGCACATATTCATTCAATAAGCTATTGGTTGGATTTCGGAGTCGCAATTTTTTAGATGAATGGAATACTCAGCGCCTTTTCATTGTCACACTACACTTTATCTCATAAAATAATGCTACTCCATTTAATCACGCGGTTTACGGGCGCTCTAAATACCGTTATTCTTATTTATTCAACAAGAAACGAAATACATATCGTCTTAGGTTTCGTGTTGAATCATCAAACGCCGGGTGTACTTTTGTGCTCCCCACCCATCAATAATCGACGTGGACATTGCTATCGACAAAATAACTTGTAGGCAAAAACTGCAGCTCTTTATAGACTTCTATGTACACGCGTGTACTTCCTATTTTACCGTGGCAAACATCATCCCTGGATTCATATTCTGAAATAATCTTCAAAACACGTTTTTAGTGATTATTAAGAGAAATGTGTCAAGCCTGCTTGATTGATCGAATTTTTGTATTCCCATCCCGGCGAATGAACAGATTTATACCGGTGACGGTGCTTCACCAGAATAAAGGCGAACACCTTCTTATTCTCAAGCCTACCAAAGTATCAGATGTCTTTTAGCAGTTCCTTGGATTATCCATTTGGTGCAGATTATCGTAGTCGAAACAGAATAGGACGAAAAAAATAATAAACCGTGGATCGTAAAATCCGCTGCCTCATTAAAAAATCTAGCATTGGCCTTCCTTCAAGAAATGCTCGTCGGTACCATCCGACCATGACTAGGGAGCGAAAGAGGGAAGACACGAAGGCAAAAGGGCTCATCAAGGAAGCGAAGACATACAGTTCTTCCTTCGCCCCCTTTTCCTCCCTCTAATCACTATCAGGTGGCCCGAAGGGAGGAGTGTCGGGAGTAGTGAAAAGAAAAGAGGGAGGAAATATGTGGCTGCCCGCAATGGTCGGGAATGAGCGAGGAGGACACGCTCCCTCGGAACCAAGGAATAACACAGCTCCCGTGAAGTAGAAACATGGGAATGTAAACATCGCTCATATTTTCTTTAAGGGAACGAAAGAAACGTTTTTGCTTCGCATTGCATGGAGATGACAATGATCTTTTCCTCTCCTTCTCTTCACGCTGGAAGTAAGAGGAACGTGATCTCTTGAGACGTTTTGACGTTTTTTGTTGGTACTACGAGCACCAGTCAACGGATTATATTTCCTCACGTTTAACACTTCTCGTTTAGCCATAGTCATGTAGTGAACTTAATGCACAATGTCTACTTTCCATTGTTTGGGCATGGGCATATCTCTAGGAGAAGAGGACTATCCCAATTCCAAGCATGGAAAATGATGAAAGAGAAGGAATAAATAAATGAATTTCAATGTCTTTATTCCATTGGAATTTTTATAACTTAATGGTAGTAATTCAAGCGATTGTTACTAAGTTTCAACTTTTGTGTTCACAACCTTTCCCTGCAGTACCTGCATGTGCCTGTCCGTAGTTATCTCTCTAATAGAATCTACCCTAAATGCATGTGTAAAAACCATACATTTACAGTTACTGAAAGCAATCCTTTTAAAAGTTCCTCCTCAGTTAGAAGATAATGAATGATCACTGAACCCAATCACGGTTTTAACTCTCTAAGTTCTCATCATGCTCTTAGAATGAGGGTAACCGTATGAATTTAATGAACGGAAGTTTTGTTCGAAGATACCAGTGAGAAGCGTTTGAATGAGGAGAATGACATATTTTCAAAGATTTTTTTAATAATAGACATTTTTATGAATTCTCCTCATAAATAAACGAAGGAAAATTTTGAGGAAGAAATTAAGAGAAAATTTACACTTTAATCAACTGTGGGAAAAACTGCTAACAATTTTTTAGCTACCACTTCAATTCGATGCTTTAGAATGAGGATTTTTGTTGCTCCAGTGAATAAATTCTTCAGGAAACATTGCACAGTGGAAGTGGATATGCTGTGGTAGCATGAATTGAAGCACGCAGCAACCATGTGGTGGTGTATGGTGGTGATGGTGGTCTATAGCCCGAATGTTATGAAAACGATTTTCCATCTTATAGAGTCAGAGCAGACGATGGATAATGTGTGTGCGCAAAGCAGAAAGAAAACACAAAGGAAAATAAACAGGTGATGGAAATAACAAGGTAGCCATCCATCCACCAGCTCACCCCCGGTACGACTTCTTTTGTTTCCGAGAATCACGAACGCCAGTCACGAGGGATTCTTTTCGAGAGCGTTGCAACTGAGCTTCTAGGCGCACCTCGAAAAAGATAAGATGGTTTCTGAATAAAGGACAAGAAGAGCATGCCTCGTTACTCTGTATTACTAGTACTTTCTTTCATAGGAACAATTTTTATTCTTCCATCGCTAAAGTACACGGAGGACTACACGATGTTAAACAAAATTGATATGTCTCTTCTTTCTTGAAGATAGGATCCATGTGGAATCGGTTAAATATGAACTCAAAATTATTTATATTATATTTCTCTAGAGAATGGTTATATTTTAGCAAGGCCTAGATACGTTACATCATTTAAACAAACGTAGTCTAAAACTTATGGAAAACTTCTCAATATACTTATGACGGGACACAAAAAATGCTTTATAATCTCAATTTAAAAACCTCTTAATTACTCTTTGAGGTAATAGGGTTTCTTTTCATGCTGTCAAAAACAGCGGTATTTAAACAGTAGTACAATGCATTATTTTTAACTTAAAGTAAATATTTTCCATGATATAGCTCAGGATCTGCATTTCGTTATGAACACGATAGTTATGGCTAACTCACATTTCTTTTCTCGCTCTGTATGACAATCTAGTTAGAAATAACGCACATGTTTATATTCCCAACAGTTCCGTTTGCGTGTTTAAATATGAAGATGAATTATTCCCTTACATGGTACATATATTGCTATGATCTATCAAATCGGTTCCACTGAGATGAATATGGAAAAGGCTTTTTGGTACCCTCAATCTCGCAAAGAGTTAATTGCTAATTAAATTCTATCTTTGCGCATCTTTCAATGTAGCTGATACATGGAAAATGACTGCCTTGAAACTTTCGTGAACATCAAGTGCGTTTGATATTCTCTCTAATTGAATATCTGTGTCCATAAATATGCATGGGGATAAGAAGATCTCAAAGGCTTATCTATTTCACCGAAGCGGAAACTGCATTCTCATCCCTACTCGTAAATTGGATACATTCATTTAGAAGCCTATGCAAAGTGATAAATTAACACGTGGAGCCCCTTAAAAGGCAAAGAGCGGAAGCAAAAATCAGTTTTCGCCACTAGCATCCCGAGAGCTTAGATAGAATGAGCAGTGATTAATTTTAATTAGAACTAAATTATAAGTAAATATGAGATTACTATGGGTAAAACCTCACGAAAGTCAGGGCCACCAAACATAAAGAATTTATCCACTTGGCATTTTCACAGTTTCCGTGATGTCACGTGATTATAGCGAGAGTCGCCCTAGCGTGCACAGCTGATTTGTGTTGCAACTGGTTATATTTTGATGGGAAGCAAGGAAGCACGCATCGGGGAGGAAGAAATTAGTAAGCATTTTATTCCCAAGAGAAATCATCGAAATGTGGAGTGCTACAGAAGAGATTGGGATATTATAAGATTTATTCGGACTCACGCTCGTAATTACTCTGCCTATTATTAAAGAGGAACAACAAAGAGGATTATCTGTGCAAGGTATTACATTTATGTTCTCAGTTACCAAATCCTTTCTGCTCTTTTGTCGCATATCAATCTTTTTCTATGGGCGATATAAATCCCATTGGAAATTCAAATGTTTTTCTCGTAATAGTTAACCAGCACCAATTTTTTTTAAATTACAGTACTTTACTCCTGTCGTACATCTTAACCTCATCAACCATGGACGCTAACTAACTTGAAGGAGATTCACTCAGAAGGGATTGAAAAAAAAACACCACTGCGAAAGCAATTTCTTACAAGTTGATGATATTATTTTTACTAACATTGGCTATGTCATTCACTGAACTCGAATAAAATTCATTATTGGTAAAAAACAGTTTAATAATTGTAGGCTTAATATACGAGCTACTATTATTATTTGATAGTCTATCGTTTAGGTAGATTTTCGATAGAGACAAACCTACCAATCGTACATTTCTTAGCCTCGCCCAAAAGTCAACTTGACCCCACCCTACAATTAAACCTTCCATTCCGCACGCATTCGACCTCCATTGATTCCGTCCAACATGTCTTTTTCCTCACTCGCCGAGCGTTCTCCCATTATCGCCGTCTTCAACATTTCGTCCCCAATTAAAATGCTCTCAATCTGAATTTCTCCCTTCTCACCCACTATAGCTAATACTTTTTTGTTTGTTTTACTTTCCTCCCATTTTACTTTTCCCATCCTCCACACTCACATCTTAAAAGCCTCCATTCTACGCCTATCATTTTGCTTCAATGACTAGATTCAGCGCTCCACAAAACCACGCTTCAGATCACAGTTTTCATTTATCTTTTCTTAACATCCATATTCAGCCTCCCTGTCAACAACTCCCTCCTTGTGCAACCTTATTTGCCTAACGCAATTCTTTTTCTGATGTTCCTATTATTTTGACCTTTTTGATCCAAAAAAATTCCAAGATAGTTAAAATATTCAGCCTACTGTAGCTTTTGCCCTTCAATTTTAACATTTAATGTAAGCCTTTCTTCTTCTTTGAAACGCCATAACCTTTGTTTTTTTACATTCATCTTCATCCCGTATCTATCCCATTGACTTAACAAATGCGTCCAGCATTGCATGGAACACCTCGGTTGACTGACAAACTATATCTTGGTGCAAACCTAAACGATGTTATGAATTCCCCATTGACTTTCATTCCTATCTCCAGTTCTTCTCCTGTTTCTTTTACCTTTTCCTTAATGCACGTTGAAGAGTACAGGTGATAATGGACACCCTTATCTTACCCCTCTTTCTAACCCTGCCCATCCAGACACTACTCGTATATCCCCCACTCCCACCTGAGCAGTCTCAGACATGTTGTTTGTAAGTCGCCTATCCCTCCAATCTACTCCTATTTTCTGCAATGTATTCATTAATTATGTCAAAAAAAACTTTATCAAGCGCCTACTCGTACTACTGACTGCACTCCACTTCCATTTCTATCAATGATATTACTACCATTTCGTCACGCGTGTCTCTCCCCTTTCTGAACCCAACCTGATCATACCCTAAGTAATCATTTACCTCTGTCCACCCTAATTTCCATCCTCTTATCGACGATTCTAGTTTCAGGTCAATTAATTAATCAATTTAGCTTCGGTTTAATTTAAATAATTATACTCTATATCACACATCTCTTTTCCCATGGATTGTTCCCCTCTTCACTTATGTCATACGACAGCAAGTACACTCCCATGCGCCCCAGTCACATGCCCATGTCGTCAACCAAACTGGATTTCATCCGAGTCAATATGCAGCGATATGCAATGAGATGAAATTGTAAGCGCGGTAATTATTTATTTTCCATACGGAAATCTTTTTTCATCATTTTTAGCGCTCAAATAAGAATAAATATCATTAGCAGATGAAAAACGTTTCACTTAGGTAGGAAAGAAATGAGAGGGAATGGAAGAACTTCCGCAAAGCATTTTGAGCACCATTGACTATCGTATAATTACGGGGATCGTAACCGACTGGCATCTGTATATTTCGAAGTTCTGTCCGTTTTTTTCAGGTTATCCGCTTTCCGTCGAATCTCGGCTTAATTATTATGGGTGATACTAGCAAGTTGCCTCGTTTTGTACCCATTCCGTCTAAATGAGATTTTGTTTTGAGCCAAGTTTACGATTACTTCGACCCAAATCGCCTCGTCCTTTGTATTCCAACTCCTCCGCAATTATATCTTATAAATAACTTGCAATGATAAAATTTAAGCTAAATGAGAAGAGAAAATAGCAGACATTCACACCACTACCAGAGAGCCGCCAATCGTGGGAAACGTGCCATCGCAATTCCGGCGCCTGTGGGAGTTTTGGAAAACGCCATATCCATCCCAACTCCTCTCCCTTCCTCTCATCTTACCTCCCCCAGCCCCCAACACATCTACTCCCTGGAATTTACATTTTTTATCGTACGCTTCAGAAGCCCTCTGCCTGGGAAGAAAAAGGCCTTCGGTTAAGAAGCCGAGGCAGTGCGAAAAGGAGAAAAAAGCGCCCTCATATGAAGACTTGTACGAGGTGACACTTATATGGCGGGATGGGGAAGTGAAAAGAGAAAGAAGGGACGACACAAGTGCTGGATGGAGGGGAACAGGTGGACGTGGTGGGGAGTGCTGAGAAGTTAACACAAACACACGAGTGCGAACCTCTTGACGGCTTGACGATTTCATTAAAGATTAAAGATGTATATATATATTTATTTATTTATTTATTTATACATACACACACACACAAACATACCCTCATCTATTTTTTGTCTTCCCTTTATTCCATTATTTCATCTTTTCTTTATTTTTTTGGTAACTCTTGGAAATCCGCTCGCATAACGATAGCGCCGGGTGACGATGCTAGCGCGAAGAGATAAATAAGGATCGGGTCAGGCGGATCCGATGACGGGAGAATTTTTGCCTTCCTGCGGCTGAGGCATATGGAATGGAATCTATTTTCACATCCAATATGGACGCCTACGCTCATGCGCAGTCGTTTGGACAATTTCTCACCTAATGAGCAATGGACCCAATTGGCGAGTCAGTCTTTTTATTCAACCTCTCAGCTCTAATGAAGATGCTACATATCCTGCGCATTTTTTCGCGGATTCGCAGGTTGTAAAATTTGAAACTTGGTATATTAACCACAAGTGCAGAAAAAACGGAAAATGGAAAGTGTTATGGCCTTTTTTCATGCCTAGAACGAAATATTTTGACCTTCCAAAAGAAGGAAAGGAAATACCAGAATATTTTTTCCAGAGTGACAATAGGCATGGGCTTGTAAATGAATATAAAAATCAACTTTTACGGTTTTTCCTGGAAAACATAATAAAAAATAAGTCGGGAAACGCGAAGAATTTATGTGAAAATATTTTTTCAATCGCAAAGAAGGAACATTTGCTCACAACGGCCGTCCCGTATAGGAGAGTGATATTATCACAGCTGTCATCAATGTTGGATAGATGCAAGAAGCAAAAGGAATTGAGCCCTACTCAACAAATTACTGATAGAGTTTATGGAGAGAATGAATATTAAAAACGAAACTCTGGATAAACTGAAAGAAACCTAAGATACCAAGTTAAGTATAGGTATTATGTATTCTAAATATATCCATTCTGCTACATTTTCCGTCAAATTCTCCTCCCTCAAATACTATAGCATAATATTAATCAAGTCGTCGCACACCATTATTTGCGTACATTACATAATAACACACCATCCTATATGCTAACCATTAATTACCGATGTTAAAGACATGTCGCAGTTGGCCTGGATACAACTCCGCCGGCATTCCCGAATTCCTGGTGTTCATTATGAGGAAACCGATATTCAAGGAATTAATACGCCCTACAGTCGGCTTCCATCACGATACATAATATTCCGATCTAACATTCAGGGAATATTGTAAAAGTATGACGGTATTCCAGGAAGGATGGCGTCCCCGCCAAAGGCGCCAAGGCTCGTATTTCGAACCACTCCGTTTTATCTTATCTTCCTAGGACGTCTCTGGAAGAGAGTTGCATTCGGACGAGAGGCTACGTTCTATAGTTTCCCTAAGCGGAGGGCAAAACGAGAAGAGGGAAGTGGTGGGCGTGAAAGTGTAGCAGCGAAGACATTAGAGGGCTTTTGAGTGTTTTCTGGATGGGAAGAGGGGAGGAGCTCTTCAGGGCAAGGGAGGTGCAGATGTGAGGCGGGGGAGGAAAGAGAAGGTTCACCCCTCGCCTCCAGGAAATCGGGGTGGGACCCTAAAGGCTAGAGGGGGAAGACGTTTGTTCTTCCCAAGAAGGAAGAAACATCACCCTTCGAAGATCCCTCGTTCCCACTGCCTCTTCTCGCGAGCGCCCCTCTACTCAACTTCTCTAACTTCACCCCCTCACTCTTTCTCCTTTTTCTTCTTACAATTAGTTCGAAAAGAAGTAACCAACCGGCCTTACTCTTCCTAAGTTTATTCATACCATTCCAGTTTGCGAGAAGGAAATAATGTTCCTAAATCCGATAGGTAAAACTCCTCCAATTAATTGTCAGATTTACCAAATACTTGTCCATGCTCATTTGCATATGTACACATACGCCTTTGGTCTGATTCACACAAGATACGGGGTTCTTGAATCGCTTTATTTATACTATTCAGTTGTGTTGGTCACAGTCACGTTAAAATCGAGTCAATTATATCCCTTTTCCTTTCGTTAATATTTTTCTATTCTGTGTAAATAGATGCCATGTCCCCGTGCCTCGTGTCCCAGGTCTTATATTTTGACTTCGGAGAAACTTTGTCGACTGCCGCATGCAGTCCCATTGCATCTGAATTAATTTCAAAGAGCGCGAATCGAAAAAGAAAGTAAATTGCTGAAGGGATGAAGACAAGCTGAAATAATCCGCTCTCCCTCGAAATATGGTAGTACAATCCGCGTGATTGCAAAGAGTCCTAGGATTTAGGACCATCCTAAAAACTCCTAAATTAAAGCTTGAAAGTTTTGTCTTCCTCGAGGCGTCTTTTTTACTGCGGGACTTAACATTAAATATACGTATTGTTCTGCATTTCCAAAGCAAGACAAAACTCTTTTAATGAAAACCCTCTCAAAACGCAGCATTAAGGTGCCCCTCGATATTTGTAGTAATGGAATTTTCAAAGTTTGTTATGTGCCTTTTGTGATGAAGATTTCCTCTTTTTAACATCACAAGTTTTAAAGTGCATTAGAGGATTTTAACTTTCAAATTTATTTCTCTTGAAAGAGTATGCCGACCCATCAGAGTATATTCCCCGTCAGCAACTGGTGATTTAAATTCTGAAGATTGAACTGCAAAATGGTACCACCGTGAACTCGTGTATCAAGTGTGCACCAGGACTCTCATTTTATTTGTGGCGTGCCCTAGTGTGTTAGTGGCTATTGAGAGTATTCAACAGTGAACCCACTTTATTATATTTTTTTTACTTTACCATTGATTGCTCACTCGAAAACTTTAATAAATGACTCATTGGCGACATACCATCGTCAATTATCGGCGTCTACATGGCAAAATTGAGCACCTACTTACATTCCGGCGAATCCTGATTGTGCGATTTACAAAAGACACAGTTTGTGTTGTATCAAGCTATTAATTACAATTTGTGCTACTACCATTTACGCAATGTATTCCTAAGCTTAGTAGAAATCTACTTTCAAGTCGTACGTCTGTTCTCACCGATAAAATTAATATGTAAGACAAACAGCCAAAATTCCATCTTTCTTCAAATAAGATAAATATTTTTTTTACTGAAAAAACTTGATGTGTTCCTTAAGGGAGACGATGAAGAAAAAGAAGGGGGACATGTGTAAGCATTTTATGGATGTGATGGGCCCAAGATGGTTCAAGTGGCGACAGAGGGAAAAAGGGCCAGAAGGAACGCCATCCACCCGCGAGACCAAGGGATATAATTAACCAAAAGAATTAGGAGGCTTTAAAGCTATTTTTAAACAAACTTATTATTCTCAACCTACCATTTATGTATTTTTTAACTGAGGAACTATAATGAATTGCATGCGTTCTTCCTGAAGTCTCCCTTTTCTCAAATTCCCTATGATTTCAATATCATTAATGGAAATGAAAGTGACGTCATATGCTATGGCAAGTTTAATTGGGCATTTCACTGAGGCATCACTGCCGCAAACTATGGTTAATATACTCGTACAGTGGAAATATTCCATGTCAACTTGCGAAATCCTTAGGACAACATCACGAAATCTCTTCAAGTCATAATAAAATGTCCTTCCAAACAGGGTTAGTTAATTCTATCAGTGATTATTATCTGAGAGGGATAATTTCGTGAAAATCGAGATTAAAAATTCAGAAAATTCAGCGGAAAATTGTACCAAATTCGGGTTATTCGTAGGTATTATTATTCGACCTATTGGCACATACTACAGTTTCTAAAGATTGTCATATGCTATAAAAGTATGACGCCGCTGACGAAGATTGTATCGAACGGGACAACTATGACTCCAAGTTTGCCGAAAATGTAATTTCGACTCAATAATTCTAATTTTGCCAGAAACCCGTTCCCAAAAATATCTCTGTAAAAGGAACGATGTTTTACTCACATCTAATGCCAAATAAAATTATGCATTTAACCTTTTTTATGAAACTTATCTTCTATATTCCAATCTGTCGTACTTATTTCATTTGAAATACAAAATATGAATAAATACATGGCGCCGTCTGAGGCATGATTCACAAGTAGATGGGTTCATGAAACTCAAGTTTCACAACTATAAGAATTTAAGAAAGTAGTTTTATCATATTTTCCTTATCCCATTGAGGTTTTATAGCTTTTGATTTATCGATACTAACTGAACAGTTTTTGCGACTGGAACTTAACAACTATCCCATAAAACTTATGAATTTATGGTAACTTGAATAAAATCCTTCAATCTCTTGAGGGTTATCATGCATCCAGCTTATCAAATTGTAAGCGTCAACTTTTCTCTCATGAATGACCCCGAAGCCGTCAGCTATTCCATGCCATTAATCCTTAAACGTCGCCTTTTCAACATCGCCCATCGACCTTTTGTATTTCTGGCAAAGCAAAGTAAAGTTCCCAATGTGATTGAGAGTATCATTAACTCGCCGACTAGGAATGGAAAAATATTACTCGAACGCAACAACCCGCATGATGACGGAAAAATTTACAACTGTCGTACCTCATAACTAGGTAAGATAGAGTAAACGTGTAGAACATTTGTTTTTTTTTTGGCTCTCTCTTTTCCCCAATAACTCTAATAATACCCGTCTACATATCAGACACATCAGGTTTATATGTGTTAACGCGCGTTAATCCGGCCGTGTTTGCGTGTTTACGGGCGACTCTACTAACTACAGCATTATGAAAGTGTGCCTCTATGGCACAACTACTCTACTCCCGCCGACGTTGGTCACCCCCCTCCACATTGGTTTAACAGCCGTGACGACAGCGATTCGTGCGGACTGGGACTGGAATGGTGAGCCAGGGACGAGAGAAGTTTGGACACCTGAACCTGCCCCCCTTTTATTCCATTCAGGCACCGGCGGCACGGCGAAGGGTGAAGTGGAACTTGATGATCATAAGGGTCCCCGAGAGTTGAAAAACAGCCAATGCTCAAACAGACAGCATCACACTGGAAGGTGACGACGAAGTTGGACTTCTTCGTTGAAGTACGAATTTCCCCGACGAGAAGAGCATGGGACATTGCCCGAGAAGACGTGGGAGGGAGACGAAAGATAACGAGGTACAGGTGTACGGGGTGCACGTGACAGAGGATATGAATGCGTCTATTCTACCGACTACCTTAGGTTGCAAGAGCTCACATTGAATACGAGGGAAGGCAAGGTATTCCAGAAAGAGATTCATTGCTCGCTACTGGCAATGAGATATACTCCTGAGTTCATTAACGACATATATATATATATATATATATATATATATATATATATATATATATATATAACAAACTATTTATCTTGGTTCTCTTCCCATATCTATCACACCGAATTTCCAATGCAATCAGCAATGCTCGCAACCCATTGGCTGACTGAAAAACTAAAGCTTGGTGATCAGCAACCCTAACCGATTTTACGAAATCCCCACCGACTTTCATTCCTACCTCCAGTTCTCCCCATGCCTCTTTAATCATTTCCCCCACATATAAGTTGAACAGCACCGGTGACAATGGGCAACCCTGCCTTACACCTCTTCCTAACACTGTTCATCCGGACTCTCCGTTCCCCACTCCATCCCACTCCCCACCCACGGCCGCACTTCCCCACCCACGAGCACTCTGAGACATGTACAGGTTGCGGATTAGCCTCCTGTCTCTCCAATCTATTCCTATTTCCTGCTATACACTCATTGGTTTTGCCCAATTCACTCCACGTATCAAACGGCTTCTCGAAATCTACGGAACAGGCAAATACGTCCTGATTGTAATCTATTGATAGATACATCGAGATAATAATGAAGTGTCACTCAGAAGCATTGAATGTAATCAAATTAGTGTTAGGTTTCAGACTCCAATCAATTTAATTAATGATAATCAATAATATAAAGTGACCTAGGAGTTGTGTATTAATCGGATCACATGTACACAAATGTTTCAGTTTCCTTGCCTCCAATGCCTATGGTTGCCTAAAAATTGCCTCCAATTTTTCTAATAAGAATCAATTCATGTGCCAACTTAATATTTTTACAGACTTAAATTACCTCTTTTAAAAAAGCCATATTTTCAGATTAAAATAAAATAATTGTGAATTATTCTCTCTGCAAGTCGTATTTGAACACCGAAGGACACTAAAATATGAATTAGGACAGCGAACGCTGTCTGGATGATTTCTCCTGCTCATTCAGCCCCTGCCAAGAGCATTGATTATGTTGCTAACTCATCAATTAAGTCGTTATTAGATAAATTCTGTGGCTAATAAGTTTCTCCTTACATTCCTGATACACGGGGTAAATATATTTCCCCGAAAAATACGATACGAAATCGGTTCTCTCTCTCTCTCTGTTATTTATTTTCATTCATATCAACTTCCCACTCCCAACTTCCACTCCCTCGCGCTCCCCCAAAGACAACAAACAAGCAAAAGAGACAAATTCTGCAAGACCCAGGCGCTGATCTTCGGGACGGGGGAAGTGGGGGAAGAGACTTGGGGTACAGTGAGGAAAGGACGGTCAAACGAGGAAGGGATAGGAGATGGCAGTCCGTGTAGGAGCGAGAGACGGTGAAAAGGAAATCGTAAAGAACGCCGAACGACAGATGAAATGAGAGGAATGAAGGCGTGTGCGTTGTGGGGAGGGGGTGGGTTGTGAGGAACTGGAGGCCGGAAAAGACAAAACAAGAATGAATTCCGCAGGGGCGCGTGTCCTCCTAACGCGCCCAAAAAGTCTCGATCTTTCGCCGTTGTTTGTAAACTGACGTACGCCTCCACCTTCCCGTAGGAGAGTGAAGGGGGGGGGAGGAGGTGGAAGAGTGGAGGAGGAGGGAGGGAGAAGCAAGCGGTCCAGGAACCGTGAGGGAGGGTTACGAGGAGGGAGAAGAGGAGGAGGTGGAGATCTGGCAACGGCGGCTGTCAGCTGCAGGCCGCGTATAGCTCTCGCATGCGTCCGTGACGTGTGTGAGTGTGTGTGTTAGAGAGAGGCCGGCCGGCCCCCGCGAAGTAAAAGTTTCCAGAGCGAGATGGAGACGAGGAGGGCGAGGTGAGACATCGGGAGGAAGGAACGGCTTCGAGGTGAACGGAAATAAAAGAAATAATTTCGAGCGGAAGAGGGAGGAGGAGGTAAATGAGGAAGGAGAGCCAGCGTGTATATATGTGCGTGTGCCGTTGACACGTGGGGAAGGGGGATGGCGACGACGAGGAGAGGATTTCGGAACGGGAATGGAGTGTTCAGCCGTGCCGTGTCGTCGTCGTCTCGGATTTTCGAGCAGGAAAGGGCGGAGGAGTAGCAGCGGGGCGGTGAGAGGTGGGATAAATGCGTGAGCAATTAAAAATTAAAAAGGAAATATTTTGAGCTGCCGTCGGAATGACGAAAGTTCGCTTTGGGAGAGGAGCGGGAGGGGGGTAGGATGAAGATGAAGTTCTATGGCATCAGGAAATGACAAGTGACAGACGAGGATATGAAGATTTAGTTCTCTTCCTCGGCATGGCGCTATAATTACGGTCCTCTGAGGGCGCATCTCCTGAAGTCGTAGTAATTGTCAGACCCCACTTCACAGTCCCAGTCGGAAAAAAAGGTTGTTCTTCTTTATTGCCCGTTGAATTATGACTTTGTTTTTTATAAACATCAAGTGAAAAACTGTTCCATTATGGAATTGAGTTAATGAATTCAGTAGATTTAATATCATGTTTCATTTTATGCCATATACTCAATGTTAAATCGTTGACCGTAAGGCCTATATTCGAACATCTAAAAACCCGTAGTCGTACAGGAAACATACATACATAAATTGGTTAGGATTTTTAGAAAATATAACATAGTGAAGAGTTTCCTACTTTTAAATTACCTGTAGTATCTACATATTTCAATTCTTGAAATTATACCTTTTATCAATGACCCTGCGGATATTAATTGAAAAAACGAAATATCTGGAACACCAGTAATAAAAACCTCAATGCGTATATTCTGGGTCCTTAGTTGTTTGAAACAATGCATTCCATCTACAGTGCGTCACCGTATTCATAACTACGATTTTTGCGAAAAATGTTTCGAAATATAATACCATCCATTATTCAGGTATCAAATTAGTATTCTAAGTGCCTCTTGAAGACCGTATACGTATAAGAGAAATGCACTGCACTTAATGAATCGAGGTAATTACAGTGTAGTGAGCTCCGTGCGAGTGCAGTTCTCATCGTTACTAATTAACTACGCAAATTTCGCGGTATAAAGTAGCATCAAATTTCAATATTTTGCGGAGTTATTTATGAACTGGTTTTCCAACTTTCATCAGCATAAAGTCCATTTTTGGCCCTCATTTCCTCGGGTGGAATAACCTGTTTCGTCTTCATTTTTTTATTATTAATAGATTATCCTTGTGTGCTTGAGTCAAATTATGAAAGTTACTAATTTTTTTATACTTCTTTACTATTGCTCTGAAAAGGGAAGCCATTTAAGTGATCTTTAAAGTTCCAAAATAAATAATGAAAATATTTAATTCAGAGATTGGATGGGAGTATATAGTATATTTTACCAATCCTTAATATAGTTCAAATGGTATATAGTATAGCAAGCTGTTGAGAAGTTCAAAGAATTCTCTGACTGGAAGAAAATGAAGACCTCCTTTTTTCCCTAATTTCCTAATGCTACCTCACTTTTATTTGTGCTGAATCCTGAAAAGATCTTTAAAGGAAACCGAAATATAACTCTTAATCTCTACGCCGGAGAATGGTTAATCCGCCAGGCTAAAACCATTTGCTGATGGTGATTTTCTTTAACAAATTTAAAAACTTAGTTTAGAAAGAGATATTCTTAGACTTCCCTGATTTATAATACAGTTCAAATATAGTTTCATGAAGAAGAAAGAAAATCGGAGTCGTATTTTTAAGTTTGATTTCCTTATTGTTGGCAATAAATTCGTGGATTAATTTAACTACCCAAATTTTGACAGTCGTGAAATAATAAAGTTACCGGCATTTAAAATCTAAGTTACTCATTGCATTCGAAATATCAATAGAGGCTAGAATCTTGCATATCTTTCCGGGATAAATAAAATATCAGTATTTCGTCCATGAGATATAGGGTCCCTTACATAATACTGACAGTAAATTTAAACACATACCCTGAAAGTCGGAACTACTAAAAGGTGCTTCAGTTTCAATACCTCACTGAAAATATTTGCCGAGGAAAAATGTGCCGTCATTGGAATGCGGCATTGTAACTCTTCATTTTCGCAGGATGAAATAGATGATTTCCAGATGCATTATACTCAGAGTCATGATATTTCTGATGGGTTGTGGTGTTAGGAGCCACCCTTCAGTGCCTATAATTATATGCACGTTGCGTTGTAAACCTTAGTACGGCCTCATCACAATGACCGAAAGTCTCACTCCCTCCGGCTCCTTGAGATTGATACCAACATTTCCATTTCATTGGGAGAATGAAGAAAGGAGGAAGCCACATGACTCTTCGCTACCTTTAGCAATTCAGCTACGCAGCTGAAGGTCGAAGACGAACAAATGACAACATATATGAGTATATTTCTCATCCTTGTTTGTTTGAAAAATATAAATGTCATCTCCTCGTGTGAGATGAATTCCAAAAAAGCGGATGAAGTTCAGAAACATAGCCAATATTTGTTCTAGCGTTCACATCGTCGTTTTCGTTAGGTTCCCAGTGAGGTAGAGCTATTTGTGAAAGTGGAAATGATTTTCATTGACCTAGGGCCAACCAAAGTTCATTCATAATGACGAGCTTTTTTAATACCTGCGACAAACTTTCAAATGTGAGTCCTTCAAGCTAATTGATTTACATGACCTGTCTGTCTGTATTAAACGACTTTGTTTTTTAATATGGAGATAAGTAAAAGTACATTATAAATGGTTCAATTTCTGTTTAAAATATATTACTTAGATGCCTGATCAATACGTATATAAGTATACTCTGCATGATCATGGTGAAGTGAGAATGTTTAAATGTATGCGGAATAGTTAATTTGACGGAGAAATATCTAGTTTATTATTTTTAATGAACGCGATATTCTAGAAAAAAGCTGAGGGAAGCTGCAATGCACTTTAAATCGTAGAAAAATACGTCATTCATCGGTCGAATTCTGTTGTATGCCGTTTGAATCTATCTCACAAAGTTGTTCTAAAGATGGAGTTTTCATTGGGTACCAAACAGATTTACCTACACCTCTGAATCTTCCCTTGAACCCTATAACATTAGTCACCTAAGAACATGTCATGGCACTCTTGTTTTCTCTTTCAACTAAGGTTCGCAAAATCACTGTCAATTAGGACAATATATTTGACGTTACCTTCTGTTTATCTGTAACTATTAATTTATACCATATTGTCAGCATGAATTACAATTTCTCCGCAAATTAACTTCTAAAATAGTTTCATTGGCAATGAGTATGAATTACATTTCACATTAAGTTAAAAAATCACGGATCTTAGTCAAAAACAATAGTTACTCACTGGTGCAACAGTTATTTACAAAAACTTTGTTTTAATTTATCGCCAGAATATGGATCATAATCTCGGTATTATTAATGAGGATTCTTTATTCCCGTTCATCTCTTCACAATAATACCCTTGAAGGATACCCAAGGGGTATTTTGCGTAAATTCTTCAAAGTCTCTTTCGTCGTGTAACCTCACAGGATTCACATAAAACGACATTTATTCCTCCCTTAAAGCCAGCCGTAGCCGCTCCAACCTCGTACCACTCGGCGCTTTTCATTCTAAACATCCTGAAGTCGATGCCAGGTTTCCCTCCACATGCACCGCCGTTTGTTTCCTGCCTCCATAACTTAGCTGTCCTTTATGTGATGGAGTAGGGAATGGAGTGCATATCCTCGAAGTACCCACAATTACTACCACTTTTACTGTCCATCCCCGAACATCGTCCCCCTTCTGCATTACGCCCTGGAAAAACCTCCCAACCCCACTCACTCGTATTCTACGGTCTTAAGCTTCCCTGACTCCTACGCAGAAGCAATAAATAATCCACTTCATAATTCCCATCCTCCACTGGCGCTGACCCCAATGGAGGAGGGCCTCAAAGCCTTAACAACCGTTTTGACGCTGAAAACTTACTCTCCACCAAGGTCTAGCTCCACTAAGGCATTGTCCGAATAATAAACCTTGAGGAGGGTGTAGGGGTAAGATAAACAACTCAAAAGGGGGGTCAATTGGCACGCAGGAGGACCACCCTCTCCCCAGTCTCCCCCTTTAGTCCCTTAACCCTACGTCACTCTAGTTTCCCTTCGTTGTCCTCTCCGCGACGTTTTTCCTTGCTGGTTTAAAAAGTTCAATTCTCGAGCAAGTGGAAAAAGTCATCGCCCTAAGATGGAAAATGAAGGCGAAGCCCTCTTCCCACATAAGAAAAAAAAGAAAAAGAAAATTGGGATCCATCAACCAAAAGACGTTAGAGAGTGGCAGAAAGCTCGTTTGAAAAATGATGCTCTTCTGCCTCCAAGGCAGCTGTAGCCACATGGCGATCCCTCCGCCGGTCCCTCGCAGCTCCGGTCCCCTTGACCGTCCTCCTTCCTCCAAACTCCCACTCCATCGCCGCATCCTCTTTCCCGCAAAAGACTCTTCCTTTATTTCCATATTCATTCCTCCCCTATATCCCTCTCGTTCCTTCCTTCCGAGATCCACTCCAGTAGGAGAGAACGTGCGCGTGTATCACATGCAAACGCAGACATCCGCGACGCCCTGCGGCGGTCGCCCCCGCCATTCGGGCGCGTCCTCCCTTCCAGCCCCCAATATCTTCCAACACCGCAGTTTGTCGCAGTTCTCATTTTTTTTTCCGCCAAGGGTGATAATAAAGTTTTATGAAGAGATTGGAGGGCGCTAACCTTCCCACCCTCCTTCCCTCTCGTTCTCCCCCTCCTCTTCCTCTAATTCTCGCGCCTGCGGTTCACTTAACTTCCCCCCCACCTCCCTTCAACCCCGGTTCCTCAAATAGCGCTGCCGAAGGGAACTCACTTAAGAAAATGTCGAGTGGCTTTCGAGTGGAGGGCTAAGAGGGGAGGATGGGAGGGAACACGGGACGGTTGGGGAGGAAAACCAACCCCCCCCCCATCCCATGTCTAAGGGATATCCTGCTTCTGCAACCCCGTCGGCGGTGAATTTCCCCTCCGGCCCCTTTCCACACTTTCCTCTTTTGTCTTCCCCCCTTCCTCTCACCTCCCGGCTTCTTTTGAGCCGAGGTTTGAGGGGCGGAGGGGAGGGCAAGAGATTCATGTACCCACGACATGACCCAGAGGGAGTATACCCAGCCGAGATGTCTGTCACCTTCTACCCATATGGAAGACTTGATATCGCAGTTTCTCATCGTAAATATGAGATGGCACTGATCCGGGGACTCCCTGACGTAAATGATACCATCAATTGCACAAAAACGGCAAGGAGCGAACAAAGTCCACCGCGGTGGGTCAGGTTGGAGATGCGAATCAAAGAGTTAAGTTTCTTGCTCTCTCCGCCACCCGGCACAAAGTGAGAGAGCGAATCCACCAGAAGAACTGTCCTGGAGACTGCTATGATTAAGGGGAGCTCACCAGAGAAAATCGTTTTGTGTGCTGCAATAAATTTCTATCCTCGGCAAAAGTCTCCTTTTCATAATCAGAGAGCCGGCCTTCCATGACATATTATGTTATGTGCTAGCAAGTCCGCAGTTGTGTTTGCTTATGCGAACCATTCTAAAGAAATTTGTATGCGTCTAGTTATCCTCCAGAATTTGAATCGTTCCCAAAAACGAATATACAATCGTAACTCGCGAATAATCAATTTGCATCCTAGTGATAAAAGAACTAGGGAGATAGACAAATAAGACCGTGTTTCTAATTTTTATCCGCAAGTCATGCATTATTTTTTTTTATTTCTCGTCACGCAAGTTTATTTACTGTCACGCAATGAACCTTTTCCCCCAAGATTATCTGCATTTGCCTTAGACTTTGCAATCTGCACTTGTCTTAGACTGTCCTGGAAGTAATGCGTGCCAATAAAACAAACATTTACTGAGTTAACTTCTTAAAATGAATTATTTATTTGTATGTTCCCAAGATTTATCAATTATATTTATGGTGAAAAGAAGAACAACGCATACTCATTTATTGTATAACTTGATGAGTATTTTTGATTTTGGATCACTATACGTACTTATTATTCTCCGGTCACATATTGTTGACAGCTTTCGTACGACGGAGGAAATGTCCTGCTATATGTACAATGCTGTCAACTTCCACCCATGTAAAAGAGTTCTCACGCACACACAAAAGCAATGAGCTGAAAAAGCTTGAATTTTCCGGAGCCTTCATCATGATTCCCGAGTTGATTCAGTTGGACTAAATTTGATCGAACACCCCATTATTTTATTTATTTGTCTGAAACTTTTCTGGAACAGTCACCGAAAAATAATATAATTTATCCGAGAAATATAATCAATTACCATCAATTTTGTTTTTCTTCGAAATTCGGAAAATGCCATATACTCAACTTCAAGGAAATTCGGTGTATGTAGCTATTTCAGTTATACGTTATTTCATCACGTATATCATTCTTCGTTGAAACTGGACTTCGCCTTTACAACGAGAGACGAATAAGTGGAGTTAGTTAAAATATTTTGGGGTAGAGAGGTAGGCAAAATCCGACAATTCCTCCCTGATAACAATACTCCTCTGTGGGTTGACCGCTCCTGTGATGCTTGAGCGGAAATGAATCCGAGAAAAAGAGACATACACACTCGAGTATATCGAGAAGTCTGCCGAGAGTTGGCCTGACGATCAGACGTCGGCTCTGCTTCGCTCCCCCACTCGACAGCTTAAGGAAGATGATGGCTGGCGAAAGAATAACAGACCTCTCACTTCCTTCCCGCGCCCTCCTCCCATCTTGACATGCTTCCACTCTCCAAGGATATATCGAAGCGAAAGAGAGTGTATGTGTTTCTGTCTGTAGTGGGTGCGGGAAAAAATCTTCCGACTCCACTCGCTCGATCCTCTCCCCAACCTTAACAGTCCCGCCCGAAACACTTTCTCCCATCCTCCGTCACTCTTTGATCCACTTTAGTAGGAAGGGAGAGAAGGATGAAATAAAGGGGCGTTCATGAGGAAATGAGATTTCTTAAAGGTCTGTGAGGGATGAAAAGGTCGAGGGGTGAGGATACTGAACGCCTTCCTTGAGCCCGAACAGATGACTCTCTCCTTAGCTCACCCACCCTTCCCGTTGCCCTCATCTGACCCTTGGCAGGCATCTGACCCTCAGGACAGACTCCACTCCGAACGCCAGATGGTTTATTCTTCCGTGGAGACCCGATTAGATTTGGCCACGTTATTTCACGGTTGTTTTTTCAGTTATTTTCTCCCCTACTCATACCCTTATATTTTTCCTCCTTCCCCAGTCATTGGTACATAGTGTTGCCTTCAATGTGAATCGTAGGGAATCGATTAATCTTGGAGTGAAATATTGACAAAATAAAAGAAAGACAAAGAAAGAAGGAATGAATGCAAAGCCTTTGGTATGATTGAAGTAAATAAAATAAGGAAAATGAGTTGGATGGATCTTTTACGAGTACCGGAAAAGGACTTATTGAGGGCTTTAATGGAAGAAGCGGTGGATTGAAGGGCAAGAAGAGGAAGGGACGGGCAAAGATGGTGGAAAATATAGGAGAACATGGAGATATGAAAAGAAAAGCTTAGAACAGAAATAGATCGAGAATAGGCACGTATGGCCTGCACAAGTAGTAGTAAATAGAGCACTGACGAAGAAAACGAATTGCTCAGTATTATAGAATAATATCTGTGGAAGAATGAATGTAGTCAAATTTCTCATTTGCTCGGAAACGTGTAACCTATTAGAATTCAAACGCAAAGTTTCTGGAAAGTGGTCGCATGTAGGATCGGTAGTGAAATCAAGGTAGATGAGCCAGTATCTTTGCGTAGTAACCTGTGCTTTTTTCTGTGCTGTCCCTTTTTAAGCGGACGAATAACGAACACATTGCCACAACTTCGTAGTTTTTACGCCCCATGGCCAACACCTTAAATTAAACTTTAATAACGGCCCAAAGGAAAAGATGTGTGATGAGGAAACAGTCAAGTTTCCTGTTAACTGCGGTCATTACCAACATCATTTCGTAGCTTATGTCGACCATTGGTAAAGATTGATATTACAAGCTTGTCTCCGCCAAAAACGTTTCATTTTCCCCAATATAAAATTCATACTAGATGGAGATAAATAAAATTGCATGTCTTTACTAGAAAATCTTACATAAGATACCTGGTTATGATTTTAAGTACATTTTTATGGAGAATAAGCGGTATTATTTGAACTTATTCTCCTAATTTGCCGTGGTCCGTAATGATCAACTTCACACATCTCATGTCGGTATGAATTTCTTCGGGCTCAAGGCCACCGAATAACTTAATATTAGAGGCGGACTAATTCAGAAAGATAACTTTTGCACCGCCTTCAACTCCTCTACATATGGTCATTCTCTTATGGGGCTGATAAAATGTTTATTTCATACCAGAGAGCGTTGTTTACTTGTTTCGCCACTGGTTTGTTTGGATATTATGAGAAGAAAAATGTGCTGAAAGAATTTACTTACGAAAGGAATGAATTAATGTAACTTTCCACATTACTCCTTCATTTGATTTGTTTAATAACGTGAAATATTTCCATTTATTAACTAATATAGGCTTTTGTTTGCAGCAAATGCCTAAATCGGGTTATTTACAGATACTACGGATTCAATCAAAAGTAAAGAATCTATTTACCCCTGCAACATTAAGCGAAGCGGTATAAAATGCTTTTGTATTCAGCATAATTATTAATTATCCCGCACACTGCATCGAGACACCTGTTACTCTTATCTTGTGCACTTGTCTGGAAAGACGTTGATTTTATTGACAAGCACCTAGTATGAGCTACGTGCCAACTATACAGTCCATTTTATGTCCCGATTTATCACAGAGAAGCAAATTCCGTTGGGTTTTCGTCCAAGAGGCTTCTTCTGAACCCTGTCGCCAATGTTTGTGCTCGGGCTAAAACATTATATGGTGAAATTACTGGTCAACAGTGGATTCTTTCTGCTGCTATCCCGATAACATTGAGAGACTTCCGTTTTCCAACTAACCACAGCCGTCTCTTAGTTGTCCCTCTCGGTGGAGGACTTCCTCTTTCAACTTATATGATCTTAGATCGATTAAAAATGTATATTGAAGGGAAGGAAGTTCGTCTTTCTAGATGAAATGGAAACATATTCATTCTAAGGTGATGCGCTGTTACAAATACGCGAACAATGAATTTATAGGAGGAATTAAATTATTCCAGCGGTGCCGGTTATGGTTTCCCAGGAAGATCTGGTACCCGAAAAATCAACTAGCTTGGGTGGAGCTTCAGGTGCCCAAAGTGCCTTGCCCGGGAATCGAACCCGGGACCCTCTGGTCAGCAGTCCAACGCTCTACCTGCTAGACCACCGCGACCCACATTGGAAGCATATTTAAAGTTAAATGAGAAGTATTGCCATGCATGGTTAACTCAATGTAGCTTTCGAATCAAATTCCATAAAAAATATAATGGACTTTTACTTCAACATTATCCTGTTGTATTTACGTTGTTTAGGCAGTATCTCCACTTATCAGTGGATAAATAATGTTTCTGAAACGATTCTTCTAACTACTGGCGATATAAGAAAAGTGGTGACAGTGCAACAACATTTCTTACATAACTATTTATCTTGGGAAATCTGCACCATAAAATTAAGGGACAACGTTCATAAAAAACGTTTTGATGACGCTACGAAGAATCTTGCTGACCTCTGAGTAATAATAAAACAATGAATTGAGGTTGATAACTCTTTCCGAGAAGGAAGCTAATAGTCTTTTATCTCTCTCTTTCCAGATGGCCTATCGGCATTCATAACTTCCTGACGGAACGGCGAGAGACGACGCTGACATGATCCGTGTTGGGGATTCGCCGTCCAACCGGCCTTCCGACCAGTGGGCCGGCACTACTACCTCGAGATGCATTCAAAGGACAAAGAGCAGTATTGTCACACACTCAAGACCCATCAGTTCATCCGGAAACCGATGCAACGGACTCAGGAACGCACACTTCCTTCCCCCCCCCCCCCCGTCCCCCGCTTTTCCGCCCCGCGGATGCCACTCGTACCACTCGTGCCTCGGGAGGGAAGAAGAAGAAAAAGACCCCAACGAGACTGGTCAACATTTAAGATCTCACCCTCCTTGGAAATCGTGGCGAAGAACTCTCGGGCATCTTCTGCGATGAGGAGCAAAAACGAAGAAGATAAAACGAGTGGGGGAGCGGGACAGTCAGTATACGTCGTGGTGTCCAGTGAGAAGCATATCAACGTATTGAAAGAGATTTTTTTTTGTAATTTATTATACCCACAGCCTGTCGAAGAATACTCTGAACACTGATGCTCCCCAGTTGATGTGCAAAGGGGGAATAATCTGTCCGATACCCCTTTTTTTCTCTCCCACGAACCCGCCAATGATTCGGTACACACTCGGACTGGTGGACATAATGAAGGTGGCACCGAAGTTATTCCTCGTCAACCATTTTTACCTCAAGTTCAGTCGACGAAACTTATTTGTGTTGATTTTGTTTGTTTCTTGAAGAAATGTTACCTTCGTCCCATAATAGAGCGAGCCTGTATTATTTGCATTCGGCCCGTGCTCTCTAGTTGTTCACTTTGTTTTTATTTACCACAGGTTTGCAGAAACATGCGCTAGGGTCTGTATACGCCGTTGCCACCTCCTGTCATGCCTGAGGTAGACAGCGCACCGAAGGTTTTTTTGTGGAAAAATTGAGGTGCTGGCCCAGACGCTAATTTGTTCAACCTGAAGATCTTGCCAAAAATGAATACTATATGATACAGAGCCAATTTAGGGGATTAAAACCATGTACAAATCTTTGCCAGAAAAGTGAAGACCTGTTTATATTATTATTATTATTATTATTATTATATTATTATAATTATTATTAATATTATTATCACGAAAAATGTACATAAGTAAATAGAACAAGCGAAAGAAAGAGAAGGAAAAAGACGTATTTTAATAAAAAGAGTCCATATTATATACATAAACTGGTGATTTCCTTGGTTATTTAACTGGCTATGTCTTTGATTCACACAACAAACGCAGCAACTGGTTCCTGTTAAAGAAATGACGACTGGAGGGAGTGAGCGACTGTCAGAGAGGGGTGGGACGGGAACAGAACCGACTCGGACCTCCGCTTCCCCCCCTTCCTCCTCTTTTCCCCTCATCATCCCTTTCTTCCCGAAATGAGTGTGGAGGTCTAACGGGGGGATAAGTGCCTCGCCTCGTAAATATTCCCTCGATCTCGACCCCTTAAAACCCCGCCTAAACCCATTCCTACTCCCTCCCTCAGCATTTCCTCGCTAAACTTCCCACTCCTCCGAGAGCTCTCCCCTCCGCCATACCTATCTATACATCTTTCCCGATCCCCCGCCGCCGCAGCCGCCGTCCATCCCCGCCGGCAGCACATCCACGACAACAAACGGGAAGGGGGAGGGGAGGAAAAAAAACAAGGATATCGAAAAAATCAAGAGAGGTTGTGAGAGGACGGAAAGGGGGGTAGAGGACGAAAAGGGAGGGGGAGGGCGGGAAAGAGGGGCAAGAAAGGGTTTTCGGTGTGGCGTGCTGAATGTGGGAGGGGGGAGGAAAGGAGTGCGTGTGGTCTTGCGTGGCCGTGACTGCGGGTGAGGGTGTAGAGAGAGGGGATAAAGACTGCGAAGGTGTCTGTGCCATGGGGGGACGATGTACGGCCCTCCCCAGTCACTCCTTTTAACTTCCCTCACCAACACGCACCATTCCTCCCTATAGACACCCATTTCTCTTCACCCCCTCTTACTCCCCTACTTCCTCCCACATATTTCCTCTGAAATCCCCACTCGTATGCGCTCAAAGAGAGTGTACGGCAGGATAATTTGGGAGGTTGAACTCTTTCCTCCGAGCCACCCACCTCCCGTCTCACTATCTCCACTCCTCGAACACCTCCCGCCCTTCCGCTCCTCCTCACTCACTACTCCTGTTCTCTCAAACCACACACAACAAGCGTATAAGGGAAATGAGTAAGCGAGCAAGGAGGAAAAGAAGGCGATAAATGACAAGCATCCGAAGGAGGGAACTCGAGAATGGTAAAGGAAACAAACAAGAGGAGTCATTTTTGTCGTCTATTGAGACTTTTCTCATTCAAAATAAAAGTAATTAAAATGTTGTTACATTCCAAACGGTTGATTGTCCACCACTGGCAGTAGCATAAAAAAATATAAACTCAACAGAGGAAGTCTCCTCTACTTTTGTTGTAAGTATCATAAGTAGTGCCTAATTTAATTAAGAGATACGGTGAGAATGTTGTGGGGGAGTGTTGAATGGTTGAAGAAATAACTGGAGTGGAAGAATGAAAACGAGATAGCAGGGTGGAAGAAGCAAAAAAGGTAAGAATGATAAAGGGCGATGGGAAGATCGGAGTACTCCGCAGTTAATTCAAACGATTGCAAAGCCTATACGTGAGTTATTCCTCCATTAGCACATGGAGGCTCGCATAAAGGCAATAATTTTCCTTAATAAAGTTAGAGCTGCAATACAACAAAAGTGGCCACCGAGATCACGATAAGCCTTAATTATCGATCGGTCTTCTGGGGGCTTTGGCAACAAAATTTACATAGCAACCTCATCTGGAGAATGCAGTCATAGGCTGGACACTTGAGTCAGATAATGAACGTGCTCTCTACCAGGTTAACTCATCTGGCTTTCATTAAAAGTCCTTTAATATGCAACAGATAGTTCCTTGAGCCTTGATAAATAATCATTGGTACCCCATGGAAAGAGTAACAGTGGCTACGTAAAGCAGGATAAAACATTTTACAATCTCTTTTTTAATGATTCAAACCCAAACTAAGAGTCAAAATAATAAATGGCGGTATAATTAAGTCTAATAATTATATTTATTTATCATAATCGGTAGAGTTCAAGTCAGTTGTTTATCCCCAAAGAAAATCGAAGCAGGGAAAATAAACATGCCAATTAAATGAAAAAAACTAACTTTTCATCAAATCGCAGACTGCCTCAAAGTTTCCGTTAACTTTGCGTATTCGTGAAAAAGGAGTTAGCAGAGAAGTTATAAGAAAAAATATTACACAAGACAACAAAGAACGGCTCCACTCTGCCGAGATTCTTTCGGATGCGAATACCTATTCTGAGAAGGTTTCGAAGAGAATGGAGAGGCGGGAGATTACTCAGTGGAGATGAAATCTATGAAAGAAATAACGGAATGATATGGGAGAGGGAAGAGCATTGCGAAAGGCAGTGGGAAAGGCGAATGAAGGTACGGGTAGAGAAGCTGGAGATTCGGCTAGAGGCCAACGAGAGAGCCGAGAGAAGACTAGGTTTGGGGAAGGCGAAAGGTGGAAATGATGGGAAGTCGGGGCGAGCGAAATAGGGAGGGTGAGATGAGTGGTGGCGCTGAGTTGGTGGAAGTCTCCGTTGGAATAAAAAATATAACTTTTCCCCAAGAGACAAACCCTCTTAATCCACAGCCCGTTAAACTGTCATCCAACGCTGAGAACTCGGGAGAGATTTACACCCTTGGATTCTCTCCTCGATTTCACGTGGGAATTAGCCTCTCCGATCCTTATTTATTCTACCGACCTCCTCCCGCCTCGCAATACAGGGGCCAAAGGAGAGGGGTGAACCATGTCCCGAAACAAAACGTAAATGATGATTCAACAAAATGCAGTATTGATCAAATGAATGCGACAGCTTTTTTAACCTATAATCTCGCCCAGAAAGACTCGTACGACTCTTTTAGTCAAAACGAGAAACTTACGGTGTTCGAGATGGGAAAATATTATAATTCACAGGAACCAGACACACGGCCATTTATCTTAAAAAAGGATATTATATAACAATATGTGCATAAATGTATACATACTATATTCGTGTGAATATGAATATACTTTAACGTTCATATATATTTGTGTATAGGGGTATATACCTATATATATATAATTCGCCACGAGGGAAACACACATTCATTCACGTGGATACAGATATAAGAAAAGGGTAAGGAATACATGTAAACGACGAAAACAGGAACGATAGGGAAGGTGGAATTGCGTATATCACAATCGCAAAAAAGTTTCCCGCACCAGGACTTGAACGTTCAACTTTCCGGACCGATGCTCTATCCATTGAGCAATGGAGAAAATGTAAATACCATTGAAATAGTATGTACGGGGTTTATGCTTTCCCCGATTCTTTAGCCAGAAGATGGCGTTGGGGATATATATATATATTTGAAAATATATACATATATATATTATTTTTATATATCCCTCTATGACAGTTTTCAGCATCCCACTGCCGATCAATCAAGGCCCTGATGGAAATTCACTCTATCAAACGCTTTCTCGAAATCTACGAAACAGGCAAATACGACCTGATTGTATTCTATATTCCTCTCGATTTATGATCTCATTACTGCAATGGCATCACGCGTACCTCTCCCCTTCCTAAACCCAAAATGATCATCCCCTAAGTAATCGTTTGCCCTAATCTCTATCCTTTTGTTGATGATCCTTAGAACAACTTTAGCTGCGTGGGATATCGGACTTATTGTTCTGTAGTCCTCACATGACGTAGCCTTTACCTTTTTCGGAATAGGAACTAACACTGACCTCACAGTCTTCCGGTCAGATTCCTTCCTCATAGATACTACGAATTAGTCCAAATACGATATATAATATATATATATATATATACACATATGTACATACATAGATACACATATATAGATCAAGATAGCGCTGCACATTCAGTAAACATAGTGACCCAATTTTTCCTGGTTCTAAGTCCACGTCTGGCACACATTAATAAGTGGGCTAATTCCCATACGGGACCTCACCCATTTTCCCGTCTCATTTTAACCAATATCATGTCCAAAGCTTCCTCAATCGAAATGGCGTAGATTCTGCAATCCCACATCTAAAAAAATCTGAAATTTCTGTCGGACTGCAAAGGAAAGTCTGAGGAATAATTGGGCAACTGTGTAACTTCTAATGAGTATATATTAGGACAGATGAACTTAGATCTAGCAAGCGAAAGAGGGTCTCTACAAACATTTGTATATTTTCCCAAATAAAAACAACAGAAAATAAATATCTTCCTTGCAAAAGTTGTAATTTACCATTAAAACTGTAAAAGACGTATGGGCATAATATAAACCAGTTCTAACTAATATTAGTAGGTTGGCGTATTGACTGTCGATGGCCAATAATCGGTTCACATGACATTGTGCTAAGAGTTCAGCAATTGTTTCAAGGTTGCAAATACAGACTAAAAGGGATTCCACTTTACTCCCACTCGAATTAAAAATATCCTTTTTATTACAGGGTGCGACAACATTACTTCCTTTTTTATCAGGCAAAACCCCTTTAAAAAAGGAAGTTACGAGTATGTTGCCGCACCCTGTACTTTCCTCATCGCACGAACCTATAATGTCCCCTTACGTGCAGCCATCTAAAATAAGTATAATATAAAAAGACAAAGCGAACGCCCGGAAATTGGCATCGCCCTCAGTGAAATATGAAAGCCGTTGAATGCAGAAGAACAGATCACGAGAATGTTTTTCGAGAGATTTTAAAAATAGGTAAACATTCATTACCACCTGTCAGACGTTCAGAAGCTTGGATAAGCCTCAATGGAAACCAGACGTAATATTTCTGGGTCACACCATTCATCCGGGGTGGGCCGAGACGAGCGGGGTAAGAGCAAGACTCCACCAATCATCCCGAATCGCCCTAACGGTGGACGCTTTTACGAGGCGAAGATCTTTCCGAAGCCCTAAATATCCGGGTATCACTTTCGCACTAAACCCTCCACACCAATGAACTTCCGTATTATTAGACGACGGGAAACGGAACCATGGGCATGCCAAGAAAATGTTAATTGGCTCAACTTCTCTTAGAATATATTTTTGCAATCAATACCTATCCTTATGCGCCCAACATTTTTCGTAGTTCTTCCTTAATTTTGCTGTGACATGATAATAAAGAATAAAATCGAGATAAAAAATGAGCGGTAGTAGCACATAAGGAGGTTGGATCGTGGCTGCATGAGTCAATGTGTCACCTTAGTTCATGTATTAATGACGAGAGATAAAAAGTAATTTCACACACATTCATGCGTATTTTGCAAAAAATCGTATACGATTAAAAATATACAGTTTTTAAGAACCGCGCTATTATTTTTTTAACGTGATCTAAAACTAATTTTGGACTATTTCTGAGGCTCCAAATTTTTAAATTCAAAGATTTCCGTTATTTTTCCCAAAATTAATTAATATCATTATTAAATATCCTTTAAAGCAAAGTAGGATCGGTTATATCTACAGTAATATAGCACATATATAAGTTCGCATCCCATTGTATCCCATTGTATTAGTTTTTCGAGAGTACAGTATTAATTCTTGTGATATTAGTCCTCCGCTGCCATATGACATGCATGATATGAATTTTTATGAAAACTAACATGGGAAGACTCTTTTATCATCGTCATTTCTTAGAGCATACTTCTCGTTCAAAGAATCACTAAAGAGGAAATTTACCCAAAATGGCACACATTTGACATGTCAATACTACCTCCTTAAGATTATACCTCAAGCAACGGGGGCCTCATAGAAGTTTCAAGCTGCCTATTTCAAAAAAGATAAATTGGCCTGAACGCCATGGGTACATTTACGATTATGTTCGAAAAAGAGCACAGGCTATTTTGTAAAATCCTTATGGCGGCCACAAAAATGTGGAACTAAAGTTTCAGACTTATACCAGATTTTAGAGGACGATTAATGAATTTTCAAGATTCAAACCTTCAAGTCACCTCGCATAGAGTGAATGACTTCATTGTAGCAACGATGTGCCAAAATTTCGGGCACACTGCCAAAAAGTGCCTTGCAAACCAGGATGTATGCGACCATTTGCCCGGAAACCATGATTCCAGGAAATGCGACTCTTCAGAAAAACCGCCCTGATGTATGAATTGCAAGAAAGTAGACATCAAAGATTGTAGCCACGAAGCTAGTGATAAGGAATGTCATTGAATAAAGACGGCACTAGGACGAATCGTAGAGCTAATCGATTATGGGGAATAAACACTACATCATAAAAACAGGGCGAATTAATCTTCAACTGGCAAAGGTCAATAATAATGAATTGAGAAAAATAGCAACGGATCTTGGGCTAGATATTATATTGATACAGGAACCATATGTGTACAACAACAGTTATGAAATCAAATGGAAAATTCCAGGATTCGGAGTGCAAACGCGCATTACACCAGCAAACGCCAAAGAAAAATTCTTTGCAAGCATCATGGTCTTTAACAAAAGTTATGATTTCTTGAGTTTTGAGCACTGTACAACAAACCACTTCTCAGCCACGGAAATTCGGGCTGATAGGAAACCACTGATACTGATTTCCGGATATACATCGGAGGACATCGTAGAGTACCATTTGCTGAATCAACCCCTTCCTGAAAACTGTATATGGACGGCCTACGCCGATGACGCTGTGATAACAATGCCTGCAAATTCCAGGGACAAAGAAAATATCGCAAAGGAATGTTGCCATATAGTGGAGTCATGGAGAGCGAAAGTAAAATCAAATATTTTTGTTTATAAGACCGAGTACGTCGTGTTCGGGAAAAAATTGTCACGAAACCCAACTATAAAAATGTATGGTCAAAGCATCCAAAGAACCTCCACATTCAGATACCTGGGCTTTGAATTCGATGACATACTAACATTCCAAGAACTCCCAAATTACGCAGCAAGCAAGGTCAAGAAAATATTTAACTACTTAAGAAGGCTGTACAGAAACAGATTTGGCATCACCACAAATAGCCTAAGAACTATATACAACGGAGTCACTATCCCAATATTGGCATACGGCTGTGGTGTGGGGAGGGGGCTAAATTACAGCAGAATCCAGAGGAAACTGGAGGAGGCCCAAAGATCTTGTCTAATTGCAATATCCGGGATCTACAATACGGTCTGTAATGAAGCTCTAAAAATAATAACTGGGATACAGCTGATGACACTCACAATGGAGGAAAGAAGAATTAAGTCACGGATGAGGCAGATGGAAGAGGCTACTCCAGGAGATGTAACTTCGTCTCCAAATGAGAAATGGAGCAGGAACAGGAAGGTTATACGAGCGCAAGTGGTGGATAAATGGGAATGGGAAAAATTAGAAAAGGGGAAAACAACCAGACAATTCCTACCTAGCGTGAAAGAAAGAATGAAGATCAACTTTAAAACTTACGAAGAACTTACACAAATGTTAACAGGACACGGGGAGTTTCGACCATACCTCAAAAAAATAGGGGGAAAAGGAGAGGACGTATGAATGCATGATGGAGAAGGACCTGGCAATACACCGAGTCTCTTATTGCCCAATTTATGCTGAGGAAAGACGCGAACTGGAAGCTATCCTTGGATATTTGCATAACGTCCAACAAATTGGGAAATATCTACACGAGGAACCTATTGGGAAAATATTGGTTAGATTTATCAACAAAAGACAAAGCGGGAAAGAAGATAACGGCGGCAAGGAAGGGTATATAACTCATATGTTGTTAAAAATTAACGAAATTGTATTGGGGGTTTAAAAATAAGGCATCCCAAAAATGGAAACTGAAACAATAAATTTCCCGATTCTAATCGAACGGGCCTTAACTTATTATTAATATCCAACAATAAAAACTAAAAGAGACGTGTATCTTTTGGTGAAAGCGAAATCAATAGAAGGTTAGTATGAATATTATCCAATAAACAGTGGAATCTGAAAAAACGATGTTATCAATGAAGATTTTTAAATGTTAACACTGTTAATAAGCACAAAGTTGTATTGCTTTAAAGAATATTTTCCTGAAATAATTACAAGTAATAATGATGATTTTGCCGTTTAAAAAAATAAGTTATATTCTGGTAGCAAGCAAGGAAACACGAGAAGAACCAAAACATTTGCGTGGGTATCACAACATTTTTTGATCAGAGTGCCGGATTCACGAGCCACAACAATTTTAAATTTTTATAAATTTCACGCTAGCTTTCCTCACCGCCAAATCTGGGTAATTTAAAGTTTTTTATATGTTATAGTCAAACCATTCAACCACTTATACATTGAATACAAACATATGATTCAAATTAAAAGATATATTTAAATTACTTCTATCCCAAAAAAGGATATAATGAAAAAAATTCAGGTTGGTAGTCAAACTTCTCGTTTAAAATCAGGATTTTAAGTTTGGTAGACACCTTAATCGTATTTGGTCAGGCAAACCTAACAAGTAACAACGTGGCTTATAGACTGGCTCAGGGATATTTGTGGAATCATGACTGCAAATCGTGATAATATTTGTTTGTTGACGAACAAAAATCTTTTTATTGTTGCATAAAAAATAACTATTAGAATGATGAATGAATTTGATTTCATATTAAAACCTTAACTCTGATTAAACTTCTGACACGTTACATTAAATTTCCATCAAGTCTAAATTTCATCAACTTTCACCAGTGGAATTATATAAATCCTGTTTATTTAGGTATCATTTTTAAATTTGCTAAGACATTTGTTTAAATATGTTAAACCTCCTTTTTTTCAGTAGTATTAGAAGCATAAATTCAACAAGCCTCTAACATCATGGAACAGCTTTGCTCGACTCATAAATATATTGATGCGGCTGCAATTATTCGTTCCGTCAAGCCTCAACTCGTGCGCCATAGTTCAACAAATACCTACGTTTAAGCCGACTCAGAATTGTTCGTGCAAGCTTGTCGAATGTTTCCTCATACTCCTTGCTTAATCGCATGACTGCCTCCATTTTCTCCCGTTGCGAAAGAATTCCTCGCATTCGTTCCGGTACCCACTCATCATCTCGAGCCCTCATTTCACGGCGACCACGTCAGCCAACTCTCATTCTTCATCGTAGTTTTATTTCTGCTATCTAGGTAGTGGGTCGCCATTAAATCGTCTCGACTTCGGTAGCCAGGCTTTCCACATAAAGTCGTCTTCCGACTTCATTCATTCATGCTCTGAATAACTTCAAAATCGTTCCGCAAACAGAAAATCGGATGCTACCAGAAGTCCATTGCTTCTTCCATGGGGTTTTCTTTTCATGACCGAAGATAAGGGAACCATTATCAATCGACAGAAACATAATGTTTACTCAGGTCTATCAAAAGTTCATCTTTGCGCTGCTGCTAAGCGAAATGAAGGAATACCATCGAAATCATCTCCTCTAACAGTTTCTTCTTAAATATATCATTATTTATTTATTTATTTTCATTCCGGCTGGAAAGAATTTGCTATTTCCCGTGTTATGAAGAAGGTGTAGATGCTGTCGATGGAGTTTTTATGCGAAACATAATGAACACACAAACAATCCGCATGAGAACAACGTTTTTACATAAATAAACGACGGAAAGAATGTTAGGAAAGAGATAGAATATGAGATGTATATTAAGATTTCAGACCGAACTCCACTTTAGTAGGTAGATCCACGCTTGAGTTCATACAATCCTTTCTACGGATAAAATAATAGTAAATGCACTCCTTATTTCTATGGGGTTGAACATTGTGTCCAACCACCTATAAAACTTGTTTACCCGAGCAGAATTTTCGAACAATTACTACCAAAATCCGTATCCTATAAGTGTACCTATATATTTGCCTGTTATCAAGATGTGGTATTGATACTATTTCTTTCAATAGCAATGTACTAACACTTGTACTACATTTTTTTACATTGAAAATCTTCAAGTTTGGTTGGTTGTCTAAAAGCATGTAGCATTTTTAGCACTTAGGATTCGATTCTTTACATTTTAGGCAATATTTTTGTGATATATTGTCCCAAAACTGTGGCATGGGATTGGTCTATATGAAAGACCATACAGTCTCGACTTTGCCAAAATATAAATACCAATATATATATATATATATATATATATATATATCTATATCTATTTTCTCGGAGCCAATGTAATGATGCACTTAATTACATGTCATCTTTACACCTCCACTTTGTCAGCTCCAAGAAGATTTACTATACGAGTAAATAAGGTCCTCGAAATTTGTCATCGTGTTAGCGTTGGTATGCATGCGTCGCTGTTCATACAAGTATGAAGGAAGTAAGTTCATACTTGTATGAAGTAAGGAGTAGGACCCGTGAATGGTCTAACATTAATCTCCTACAAACTTGTTGCCTTTACAGGGTCATTTCACGAATTTCCCCAGAGAATCAACAATTCCTATTATATGCTCAATTGGCAGTTTTCTGGCTGTTTATGTTACATTACAACGTAATGTAGTAGACACTTAGTCCACATCTACAATGCATTTCAAGAAAGAAAAGAGAAAACTTGTACACATTCGATATGAAATCATTTCCTCACGCAATATTTTCTCGCAAATTTAGACCGAAAATTGAATTGTCTCGATTGCCACGAAAATCGACCCGATTCCGACCACTTCATGGCCATAGGGTCCAGTTTTAAATAAGTCGAGGTTATGGGCGTACGTGTTTATTGACCCACCGGGATTGATAAGCGAAGAAGATCGATGCTTCAATTCGTAGATATAACGAACCCGCGAGGAGGAATGGGAACAAATGGAAAAAAATCAGTGCTTGTAGGAGCAGGGGAAAGACCGAGAAGACGGAGAAAGAACATTTAAGGGGAGAGAGTGCGCGCGCGAGTGTGTGTTCGTGCTGTGTGTGTGTGTTTGAGCACTTGTAAGACTATCTGGCAGCAACAAACAATCCAACAGGGGGTCTCTCTTTAAGAGTGTTTACTCGCTGACAGGTTTCAACAAACACCCACCTCTCTTGCGGTTCGAGGGATGGGGAGTGGCCGTGCAGTAGGGGCAGCACTTGATATTGTGGAAGAGAGATGGGGGAAGGGGAGGGTAGATTCTGGGAGTAACTAAGACACCGTCCATCCGCCTCTCCCTTCTCACCGCAAAAGCTCAACCAAGCATAGATTCAGGCAATATATAATAAAGACGCTCGAAACGTATTCCTGAAACGAATATATTTGTTGCAATATTTCTAGTCGCGCACTGAGCTTATAAATGCATCGTCCAAAAATATATATACACATATATATTAAGTCAAGACTCGTAAAAACTCTGATATGGAGCGTAGCTATGTACGGCGCGGAAACGTGGTCGCTGAAGCAGGAGGATAGACGTAGATTGGAGGCTTTTGAAATGTGGGTGTGGAGAAGAATGGAAAAGGTGAAATGGACCGAAAGGAAAACAAATGAGGAAGTACTAGAAATGGTGGGGGAGGAGAGGGGTTTGTTGAGAGAAATCCTATGGAGGCAGGAAAAATGGATGAAGGGCGTATTGAGCGGTAGTGGAATGTTGAAGAGGGTAATAGAGGGAAGAATGTTGGGCAAGCGAGGTAAGGGTAGGAACAGGATAGGGATGTTGGACGAGATGAAGGGAGGAAAGAAGTACACCGAGATGAAGAGGGACCTGATATAGATTAGTTTGCTAGGTGGGGAGTCACAAAATGTTTGTTTGATCCATCCAAAAACCTACCTTAACCGGTAGATTACCTAAAAAAAAAAAATATATACATACATATATACAAACATGTACGAACCTCTCATTCCTGTATAGTTTTTTCCAATTCTATATAATGTGGTTATACGCATCCATCAAATGGAAATAAATTCGCTAGAATCAGTCTACGTTTTGAAAGTGAATGTTTATAAATCGTTTCTTTCTACATTTTCGACCGATTTTAGAGATGTTTAAATTTATATGCAGTCTGAGGACTTGAACCCCAGATTCTCCGGCTTCTGTTCGCCGCATGTGAATCCACAATTGTAAACATTCAGCGGACAGGGTGAGGTGGGAGGGAGCGAAATGATAAATAAGGGTGCGCTGTCAACCAGATATCCACCAGGGACAATTTCTCTCGGGATCCAGTGACTGGTAGTAAGCATTCGCAGAAGCCATTAACTCGGCTTTCGAAACAAGATCGGTTCATAGCTCCCCTCGCGGCGGTGCACTTACTTAGGTGCATGCCTATTAATTATGACCAAATGGTAGTTTAGAATGACCAAGTTTGTCACCATAGTAATAACGAGACACACACACTTTTCTAAAGAATTGATACGTGTAGTGAAGCTTTACGCGAAAATATTCGTGAATTGTGTAGCGCCCCGAGGATTAGAGATGAACCAAGAAGAATAGGAGCCTTTGAAATCTAGTATTGGAGACATTCTGAAGATTAAATGGGCTATGGGCTGGGCTAAAAGTATTTAAAATGAAAAACGAGGAATTACATAGAAAAGTGCGAGAGGGAAAGGACATATGAAGCACTAAAAGGACAGTCGGACTTAGCAAGCCTTTGGTTATAATGAATTGATAAGGATCAAAGTAACGGGATAACAGGAGAGAATATCCTAAGGCGAAAACAACGTGACATATGGACTAAGTAAAGAGAGATGCTGGAGAAAAGGCGTATCGTGACGTTAGAGAATCAACATCGGGTAGGTGAGAAATGCTGCAGCGAACCAATATTCGGATTGAAAGGCTAATGAGTGAGTTATCACTGTAAACTACCCATCGCGTACCTTTCGCGAATTTCCCCCTCTCGATGAATCTTCGCACTGCACGGTCACGACAAAAAATCTGGCACGCGCCAATTCCACAATATTCTTGGTTAAAATCACTGCGAAAGAGTAGTTTGCTAATCTACGAGTATTATCGGGTGGATGGCGGTCAACTATACATAATATACACCCCTGCCATAAGGTAGGTGGAAACAGGCGAAAAGTCAGAGAAAGTGCGTAGAAGCCCGTTTACGCGTGTGTACGCTTAGTCCGGCGCATACAGTGTCCATGTTAACCCAAACATATTGTTGCTACACGGAACATGAGTATTTTGCGACACTTTCAGACAAATTCCCAAAATTTGTCGAATTTATGAACTGGGTAATTCAAACCGTTGGAGTCAACATTAATTACCTTGTAAAGAATTGATAAAAAAGTAGCCATAAGAAATATGCTGATGTGAAATTAGTTTACCAGAAAATGGATTAAAAGACAAAGTATGAGTCATAGTTTACGGCTTAGCTCTGGACTCACTGAGAAAAACATAAGGAATGACGAATTATGATTGATTGACCATAAACGAGGTCGTGAATAGCCTTTCCGAAGGCTTCACGGTTAGTTAATCACTTTTCATTCATTCACTATGAACAATCTCTGTTTATCTGTGGTCATCGGAAAGAAATTGGGTAACTTACAAAAGAGTACCATGAGGACGATGTTGGAATCACACATTGAAACGTTGTCATTTGCAAACCTGACCGATAGAAAACGGCAAAGAGTTTACTTTCTTTACTTCGTCTTTATACGAAATAAATGATTTCACATTAAATTTCAATCGTTTAACAAACAAGTCCAGATGATCATTTTTTACAAAAAAATAGATCCCTAGATAAAGAACTTACAGTATTTATTATATTTATAAAAAATCTCCTACAAAGTTTATGCTGTCTAATTAATGTAATCAAATTCAGTGTAGGAAATTATTAAAATACGCAAGGAGTCACCTACTACATTGTCTCAAATTTCTTATGTAACCTATTACCTAAAAGCTACTTCATCGCGCTGTTTAAACTGAGTAAATTCACAGAATGTAACTTGTAAATAAAATGCTCATTCAAGACGTAAAAAGATTTCTAAAAGTCAAAAGACGATAAACCAGGCATTACTTATTTCATTTAAGATTTCATCGTTAGCAAATCACATCCTATGAAATCGAAGTTTTACCAGTCATATAACAACTCAGATGGTTGACAACGTGATGAGCTTTGATTATTCTTTTTTTTTAGACTGCAACAAAACTGGTAGACTAAGGGGTCTTTAGAGTTCTGTAATCAATGCTTTTTCTTGTTCGAATCCATCGATGAGAGAGTGGACCCATTTGCTTCAAGTTAATGAATTACGACCGGATGAGAACTCAAAGCAATCGACTCAGGAACGATAATTATGAGCATTCGGTCGCTTAGTGATATATGTCGGCAAGGGCAGTGTGGGGACGATAACGAAAATCTTGTGGGACACGAAGAAAAAATCTCACCATGTTGCCATGGTAAACTGAAGGATATACGCGGTTCCTGGACCGTAATGGATAAATAATGAATCAATACAGTGGTCATCAATTGACCCTGGTTTGAAATAACTAAATGGACAACTTGGTATTTTTATTTTTGTCATCTAAATTTTCTGTTTTATTTCAGTTTATTACATTCTTGACGACACAATTCTAAGGATTTAGGCGTTAATGGAGTATTTATAGAATTCGAATTGAATTATAGAAAGAGATCTGTGAAAAAGATCGACATCACATGCTACACTGACGATCCCTGCTGTGTTCACCGTGCACTAATGATGATATTTATTAAGAAGTCACAATCATTTTACCATAATAAAAGGCTCTCTGCTTGTATTAAACTTTAAATCGGGTAGATTTCCATAATTACATTCATTAAAGCTCTCATGAAATTCTTTCGGCAACTATCTCAAAGGCACTAACTGCAGCCCATTAATTTCCTGAGAGAAAAACTGGGATGTAATGAGCAAGTTGTTTTTAGTAGCGCTTTATCATCGTTCAGTGACACTAATCACGAATTTAATGTATATTTATCGACTGCTAATAGTACCAAAGAGGAGTATGAGCAACTATATATACCCAGAGAGGATAAAGAAATGTTCAATAAAGAGCTTCCTGGAACACGGTAGACAATGCTATATCAGCGAAGCTAACATTCTAGTCCACTCACTCGAGAAAGTGTTATAACGAAGTAACATCGCAATTTAACCACTGATGCTCCGTTCAAAATACTACCCAGCAAGTGTCAATTGGCACTTGCCAGGCAGTGAACTTCAATTCAAAAGGGCAGTGGACACATTCTCTGCAATCCCATGAAACTGTTTCTCTTCGACCCATCGACGAGGAATGTGCATATTGAAGGAATGAGCCAGCAATCTGAGCGGGCAATTCCCCGCGAATTTATCGTTTAACCTTAGTTTCAGTCCAATCACGTGATACCGTGAGCCCTTCCGACGAGCCACAATCATGCGTGCTGATGCAGCGTGAGAATTCAGGGTACAACCATGTTAATGCCATATACGTGTAAACCACATTCCTAAGAATAGCGAATTAGGTGCAAATTCAATCTTCTCCAAGAGAACATATCAAAGTATGAAATGCAAAGGATATTATAAACTACAGGGTTCGTCCGGAAAATAAGTGTACTGATTTTTTCCCGCCGCTCCAGGCGCGCCCAGCACCGCTCTGACGGGCTGCGATTGGAGGGGGGTATGTTGGCAAGCGACGCTGAAAAAGGCAGTCGGCTCTGAGCTGTGGTGTAGTGAGGAGCTCTGTTAACGCGAACCTCCACGCTCGACCCGAGTCACAGAACGCGATGCCGAAGTTTTTGGAGCAGCGTTATTCCATCAAATTTGCGGTAAAGCTTGGGAAATCGTCTACCGAAACTGTCGGTATGATTAACCAGGCTTACGGGGAGTCAGCCATGTCCAGAAACATGATCTTTCGGTGGCACAAGATGTTCGTGGAGGGCAGAGAAGAGGTCGACGACGAACCACGGCCTGGACGCCCATCAATGACACTCACCGACGAAAATGTGCGAAAAGTTCGCGATGTACTGAACTCTGATCGTCGTCTTAGTGTTCGGATGATAGCAGAGCAGTGTACTGTGCCAAAAACAATAGCGCACGAGATTATTAGGGACCAATTACAGATGCGAAAAATTTGTGCAAAGTTGGTGCCGAAAGTGCTCAGTGATGATCAAAGACTCAATCGTTTGGAAATCGCGACACAACTTGCGGATCACTGCAAAAATGATCCACATTTTTTAGAGAATGTTTCTGTTCCCGAAGATAAAGAGCAGTTTGAAAGGAACGCGATACGGGACTTTGGACGCCGTCAAAGAGGCCGTGAAGACGTGTCTTCGAGAGGTTCCCGATGATGCCTTCGCGGGAGCGTTCCAGGAATGGGAATGCCGCTGGAACAAGTGTATCGACTCACAAGGGTCCTATTTTGAGGAATATTAGCTTAAGATATGTAAAAGTGTAATAATTTTTTTTCCTGAGCTCAGTACACTTATTTTCCGGACGAACCATGTATATATGAATGTAAGTATGAATATTTCAGATTAACCTAAACCTATAAATTCCATTGCGTTGAAACGACTTAAAAATATATGGGTGGGAATAAAAGTCAACTAATACATTTTTCGTGCTTTCATCAAGCACATTTCCTTAATGAATTTTTCCATTCCGCTTAACCAACTTTGCTCCTATGTTAATTTAAATTGTTTTAATTTATCTCTTTGTGGCGGGCGCCTTTACTTCCAAGCCAGAAACAACTTCCTGGATGATTTGTAAATATATCGAGGTTATTCCTGAGGGTTTGAGAGACTACACCTGACTCAAATATTTACAACTCGAGAAGTTATTGTACTTTGTCCTGCAAAGTGAATATCCTTTACGTTCGACATGTTTTAAATTGAACGTTTACTCGCGTTTTGTATTCTCATCGTAGCGAATTGATTCATTACCATAGCAAATGGAACGTGATTGCTAAAATACAGTGGTGTCAAGATATATTACCATTCAAACGATATCCAAAGCGTTTGTTTTCAATTTTTAGTTAAATGAATCTATCATTTGTAATTAAAATGCTCAAAATTCACAAATAAAACATCTCCAACAATTAAAATTTGTATGGTAGTGCTCACACTTGAGGAGAACTTAATCGGGCATTATTAACATTTGCTGTAAGATGGGAGTCCAAAACGCCACTCTTTAAAATTTCAATATTGGCCTGTTATCCTTGTCCTAGTCTTAGAATATTTGAAAATAAAATACACAATGAATGAAACCGAGCAACTTTGGACACTTGGAGGATGTGCTGCTCGCCCACACCTTCGCGGTCGCAATGCCTTCTCCAGACTTTGAAATGGGAAAGGGTGAACTGGCCTTCCGTAGCAGTGGCGGCTGAAAATATTGCCAAGAGGAAAAAATAGTATTTCGGTCCAAAAACCATCTTCTTTGTTTCCAAAAGCAATTAGCATGTCGGTTAGGAATTCTGCGAGTGAATATCGGATAACCATCGAGCGAAATGTTTTTAATGAAAGATCACTTGTACATTTAAGTTCAAAGGCATTGAAATCTTAGCAGGTACAGACAATAGTTCACGAGCAGTATAAAAATCGTAGGATGGAATGAGAACATGCCTTCTCTAAAGAGTATACACTTTAATGTTTAGGCTAGTAGCAAATCACTTAGCTAGTGACTACCGAAGGGTTTAGGGTATTAGGCAAAAAGTATGACTCTAGGTACTACCACACAAGGTAAGAATACTTATTCACAGTTAATTATTGACATTTAAGAAATGGCAAGCGATTTAAACAATGATGATGTCAAATTCGCACTGACCTGTGCACCACCTCTAACTGGGAGGTAACCCTTCTTACATGGTAAATCAACCTGAGATTGGGCACCCAATTTTTTCAGCTAAAATCAAAGCTTGATTCCTCTCTACTCTTTCCCTTTAATCATATAGCGTACTGTAACTGAGAGTCTTCAGGCATATTTAATTAAGCGTTATGTCTTCATGGAGCAGTCCAAACTTCAGTTCACTCATCTATACGCGCTTGAGCAAAAATGTGAAAAAATGGCCCCGGTGCGGTGTGTCGAAAGTGTTCAAAGTCAAAAAACTGCATTCACGATTTTCTACTATACACGAGTTTTTTGGCGATTCGTTTTCGGCGTATTTCGAATAATAATACCGTTTCGAATTGAGTAAGAGGTCCGCATTATATCACAAAACGGTTTCTGTTATCAATTCCTTCACCAAAGATGCGCACTCTTGTGTATCTATGGATACAAGCAAGTACACATATTATAAAATAAAAATCAAATATACCCATCATTAAATAAAATTCTGAATTCCTTTACAACGGAATTAAAAACAGTGAAAGGATGATATATATTAAGACTAAAGTGCTAATTAAGTAGGTTAATTATTAAATATTCCGAAAATAACTAACTTCAATTAGTATCAGGGCAACAAAATAGCCCAAGTAATTCTGCGTAGCTTATGCGAAGGACCGAATTTTGGTCTTTCGGATGTTGTCCGTTTTAAACCAGACACTCGGGAATGCGACGGTTCCCACCCCTTCCAACAAAACGCATCAAGCCAGCCGCTGAAACACATGCACCCATTCGCCTCACCGAGAAACTCAATCCCCGCGGCGGATTCGAACGCTACAAGGTAAATGAGGGTTTGGGAGGGCATAAGGAAAGGTAGTGAGCGGTAGGAAGGGGAAAAGAGGCAGGTAGGAGGGAAGGTAGAGCCGGATGCTGAGGTCGGTGAATCCAAGGGAGTCGAGGATAGGAAAGTACGAAGGCGAAGATTCTAGGGAAAATGTGAGAGGATAACGAAATGAGGTGCATTGAATAATGTGATGGAATTATTAGAGAGATTATGAACAAAATGAGAGTGACAGAATGGCAACGGTTGGTCATATTTTGAGAATTAAATTCGGAATGATACTTTAAGAAATCCGGTTTCTTCGTGTATTTTCATGAAATCCCTTACAATATACAACTACATTCAACTAGTAGCAGTAGTTCGGGAAAAAAGGCATCAACTGTCGTTTACTGAACAAAGGGTTAAGGCGTTTTAGGTGAGTTAGGCGCAATAAAGTAAGTGATGAGACATCAAATTCAACTAAGTTTAACATTTCATGTCTAGATAAACCCCCCTCGAAGCACACTGTAGATCTTAGGAGCACAATATGAAATCCTGTTGGGTATACATATGTACCTAATAGTAGCCAAAAACAAATTTAGGCTACAAATTCAAAAAGAGTTAGATGCATCCTTAATACCCGATATGAAAATACGCCCGGAAAAGCCCATGGGTAAAATCCTCAGCATTGATGTCTTTCTGTGGAAATCATTGATTTCGGTAACACATTTCATAATGACAATGATGCAGTTATTCTCATGCTTTTTGCGACATCTGAGGTGGAAATGTAACTCTCCATGAAATTAGAAGTAGCGGTGCAGATCTTCCATCTGAAAGGAGCGCTCTCAATTTAAGATCCCAGATTTTCCACTTAGCGAAATCTAAAAGCAATGATAAATCAATTTATAAAAAACTACAATGAATTATCCCTCAGTTAAAAAAATTTAAATCGATAAGGATCAATTTAGAATGTCAATATTGATGGATTAACGTGGTATCAGTAACGAGTCCAAGAAACTGCGGGAAATGCCGCGACAGTAACTTTTAATGGAGTCATCCGCTAAATTTGCAATACAATGCAACAATATTATTTGCACTAATTCAATTGCGGATAAATATGAAATATAGATAATTCATAGAAAGATAATTTAACAATGGCCCTTTAACTCATTTCGCAATCAGCGAAATTTTTAGTTAAATGGACTGAAAATGACCTTGGCAGGAAGGAGCAAAAAATCAAGCAAACGGGGAAAAAAGGAAAAGGGTTTTATCGTTAAGAAAATTTGGCCTTGAAGAAGAAAAAAAGTGGCTTTGCAAGAGTTTATATATATTGATGGGAAAGAGACTTCTTCTCGAAGATCTGAGATCGTTAAAGATGAGGGATCGATTAATGAAGCAAAGCAGGAGGAATTCCATGAAAAGAAATGAAGATGTTTAGAGAGAAGATAGGGCTGACAGAAGCAGAATTTGGAATTCATTGAAAGAAAGGGGCAGGAATGACAAGGCAGTAGCAAAGAAAAGAAGATTTTGATAACAGCAGAGAATTTGTTGGTTAGGTAAAAGATGCAAGAAGATTTTGAAAGACAAGCAGATAATGAACATGGGGTGAAAAGAAATTAATACAAAACAATTTATGTAGAAAACAACGACATAGCATTTCTAAATTAATTTTAATTTGATTGGTTAAATATTTTTTTTTTAATATGTTAATGAATTACTCGTTAAATTTCTCGGCTTGATGATAATTTTAGTAAGGGATGCCACAACCTTACGTTAACCTACAAGCCAACAGTGGACGGGCTAAAATAATGCCGTAATGAATTTAATGTCAAGCACTCGCAATGAATTATGCGTCCATGCACTAATGGCGACAACACACACTGGACTCAATTTTTGTGCTGCTTCAACCGTATCGCTGTCCGGGGAGGTCGAGCAGTCTTGGAGAGGGAGGATACGGACATGCATATTCTTTATGACAAAAAGCACGTACAGCGAAAATTATTTAACCGCTTGACCCACTTCGTGATATCCTCGACTCAGACGCCCAGAATGTACCCATTGCTAATCAGAGTCAACTCCACGGGGGGATGCGAACCACGGCTTCCAGCATGGATTGCAGAAAAGTACTAAAAGCTACGCCACCACCGGAGCTAACTTTGGAGAAATGAGAGAAAAATGGGTGGGGGGGTAGGTTGAGGCAAGTCAGCGATGAGATGATGCGCGGGGAGAGAAAGAGAAAGAAAAAAGCCTCGCCCCGAGGGAGGGGGGGGGGACTGAACGATTTACTCTCGCCTTGCTCCGCTCCACAGGGGTCCAGGACGCAGCTAGCCCAATTACAATGCGGTCTCATTCGCACGCTTGCCGGTGATCGCGGAGAGAGGGTCGTATTTCATCGAGTTGGGGCCGCCGAAACAGCCCCAGAATGCAACTGGCACGAGAGGACTAAGGGGGAGCGTGGGGGTAAGAAGGGAAGGATGAACATCCACGGAGGAGGATGCAGGAAACTGTTGAGGGCTTCCGCAGGAGAGAGAGAGAGAGTGAGGATATGTGCGTGCTGGAATCCTCGCCTGATTAAATGTGGACGGTGAGCCGTTTCAAAGGTTTCTTCAATCGTTGCGCGGCGGCAGTTTTCTTTGATCTCCCTTGATTGAGCGCCATCAAGTTGTGTATTTTCTTCTTCCACTCGTGCAATCCAAAATATCTACATTATAATCCATCACTTCAAACATACGCTTTATGTTTCAGCCTTCAATTTTGCTGCCCCTTTAGTAATCAACTAGAACCAAGGGCACCATAAATTAACATTATAATATATTCAAAATTTAAATTTCACCAGGATGGCAATCGTTTCCTTGCATGAATTCACTGTCTGAAATTTGTTATCCACCGAGGCTTTATTTGAAAATAATAGTGAATAGATTCTGAAAAATTCTTTGTCCTGCAATATTTCAATGTTGAAAAACTTTTTTCAAACCAGTAAAAGTAGAAATCCATTCAAGAAAATGAGGCGAATAATTTTTACACTTTGAAATTGTTGCATTGAAAAGCAGAAATCATTCATCAAATAATTATTCTTTTTTTTAATTTTTTAGTTATTGCCATTCACATCGATGAAATTATATTTACCATGGGTCTTTGACTTAGTTTAGTTATTAATTATGGGACTACTATTCATTACTGTTACTTACTCTCACGCCACTAAATCACGATTTGATAAAATTAACAAGTTGCATAAATAATTATTATTGGCGAAGTTGGAATATTTTGATATGAAAAGTGTTTTAAAGCTTTTTCTCTACATATCTTCAAAAATACAAATCACACAAAGCACACAGAATTTTCAAAAATAATTCATTTTTTATGCTTTCATTAACATCAGGTGGGAATAGCTAAAGTTTGTCGTCAAGTGGAAATATTCTAATCGGCCATTCTCAAGACGCAACTCGCCATCCATGAAATACAGTTAACCGTATGTGTTCGTGTATAACCTTTTTCTAAATGAATCCTCATTTTAAGTTCTTTGGAATAGAACAGCAGTATCATGAAACGATCGTCTATCAGAATATACCTAGGAACATAAAATGCAGGATTTACGATCCATCGCCTGAAATTCGCCTCTTCAACACAATGGACGTAAAGTTTATATTCAGAATTTTGGAAAACATCAATAAAAAATGTATCTACAGAAGCAGTACAGTTATGATAAACAGAAGGATTTCATACATTGATGCTTCGTAAAATGAAGCAACAATTGCTTCGGCCTGGTACACTGGCAGGAAGAATTATGTCGAAATTAAACTTTGTCATTCCACATGAAAAATAATAAACTTAAATGCGACCCAGGTTTCACTGCAGTGCAGCATCATCAGGCCTGACGAGGCTGCACCGGTGAAGTGAAACCCGGTTCGCATTAAAGTTTATTTTTCACGTGGATTTACAAAATTTTATTTCGACATTATTCATCATGGAACAATCCCACAAAGTTACGCCTGAAAGGATCGATTAAACTTGGAAGGAGGCACGAGGAGAAGCAGTGGGGAGGGAAAGAATATGCGCGGGTGCTTCTCGGAAGGAAAGAGGGCCAAATGGAAGCTACTTGATAGTTACACCTTTACATGACCTCAGTTCACATGGGCGTGGTGGCGAAAATCAGAGAGTCTGAGGGTCACTCTCGCATTAATCGGAAAGGGAGGAAAGCGGCAGAGTAAAGTGCTGGCACGTACTCTCCCAGTATGAAAATTGTTTGGCAGGAATATTTAATTAATTTCCACAAATATTCCAATGTTGGGGAAAGAGGGGAGTGAGATAGCATCTGAATGATAGGACGGAGAAGGGAAAGAAATAACGGATACGCTATAAAAATAAAAACAATTGATACAATCAAACCTTCACCCGCAACACTGCCATGGTCCTGGGAGGGGATTTGAAAGAGAGAAAGAGGATGGATGCGGGAGAGGAAAGGATCGTGAAGTCAGGGATGGGGGGAAGGGGTAAAAGGAAGACCCCCGACAAAAAGGTAAACATGGAAGGGGAAGAATTACAGCTCGCAGGTAAATCAAGGCATGGAGACATTGAGAGAGGAAGCAAGAAGAGAATGAAAGAAGGGGTAGGGGAAATATGAGCGAAGTGGTTGGTGGTAAAGGAAGAAACGGAGGGGATTAACAAAAATTAAGGGGCGAGGGGTAGGGGAGGAGAATGCTGGAGTGGGTGAGTGGGGGGTGTGAAGGGGTCTGGAGGTAAAAAGGCATGGGCTTGAGGAGGCCCGGATGATGATGGGGAGTTGGAGTAGGCTGAGTCCGATGAATGTGGAGCGGGTGAGGAGGCCAGAGGGCTGAGGAAAAAGAGAGAGAGAGAGAGAGTGAGGGACAGTGTGGAAGGATGAGGTGGAGGAGGAGGGAGGGAGAAAGGATGGAGGAGGGAGGGAGGCGGAGGTCGACCTGGGTGGTCTAGGAGGCGAGGGTGGGGGAGAGGGAGGCCGAGGACGGGACTGGGGAGGGAGGTTGGTTCTGCGGCAGAGGCGTTTGGGTTGGAGGGGGCTGGGGAGGAGGTTTTTTGGAGGGGAGAGGAAGGAGGATCTACGTGTGTGGCGGCCACTCACGTGACGCTAGGCGGTCGTCTTGGATACCACCGACTCTCCACCAATCTCTCCTCCTCCTCCACCTCTTTCCCTCCATCACTCCTCCCTCTCTTCTCTACCTCTCCTTATTCATCGCCCCTTCTCCCTCTTCATACTTCCTTCATCATACCATCCCGTCTTTCTCTAACACTTCGTATCCCGCCTTCACTCACGGTTGGTTCCTATACAGGCTTGTTTCGCGTGTCAGAACTATTAGCGTTTTTTTATATATTTATATTTCGTGGATTCATTTTTTTACGACCGAATAAACGCGCGGGTGGCCGAAGGGAAGAGTCGAGGTTGTGATTGAAGTTCGGAAAAAAATTATGAGACGAAAAGGAAATGCTTCTATTGCCTAATTCGGGTGTATTTCCCTCGGAAGCATGCGTGACGACCTCGGTTACCCCTCCTCCCTTTTTTCTCCCTATCCCACATTTCCCTTCCCCGTGGCGCTCTTCCGAATGGAGAGAGGAAAGGGGGAGAGGGTCCCGATCAAAAAGCGCTTTGGATGGTCGAAATAATGTTATTTTGGGAATCATTCGGAGTAATGAAGATGTAAAAAATTGATCACCACGGTAATTGCACAGAAATCTTAAAATATGGGGTCTGAAAGCGACTGTTTTAGGTTTTGCAGTAGGTTTCTAACGCAGCATGTAAAAGTGGAATATGGATCACAACTATATGTAAGTCTACACGTTATTTCCTTCCCTACCGTATATGCACGGAGTGCATTTTCTCTCAAATTCATGCTCGCTGGAGAAAGTGCTTATATTTTTTTTAGGCATAAACCATGGTATTTAATCACGGAAAATATAAAGATAAAAGAAATATTGGAAAATTTATGAGCCAGAGAAATGAGCGAAGCAAGCCGTTTAAAATCCACTGCTGACAACAAACCTCTCAAGAGCTTGGGAAAAATCATGTGAATTTCAAGTCAAAATGAAAGCCTTGAGGGATTTGGTGGCAATTTTATATTTCACCGCAAACGTACAACCGTAGTGTTTACGAATTTTGAGTTGCATCCAAAGTGATTGTGAATGGCCCATGTAAACCAATAATCTTGTCTCCTTCAAGTCGAGGCGGTCGTTAAAGTGAATTTTCCCTTGTGAAAGAGATTCGTTTAAATTGGTGTCCTGGTTCTAAAAATTCCCCAATGAGCGCATATGCGCTAGCCACACCAGGTACCTTGGTCCCCAGAGGAGGCTGGAGAGGTGCGCGTTGTCCATTGTTGCGCGACGGAAAGCACCGTGTTCTCGGAGAAAAAAAAAGGAAGAAAGGGGTGGAAATCAGAAGAAAAAAGTCAGCCGGTAATCCTTAAGAGGGTCACAATATTATGGGATCGTAAAAATCATTAATGCGGAGAAAATGTAGCCAATGATCCGCAGTCATTACTTCCGCTGTTTCTCCGTCCTTAGGCCACATCCAAATCCGAATATTTAACTTTTTTTCTTCCACTCTGCGCTCTAGCGAACCAGGTGTTCCCTCTAAACCAGTGGTTCCCAAAGTAGGTGCTACAGCCCCCTTGAGGCGGTACTCTAGTCTATGGGGGCGAAAAGGAGGCAAGGGGGCGGCAGGGGGGCGGCAGGGGGGCGACGGAGTGTCCTGACAATGTGACATTTGCGAAGGTTCAGTGACCTTCCTTTTGTATCCGTTTTTAAGCTTTGTTTTTAAAGTTTAAATTGTTTCCCGCATCTGGAAGTAATTTAAGCCTTTTATTTCCTTACATTTTAAAGTATGAACGGTTGAAATATATTTCCAAGCCTTTCTCGCTCAAGGAAAATTTTTGAAGGGTCTCCTTTGAAGGGAAGAATCTCTTTGGTCCATGATTGGCAAAACTTCACGACACTGAGTACTACGGCACTAAGGTTCAGTGTGAATACAGCGGGTGTGAATTTGGAGAGGAATCAGCTCATCTGATCATTAGACTTAGTGGTTTTAGATCAAATATTTACCTGGCTAATTAATCATTTTCCAAACCATTCGGCTCGAACGGTATTATCAAGGCTGTATCGTTAAGTTATTTTACATTCATCGCATGGTATCATTCTCGTTATAGTACTATTATATAAATTTTTACATTTTTTTATATTGGCGAAGTATATTACGAAAATTCAAAAGAAAATGGTTAGCGGAAAATTTGAAAGATAATTCAAATGCTTCGAAAACAAACGGCCAGTATCTTATTTATGTTTTCATGAAATGGTAATAGATAGTTCAAAAAGAGGACATTTTCTCTCATACTTCGTATTAATACGATTGAAATTTCCCTTTGCCGGTTAGATATCAATTAAATAAATTCCCGGTTCACTGATCTAAGTTACGGTTTTACTGACATTGTGCATTACCTCGAAGAATAGCTGTTTTCAAACAATGGATAATTTTCAGAATAATTCTTTGAATAAAAAGAAAACTTTGGAAATATTCCGCCTTCACGAGTAAGTTGAGTAGTAAACATACTTCTTCACAAAATTCCTCTTAATAATATATCATCGAATGAAAAGGTGGCCTCACTATGGAATAAACTTTAGTTGAACCAATGCACCCACAAGTATCCAATAATTGAAACAAAGCCAATTTCTTATGAATACAATTTAGGGAATTGTATGGACTAATATGATCATAACGACACACAACGACATAGGAGACAAAGAAATATTATTTCATCCTCAGCTGACTGAACCAGTTATAAATTGAATTCGAGAGGAGCTTACTTTGCAGCCAAGTGCTTGGTTTCTCTATGAAAATGCCGAAGGTGAATGTGCAGACCTCTGGCACAAACTCCCTAAGCACCATTTTCGAATTCGCGCTCGCGTGATAAATGTATTGCATTTGTACATGAATTGTACTATATTTAAATTGTATTCATATTCCAGTTTACTGAAGTAAAACTACTTCCATTCAGGAGCAAAAAAAGTGTAAATAAGTGCTCTTTCATAACAGGTATCGAACACACGGAAGTTCGGTGGCTATTAAAAGGTAATTGTATAAGGAGGAGCTTCTATAATCTTTTTGACACTGTCGTGTAGTTTTTCAGGAGAAAGATGCTTTTCTCGGCGATAGTCTTAAAGAGATTAGGGGTGAAGTTGCAATTTTGTCTGGACTATTTGCAAAGTTCAATGAAATGAATTCACAATTGCAGGGATATGATACTAATCTAATAAAGGCAAAATCTGTAGTGACTGCGTTTATTTCCAAGTTGATTTTATTTAAGCGCAACTTAGGTCGCCGCGAGCTTTATTAATTTCCTTTCCTGCTTAAGCTAAAAAAGCAAACTGGTATGGGTGATGATGCTTTGAGTCTTTTTTGACGATTTAGCCACCTTGCATAAAAATATGACGCAGCGATTTAAGGATCTTCTTTTGTTGGAAATTCCAGACTGGGAGATAAATCCGTTTGTAGATATTGAGCAAGTTGGAATATTAGAGGAAAAATTAATTGGACTACAAAATGACGTTGAATTGAAACCAAAGTTTGAGATAAATTATCAAGAGTTTTGGTTACAGAATGAGGTTTCCGAACGTTATCCTGAATTATGGATCGTGGTTAAAAAATGTCTTGCATTTCCAACTTCATATTTGGTGAAACATGGTTTTAGTGCAGTCATGCAGCTTATTTCCAAGCAGAGAAATATATTTCAGGTTTGTGAACGGGGTGATTTAGGGCTCCTGCTAAGTAACATTCAACCGGACGTTGGAAAACTGGTGTCAGGTCATCAAGTCCATCCATCCCATGAAAATTTTATTTGATGGAAATATGTTATTAAATTAGGCAATAGAATCTCCTGAAATGACTTCTAGACCATGGAAAACTATAATCAATAGTCACTTAATTATTTAACTAATTTTAACAAAACATGATTGGATATTTTATTTTCATTAATTGAAAATTTTCATGCTGTATAATTGCTTCATTTAAGTAAAAAAAAATGACCGGTAAACTTCTAAAAAAAAGCTTTCTTAAAATTGTTTCGATAATTTATGTTTATGTAAAAAGTATATTCTCACCTAAGTTCCTTTGATTGTGTATTACGTCTTTTGCATAAATGTGATATGAAAACTATTCCTCTATTGAATTCTAAGTAAACATTGGAATAGTCATTGTTTTTAATTTAATTATTACAATGTTCCTCATTTGGTCATTTTGTTTTATGATTTTGATTATTATTTTAAAGCTATCGATTCGGGGCGTTGACTATAGGTTTATGGATCCAAGGGAGCGGTGGCTCGAAAACGCTTGGGAAACACTGCTCTCCGCTATAGGATAGCGAGCTGTAGAACACTAACTAACATAAGGTTACCTACAAGAGTGAAGGGGGTCATGATTTTCTAATTCCTCCCAGAATCAATCCCACGCTCCATACGCTGCTAACGGTTTCAAGTGTCGGAGATATATAAATGTGCGGTTTTGATTAATAGTCTCTGAACACCAGCCCAAAACGTGATTACGGTTGCAAAAATTTTAGGATTCGAAAAAAATGTGGGGTAAAAATACGCTGGGAGGGCAAAATACCTGAAAGAAAAGAAGTGCCACAATTCCCGCTGATAGACTGGAAGGTAACGATATTCCTCTGAAGGACAAAATAGCGTATGATGAGCGTCATATTTTTAAGATGCAAATTAGAATTCGGTTTTACCTTTTTTCAATGCATTTTTATCTTTAGCTTTTGCATCGGTTGACAAGATTTGAACCGCAGTGATAAACCTCCATGCTCTTGTTCTGCGTCGAACAGAAGGCAATACATTGTAGTGAATGATTCCCTATGAAGCACTTGGGTCCTGGGAACAGCTTAGCAAAGCTACCTAATTTAGATGTTTGAATGTTAAAATTTTGAAACAATTTTATTGACATTAAAAGGTTCACAAAATACGATGACTTTTAAATTAGTTTTTAGGAAAGAGAGAGAGGTCATTATTATGTGTGAATACTCGTGAGAAATCAAAGGGGTTTCAGAGAGATACTAAACTAGGTTAAACAGAATGACTTAAGTACGTGTATACATTTAAAAGTTAATAAAATACGATTTGACGGCAGCGAATAACAAAGCATAATCATATTATATGAATAGTCATAGGCGTCAATTCCCAAAATATTCCCACGACAAGGTTCAGCACTTGAAATAGATGAAACTTAAAACCAGGATATTCCTAACGTTTCTCATATTCCAAACTTAGAAACTGATATCCTTTAAAGATCTAAACAGCAAGAGATCGAATCAGTATTTTTATCGCCAAAACATGTGAATACACGTAAACATAAAGCCAAGCAAACTGAAATTTCCGACCCGCAGTCGACAGTTATGTCCTTAACTATTCTTAATTTTCATTTCATATCATATTCCTGCGTCTCATTTCCGCCAAAGGTAATTAGATGGTTTGTAGGGGAAATATTTTATCATGTCCACATCTACCATCGAGGGCAGACAATTTAAAGCCACATTGACTAGAAGACGAAGTTCAAAAATCTGAATGCAAGTCGGTGAACGATAATGAGACCAAAAATCAAAAAATATATTTGATGATAACCATTCACTTCGAAGCAATTTATGTTTAGGCTTTAAAAGATTAAAAAAGTTTAATTGCGATTTCTTTATACTTTTGTTTTTTCGTGTGATTTTTTAAGTGTCACTAGATATTAACAAACATCTTCAGACATCCTTTGTGATAGAAAACAAAGATTTATGGTAGCGTAACCGAAATCAGACGTCCGAGTGCATGTGCAGACGAATAAAATTTATTTAATTAAAGTGATTCAAAATAATATATTTCTAGAATAGAAAATGTAAGAGTTTTAAAGAGTAGAATGTAAAAGTTTAAACAGGTGAACAATTGATAGTAATAATAAAAAATCTTTATTGGGGGGAGATTGAGACTAGGTAGTGACTTCTTCCACCTAACCCCTATATCAAACCATAAAAAAAGATAAGGGCATTGAAATGCTATAGGATGATGTATTTAAAAGGTTTAAAAAAGAGAACAAAATATTTAAAGTACACTATAGGCGCCAAAAGAATGAAATAAATAGGAATGCATGGGCAAAAGTAAAAATTATTAGCAAGAACTATGGGATAAGGAAATGGATGAATATAATGAGTTGAGAAAAAGGATGTACGGAGGGTTAAAATGATGAAATAAAATGAAAACCAGTATGGCGAAGGAACCTTGGCGGTAGGAGCATTGCGAACTTATGGATTAATTTAAAAAGCAGAGAATTTCAATGGAAGATACTGACACGCCACGCAAATAGGTAGAAGAAGAGCCAAATACGAAAAAACCGACATCATTAAAAGCTGAATATACTAGTGCAACCGATAAATAAAACAGTTTCTGGCGGGACTTGGCATCACCTGATTATGACGTTCAACGTCGAAGCCTGGGTCGTGTTTTCTAAGTAAAGTGTGTGGAATTACAAAGTAAATTATTTCATTTCAATATGTTATGCAAATTCCATAAAATTACGCCTGCGACAACAAATTTTTCGAAAATCTTCATATTTAAATTGAAAAATAAACAACTTCGTTTTTCCACATCAATTTTTTTTATTCACTACCTAGACCTGAAGATTTTATACCATAACGAAACCTAGGCAATGAATTAAAAATAAATTCTATATGGAAAATGTAAGCTGTTTGTTTTTCAATTTCAATAATGCAACCGAGATAAATTCAGTATATCTGGAAAGAGTTCGAGGCTGAACTGCACTGAATGTGAATCAGAATGGACGGCGTATACAGACAGGCAGGACAAGGTATCCGCATGAGCAAAGCTTGAAGACAGGGCTACTATGTGTAGTAAGAAACAAAAAATACAACTTACTAGAAATCAATGAGATCCTACAACCAGCAAGGAATATTGAGGCAAACCAAGCATTGGAGTCATTATTATCGACATAAGATTACTCAAGAATCCAAGAGAAAAAGAGGGAAACCTGTCTAATGATTCTGTCGCTTGATTATTACGTCTCCAATAATCTCAGAGAAAAAAATAAATGATTGAAATTATCGAGACGTAGAAATGAGGAGATAAATATCAGAGTTTAACGAAACGGATTCGAGAAAATGGAAAAAAAACTGACAACGTTGCGAGAGCATATGAACGAGAACTGCTTTAAGTGAAGCGTTTACTGCAGGAGGGAATAGGGGTGATAGCTGGGATCTTGGAAGTTGAGAGAATGAAAATAAGAATTGCAAAAATGGAGTGGGGCGTTGAATGCTAAAAAGATTAGTTGATGGCGAAAGTGAATGAGCGTATACCAGAAAAATTTCGCATGGGGTACAAAGCAATTCAAATTTCGAATGACCTGCTGGACGGAAGGAAGTGGAAGTATTCTCAAGAGCTCGAGAAGTATGGGTAATAAGAACACAAATGTCGGCATATTTCATTAAAATGCTTCACAAATTCTATAATATTCTCAGAGACCACGTACAATTTTAAACTTTACGGAAAAATCCTTTAATTAATGTAAATTCTAGTTGTATCCAGATGATGATAAACGTAAAAATTAGAAACAATTCTGCAAAAACAAACATTAAATGACGCCAATTACAATTACTAGATATTTAATTAGTTAATTAAAAATTGATTATTGATTTTTAGTGATTGAAATAAAGGCAACTACATCACATAGTTTTACGCACTATGTTGGTCGTCCGTACTATCAATAATTGTTCCCATAAGTAATGAACTCCCGAATTACATTGCCCTACACTTTTTTCCCACCTGTTCAGTGTTTTTCTTACAAATTGAAATTCTAAGAGAGGAGTTAGAATGTGCGGCTAAGATTGAAAACTGAATCAAGCATTTTCTTTCTCCGCAGACTTGGTTCACTTCCCATCACAAGTGTGAGGCAACACCAGTCTCGATGATTCTGATGGTCGGGGAAGGAAAACCTTCATGCTGCACGACCTTTCCTCTCACGCTAAGCAAACTTCTCTGTGGCCGTCTTTACTTTAGAACCAGCTTACTCTAATTGTTTGTTGCCCTCCCAGAATTCTATACACCCTCGGATTTTATAAGCCACCCCTGATAGCACCAACCTCAACCCTTGTGAGAGTTGCCATCCTGAAAACTTACACATTTTGCTATCTACAGAAGAGAGAACAAAATTGAACACAATTTTCTCATACACATAATCCTTGGGTCCGTATAATTGACATAACTTCCAAACTTCCTGACTCAAATGTCCTAGTAGCTGCAATAATTTAGTATAAAAGAGGCATTCTTCTACGGGCAAAATCTCTAAATGGTCAGTGCGGCCATTGTTTCCAAAATAGCTAAAAATACTATAAAACTATCATCAATATGGAAACTGCCACATTGTACAAGGAAATTGCAACATTGAACTGGCGACTTTTTGAACTATAATTAAATTACAGCTCAAATGAAGAATAACAATCACAACATTAATATAATATATTATTAATAATTTCAGTTTTTCTGTCCATTGCGGTGGAACGTTTCTTATTGATATTAATTCTTATGTCGATTTCCTAAATTTTTATTATAATATACTATACTAAGCCCTGGGTGGGAACAGTGAAGTTATTCCACGATTCCTCTCAATACACTCATATTTCATGAATGATCAATTAGAAAATTCTTAAAATCCCGCTAGCCGGTGAACTTTTCTCCAAAAAAATAATTTAAAAAATATATTGACAGGTCGTGTTCATAGTAAAAACTACAAACCAATTTGTTATTCAAAACAAACTTTCAGTCTGTCTATTAAATCAAAGATCAATATAGAATGAGAGGCACTTTCATTCAATAGTTTTCCATTGGAAAGAATTATATCCATTCCGGTGTGCTATTGTTAGTGCCAGAGGAAGACTTTCTCAGATTCGTTTCCGTCTATCGCCGAAAACTAAATGAAAACAAAGGGTCAAAGGCCCTACAGGCATTATGGATTATGGAAAACAAAACAAAATATTTCCGCACAGTGTTCTTTTGGGCTTCGTGTCTTATTTAGTCCAGACTACTTTCCTTTTTCTCCTTCTTTCCCCAATAGCCCAACATACTCATTTCCACAATTCCCTTAAATTTTTGCTGCCTGTCTATATTTCCATTACTCACTTAGTTTTCTTCCAATTCTTTCCACCAATGTTCTATCTTCTCTCACCCTACTTACATGTTTTCCACTCTCGATAATACGATTTTTGGTGGTGTGACGCTGTCATAGAATAATTATAATAGATATGTAAATATCCACGATCACAGAAACCACTGAAGTTTAAGCATTAACAGAAGTTTATAAATATTTTATTGATTAAAGTTTATATTAATAGCTCATTTGGGTGGAAAATTCCCTAGCTGAAAATCTTGAGAGTGAAGTGACCAAAAGAGCTTTTCACGAAGGGCCATCGTAAAAGTGAATGGCGCTTGTCCCGGTCCCTTTTTATACAATCATTTGGAAAATGCCATCGCAAATTCCATATCACGACAGTGGAGAAGTGTTACCAACGCATTTGGAAACATCACCTTTCCGTCGATCGGAAATTTTTAATGCGCTCGAGCCTTCGCCATCGAGCTTAAACGTCATATTCTCCATCTTAACGGCGTTTATTCCAATGGTGGCCAGGTTGACGTATTTTATCAATATTATGCGTTGCTTACGTAGTTCACGGAATCGGCCGAAGTACTGCGATGTGGAAGGCAACGGGAAACTACCGCATTAATCTCCTGAGGAGATGAATTCCTTCACTCGACCTATTTATGACATGATAGCATCCTTTCCGGTAAAATATTCCGGAGGTAAAATAGTCCCCCAATCGGACCTCCGGGTGGGAACTACTGGGAAGGGTACATAGGTCAAGAAAGGCAGATGCAGAATAGGGACATGGATTGTAAGATCCTTAGGGGTGAGCGGAAAGTTGGAGAACGCAAAGATAGATATGGAGAGGCTGGGCATAGACATCCCGGGAGTTTGCGAGATCAAGTGGACGGGAGCAGACGACTAGTGGAGCGACGGATATCGAGTTATATACTCGGGAGACGACCGGAGGATCGCAGGCGTTGGCATCATACTGAAGAAAGAATGGGGCAGAAGAGTAAAGGCAATATCGCCGCGCAACGAGAGAATTCCGATTCTGAAGCTAGAAGGAGAGCCCACGGACACTGCGATTGTGCAGGTATACATGCCAACGTCTAGCCATATAGAAGAAGTGTAAGAGCAAATGGAATAAGTCCTCGGATAGGTGAAGGGAAAAGAAAATCTCATCATAATCGGAGACTGGAACGCCGAATGAGAAAGATTAGTCGAGTTCTGCAATGAGAAGAATATGGTTTTTGCTAACACTCTCTTCGAACAACATCGACAAAGGAGTTACACATGGAAGATGCCAAAGAGACTAGTAAGGAGATACAAAAACCAGGTGAAGCAGTGCAAGAGCTACCCTGGTGTTGACATAAATAGCGATCACCACCTAGTAATCATGGAGGGCCAATTTCGCTACAAGAAAATTAAGAAGACCAAACAAGAGCCAAGGTGGGATTCAAAATTGCTGGCGGAAAAAGAAAACAGAGAAAGATTCGCCACGGCCATTGACAGCAAACTAGGTGATGAAGGAGAAAGGAGCACCGAAGAAAAACGGGATGAAATGAAGAGGGCAATCGCAGGAGTTGCAGAAGAGCAACTAGTGAGAAAAAGAGCTGACACGAAGAAATCATGGATCACGACGGAGATAAAGGAACCAATAGAAGAAAGAAGAAAATACAAGAACGCCAGAAATGATGAGGAGGAAAGGCTCTACAAGAAGCTTAAGAACCAAGTCAATCGAGAATGCAAAAAAGCTAGGGAGAATTGGATAGACGAATGCTGAGAGAAAATGCTGCAACTGAGAGACTGCTGACGAAAATCAGGGCCCATACATACTGAGAAGCGAATTCGACAGAGCAGTAAAAGACCTTAAGAAAAACAAGACTCCTGGAGAAGAAAAAATCGAAGGAATCATCATCAAGGCACTCGTAAACAAAGCCAAGGACAATCTGTATGGAATAATCAAAGATAGCTTCAAAGACGGAAGACTTCCTGAAGACTTTCAAAGAAGTGCGATGATCGCGATACCAAAGAAGACGGGGACAGAGAAATGTGAGAAACACCAAGCCTAGAGTTTTGTGTTACATACATAAAAAATACTTACGCGAATAACAAGTCGTAGGATTGATAGGAAAATTGAAGATAACCCATCGGAAAATCGAGTTGGCTTTAGGAAGAATAAAGGAACCAGGGAAGCCATACTCAGTCTGAGAATCATGATAGAGAAAACAATACATGTGAACAAGCAACTGTATGTGGCATTCGTGGACTTGGAGAAAGCCTTCGACGATGTGGAATGAAACAAGATGTTTCGACTGCTGGAAAAACTCGTAATAGATTACGATAGATGAATAATCTATCAGCTATACTAGAAGCAAGTAGCAATAATGCGAATGAGAGAGAGAAGCTAAAATTAACTATGGAGTTAGACAAGGATGCAACCTTTCACCTGCATTGTTCAACATGTACCTGGACGAGGCAATAAGAGAAGAATAAGGCATCGGATCAAAAGGAATTAGAATCAATGGAAAAGAGGTAAACATGCTAGGCTTCGCCGACGAGATTACAATGGTAGCAGAAAACCAGGAGGATCTCCAAAGGTCACTAAACATATTGGATCAAGTTCTAGAAAGATACAACATGAACATAAACAAGACGAAGACTAAAATCCTAGTATGTAGAAGAGAGAAGCGGAATACAGCAGTCACCCCAATCCCATATTGGGGAAAAATGAAATACAGCGTAAATACCTGTAAATATAGCGTAATCAAGCATGGGACGGAAGTTTTATCGATTATCGAAGAAAAGAATATAAAGTATTTGTTTATGGTTTCCAAAGTACCAAGCATGTCTTCACTGCAATTACGAGCTCATGTGCCGCCCTTGTAAAATAATGCAATCCGCCGATTTGCTATTTACGTAGAAATGAACTTCTGAATGGACTCACGAGCCATTTAGGCACATTAACAACTTAAAGCTATCAATTTTATCTGCTCTACCTTTGTTGGAATTACGTTGCCTGCGAACTTCATTCAAAATTGTTACTCTTCAGTCTACGGTGGGATTAAAGAATTTATACTGTGTGATATAAAGTAAATAGCATTAGTTTTTTGTTTGCGTATAAGATGCGAAAGACATTTTGGTAATATGTCGTTAGTTTTAACGAAAACATATACCGAAATATTAAAATAATTGATCAAAAGTAATGAAATACTTGGACACATTGATAGTACATGGTTAGAAATAGCTAGCCAATCAATACTCTGTCTACATTTTATTGGAAATTCAATACCCTCAGCGCTGGATTTCCTCATTTAACACGGATGCAATAGTATCATAAAAGAAGGAAGGATAAAGAGAGTTTAAGGGCGTACACCCTTAGGACACGGAGTGGTGAAGAATGCGGTTTTTGACGAAAGAATTGTGGCTCATTTTTAATGTCCTTCTTTTCTGTACAACAAAGGGCAATGATTTTACTCGGTGAACTAATATTAGATTTATATATATATATATATATATATATATATATATATATATATATATATATATATATATATAAAACCATAAACACAGTAATCAACCCGAAGGTCGGTTTAGTAGGTGATGGTAGAGCTCACCCGTGTACCAAGCCCGACGGCGTGTGAATATTCACACATCAGGGTAGGGGGGCCAGTTCCTTTCCCTGTGCCGGTTATGGTTTCCCAGGAAGATCTGGTACCCGAAAAATCAACTAGCTTGGGTGGAGCTGCAGGTGCCCAAAGTGCCTTGCCCGGGAATCGAACCCGGGACCCTCTGGTCAGCAGCCCAACCCGCTAGACCACCGCGACCCGCATATATATATATATATATATATATATATATATATGTATGTATGTATTTATTAGAATTTATTTTTTAGAACTAATATTTCTGCCACCTTGTATTTTAATTTGCTCGTCTTTTTAGTTTTTTTGTAAGAATGTTTTCCTCCCTTTTCCCGACCATTCCCTTACTCTCCCTAATCCCTTACCCTATCCCACCTGTTGTTTGCACCCTCTGCCACACACCTTTTGGTAGGTCGCGGGGTATTTATGTGGATGGATGGATGAACTAGTCAGACTCATTTACCCTCACCAATATTAACTGTCAGCGACTTTCGTTGAGAGTAAAATTAAGTATGATTATCTACGGTTTGATCAGTTCTGTTTGTATATCGTTCTACTTTGCAAGTTCACTTAACGTTTCAAGGAACACCATAAACTCAATCAACATCAACTTATACCTTTGGAAAAAAGTACGAATTAAACGATTATGGCACCATTTGATTTCGTATATCTACTCGTACAGTGATTGACAGTGGTTCATTACATTTTCCATCGACATAACAGAGCATTTTACGAATTAAAAGTACGAAAGAATTAGCATTTTATCGTTATGCACGTAATGCCACCAACTATTTTCAATTCATTTGCCTTTACAGTTTCTCACAATAATTTTCTCCTGCCTAAAATGTTTTTAAATAAAGAATTAAATGTTCGCAGCTGATCCACTATCAGTATCACTTAAGTACTTTCATGACGATTTGTTGGACGGCTTCGTCTTGAGACAATCTTTTCCAAAGATTTTACATTATCTGCAAAAGGAAAATGATTAGACGATTGGCCAGCCTAGTCGAAACAAACGAAGAGAATTCATCCATCGGAAAAACAGTATCCATCAAATTACGCTAGGAAACCTCCAGAGATCACCCAGGTATAATATGAAAAAATGAGCCGCCTTGACCGGGAATGATTTTTACACTCTGAAATTGTTGCAATGAAATGCATGTTAGCGGATGACTCCGTTAAAAGTTACTGTTGCGGAATCTCCCGCAGTTTCTTGAAATATAAATCAAGAAGCCTAACAGTACATTATTTATTTTATTAAGAACACAATGTATACATCCACTGTTCTTTATTTGATGTATACATTGTGTTCTCAATAAAATAAATAATGAACATGACCATCCACAAAGTTGAGCCCGAAACAATAGAGAGCCTAACAGTCTTTCCCAGCACTGAAAGAAGTAATTACACATATATTTAATTCTCAAATGCTCCTCGAAAACATGTCCTATAGCGCCAAAAGGGAATTCAGGATAATCAGAAGCACTGCCAAAAGGGATGACGTGGTAGTATAGAACCGAAATAGGAGGTGAGGACACATGGGCAAATGGCAAATATAATAGAGCACAATAAGAGATGGCGGCGCGCGGTAGAAAGATTTTTTTTCTTTTGTCTTTCCAAGGCCACGAAAAAAATGGAGGAGTAGGAATGAGTTCGTAATGGGGAAAAGGGTGGATCATGGGGTTAGAGGGAAGACGGGAGAGAGATTAAGAAGGGATGGGGCGTGGAGGAAAGAGATGAAGGAGATGAGGTGGAGAAGGACAAGGTGGGTGGGGTAACGGGAAGGTGGGGGGATAGGAAGTGGAGAACTCATCTGAGGGGGAGGGACGAAAATTGGAAGGAAGGGAAGCGAGAACATAATGTAAGTCCTGCGAGCAAGAGAAGGGTGGGGCGAGGCAGTATGGAAGGTGCGTCGAAATTAAAGACCAGCGAAATTTAGACATCACCTTGGTTGACAGGCAGAATCATCCGGTCGGCTTGGGTGCCTAGCGATTTCTACGGCCGTGTAAGCTTTCTTTCGCGCCAACCGCACTTCGACATGCGCCAAGGACATTCCTCCCTCGGCCGGACGTTCACTCCTCTTCACAATTATGTGACTCGAAAAGAACAGTAAAAAGTTAATCGGGGAAATCCGCATCCACAGGTCAAATAATCTATTAATAACACAGGCCTACAAAATTTTTTTTTTGGCGCCGGGAATCTTTGTGCTGATTTTAACTATATTTGTAGAGCTGAATCCAAATATGAAATCCATTTTTATTTAACAGCTCTACTTTTTTAGATATGGCACATCTTACGATTAGTTGTTTTAATATTTGATATATTCCGGAAAATAATTTTCAAAGTTAAATAAATCTATAAGTATACTAATTTATAACCACTCTGCGGTGTTCCTTTTATTTTCAATAAACTGTCAATAAGCTTTATGTACATTTCTATATTGTAGGCCAATGAGATTAAAAAACAAAAATCGTTTGTATTGACTTCGGTAAAAGATGGCGAAATTAGTTCATAAGGTATCCGTTAGATGGCATCCACGTTTTCTGTTCTCTTGACAGCAATTTTTGTTTCATTATTTGCCCTTGACTAATCGGAGCAGGTGGACGGACTTTACTTCAAAGTGTAACTTTTTGTAAAACATCATCTAAAAATGAGCTCAAGTCGAAGATGCTGTGTTAATGATCCTGATGTGTTTTGTTAAGTTTGTGGGGAATTTATGGTTTGGCGCAATACCAATCGCTCATTCAACTAAAATGAAAGAAGAATACGATATAATAGCATTGGTCTTACAGAAGATAAAATACCAGGAATATCGCTGGGTGATTTGTGTAGATTTAAAAATGATGAACTTTCTTCTTGGGCAGCAAAGTGGCTACACAAAATATCCTTGTTTCTTGTGCCTCTGGGATAGCAGGGACAGACAAAACCACTGGATTAAGAAGGAGTGGCCTAAGAGAGAAAACTTGGTTGTTGGGAAAGAAAACATCATTGCTGAATCTTTAGTTGAAAGAGAGAAAATCATCTTACCGCCTCTACATATTAAACTAGGCCTAATGAAGCAATTTGTAAAGGCTCTTGACAAGGATGGACCATGCTTACTATTTATGGCTACTTAAGACTAAAGATACCCCATATAAGTATTGAAAAACTTAAAGCTGGTATTTTTGAGGGGCCACAAATCAGACAACTTACAAAGGATCCTGCTTTTGTCGAGTCAATGAATGAGATTGAAAAAATTAGTTGGATGTCATTTGTTGAGGTCATAAAAAATTTTCTAGGAAATCACAAACGTGAAAATTATATTGAGCTGGTAAACATTATGCTCAGTAACTTCAAATCACTTGGATGTAATATGATCACAAAAGTTCACTATCTACACAGCCACTTAGACAATTTTCTTGGAAATTTAGGAGACACAAGTGAAGAACAAGGTGAAAGATTTCACCAGGATATAAAAACAATGGAAGCTCGCTACAAAGGAAGATGGGATAACCATATGATGGCAGATTACTGCTGGTGCTTAAAACGAGACTGTTTGAACAAAGTGCACTCAAGAAAATCGCGCAAAAGAAGCTTCCGATGTGTTGAGTGACGTTTTTATGTATTTTTTTCTTTTCAATTTGTTTATTACAGTAAAAAATGTTAGTATTTGTGTTCAATTGTATTGTAAAATTCTGTTGTGTTTGTGGGTGATTTAACAGCCCTAGAAATAAATCAAGTCTTTATATTTAGTGGGTTATATTATTAATATAATATTCCCATATCATCACGTAGAAGATTTTTTACGTAAGTAACAACATATCTATATGTTGAAAACTATAGCTGATAGGAAAAAACTAGTGTCATAATTGGATTCAGCACCCCAATTTTTCTTTAAATCAGCATTAAAAGCTCCGGAACCAAAACCACTGTTGGGCTGTGTAATAGGCAATATTAGGAACCACGTAAAGTTCCTTCCCGTTTCTCTAGATCCGCGTTAGATTTGACCTCAATCGTTGGAGCCACGTAAAAAACTGATGCTATGATCACTAATTTTTATGGTAGAGATCAATTTTCCCAAAAAATAAAATAAAAAAACATTTTTGAAAGGGTGACATTAAAAGAAATTCACCTACTGGATAATAAAAGGAAAAAGCAGACCAAGAAAATCATCGGAGGATACGATCGATGAGATTCTAAAGACAAGCAATGATAGATACGTCGGAATCTGAAGATCAAGTATATGCCTTGTATATGGCTTTGAGAGAAGAGAAAGAAGTATACAGGGATATAATATGGAAGAAATTGAAGGCAACATGTTTCCTGGTAAAAGCGAAAATCAGGTTTCTTTGGCTATACCTATTCCGAAAGGGAGTTAAGTGAATCAATCGTAAGTGTGAGTGAAGGTGGAGAAGACAGTAACTGCCTCAACAGCAGCACAAAATTTAGTCTTCCTGTAATAAACGTAAATATTGCAGACAGTTTTCTTCTTCAGTTTTACCGAGTTTAACTCCTAATTCTTTGAATAAACAATTAACTTCCCGAAATAAGTGTTTTTAGAGTTGAATATGTGATAATGTTTTGTTAATTTTTCACCTTAAATATGTCGGGTTCGTGGAACTTTTCGCCGCTCTAGGAGCTTTATCAGAGGGGTGCGTTCTGATACTCCTGCATGCATTGGCATATCTTCTCTAAAGTGTTTTTTTTAGATACTAATAAAATTCTGAAAAAAAACACTTTTTTCAGATACTAATAAAATATTGAGCGGTAGTGGAATGTTAAAGAAGGTAATAGAGGGGAGAATGTTGGGCAAGCGAGGAAAGGGCAGGAACAGGATAGGGATGTTGGACGGGATGAAGGGAGGAAAGAAGTACACAGAGATGAAGAGGGACCTGATGTAGATTAGGTTGCTGGATTGGGCTTTGTTTGGAGTTGCAAAATGTTTATTTGATAGTTGTGTCCATCCAAAAACCTACCTTAACCGGTAGATTACCTAATAAAAAAACTAATAAAATTACACACATACGCCTTCAAATTGAAACTGGGCTTTGTTTTTCTTTAATCTAACAAAAAGAAATTATTTTTATAATAACAATCCTAGCGGATGGGGGGATTGCTCTACCCTTAAATCCCCACCAGCATCGCACTTATTAAGCGATTTCGAATGGGAAACTTTTTGCCTCTTGATCCCTCAAATTAGGACATTTTGTCCTATGAATCATCTTTGCCTTTCTTAATTAATGAAATATCTACATGAAATAGCGATTCAATCGGGCAGTTGGTTTCGTACAATAGTCTTTTTTGTTTTTTGCGTTGTTCATGAATGTAGATTAATGGAATCAATTGACCCAAGAAAATCTGCACTGTGGTTTGTATACATTACTTTTGCTCCAATTCGATGGTAAGAATCCGTGAAAAGTTTAAAAATCGTCATCATCTACAAATCTGTGACTAGGAGAACAGTAGATGTGAAGTAAATATTTCGAACGCCACCGAAAAAAATGCTGAAAATGTGGGAATTTTTCCTTTCAACATTTATATCAAGAGGAATATCCATATTCAAACACTAGAATTTTACGTTAAAATCAAATTTTAGGTATTATGACTGAGTATCATAGAATTTTCATATTCATGGAAAATAGGTACCATCAAAATATGACCCGATGATTTTTCCCATTGTAATATCTGAATTCTATACATCTACTTAAAGTAAAAAAGGGAAATTTTATTTCCCGTAACTTGCTTCTCTTCACCTATTATCATAAAAATTTTCAATTTTTACTCGCTACCCTACATAAATGTAGGACTTTGAAAATGGAAAATTTCTGTCTTTGATCAATTCTGATCGAATTTTCTAATAAAAAAGATTGACGCTTAGTCATTACTTTAAAATAAAAGACGGTAGATGGACTAAATGTTCCCTGAAAGCCAGTCTAAATTATATAGTTATTCCTTATGAGTACAACAATGCGTCAATATATAAACGACGGCTTTTATTTTATTTAGCTCAGATGGGCGACATCTTTCAATCCTAAGACGAAAATTTTACCCGATGTAATTTGCGAAACGCTTTCATGTAACTTTTGAATGAGAACAATATCTCATTTATCGTACCGTATAGTAACGTTCATCGAAATCAGCGAAAATGCATCACAAAAAAATGACACCGACGGAGTTCAGAATGGCGAAATGAAATTTTAAAACTTCATCTTATTATTTTCAGATATGATGCTACCGCAATAGTAATATAAGAAAATTTTTAAAATTTTAACCTTTCAATGTTATAAAAAAAAATGGTGATATCATATCGAATATCTAGTAACTGATGCTAGCGAGATGGCATATTCAAATGGGGAAAATACTCAGATTCTTACGAAAATAGTACTTGTAATTAAAATAACACTGGAAAGATTTGATTAGGCGATAGAAAAAATCCGCCCCTTAATAAATTAAATCTCCGACGTACACTCTTAATTACTTCCCATTTCATCAAATGCAAAATGAAAAAGTTCTATTTGAAATACATGAGCATCATGATTTTTTAATAAATTTAAATATATAATTCGCTCATTATATTCTATTAATAACTTTTAAGGTCTGCAAAAATTTTGCAAACAATATAAATATTCGTAAATTTGGAATATTTACCCATTTATGCAGCAGTTAACAAGTATAACTACTGTATTTAAAGAGGAATATAGTAGTCGGTGAAAGAGCATGAAAATAACGTTATTTACAGTATTCAGAACTTTCTCATGATGAATAAATTAAGAATTCGCGGTGAAATTATTAATAAAGAGCAGAAAAACGGTCAAAGCAGGTTTTTGATGAAAGCATGAATAAACATTACTAAACTTTTAAGCCCCACCTCAATCGATACTGCACACCATTGTAAATTAAATTGAAATAAGCGATTTTCTAACTCCACTTTTTACCGCCCTTAATTCTTTCCAATATACATATTCTTTTCCCCATCTACGACAACATATCTTACTCATTCTCCCCTCTCATCAGTCCTCAAAACTCCAATGCCACTCAGTATGCCCTGAATCCACTTTTGCCGCCTTCCAATTCCTCTCAACAACTTCTCCCTTCCTCTAACATGCCTTGTCTACCCTTAGCCATGCTAATAACTTCTTAACTGGTTTTCCTTTTAGCCAATTATATTTTTTTTAGTCTTCTTCACAACCGCATCTCAAAAACTTCCAACCTAGGCTTATGCTCTTGCCTCCTATACCAAGTTCCCGAGCCATATAACACTTTTTTCTACATCCAAGTGTTCAATGCTCACTTCTTTACATCCTTACTTGTACTTGGGTCCTCATGGCACCCATCCCCATCGTGCGATCTCCATTTCAAACACAATTCTTCTTTCTTTAATTCTCATTGAAAAACTTCCCAATTAATTGGAGTACCCATAACTATTCTAGTTCATTTCTATATTTAACTTTGCCTTCATATTTCTTGAGAACTTCACTACCTTCGGTGTCAATGAATGACTCGCGCAAACCCACTGGATCTTTAATGATCTTAGCAGTAAATCTAATTTATCGGATAACTAGAGCTTAAAAATCCACAAATTTTTATGACGTTAAGGAGGATTTGATACGTAGGTATGATAGATAATAACAAAGATCAAACATATTCCATTGGTCCGTATTGTGAGGATGCTTAACATCCTTATGCGCTCCATGAGTATTTACTTTTGGTCAAGGAAAATACCAACCGATACGTACGAAATGAAAGTCAATATAGGCGCTGGATTCCCTCAGGTATCAATAGGGATCACTGGAATTAACATCAATAGACATTACAGGAGCTATAATGTAGCAAAAGTCAATGACACAGCGGTTTTTTTACATTATTTACGACCAACCTTCATTGAAACAAAATGTATGCACCCATCCAATATACGATATAGCGAACTTATATCTACATCACATATCATATTAGTCCAAATAAAACTTATGCCCTTATATTCCCCCAAATGGAAGTAGAGACTGGATTGTGGACATATCTCTATGTGCAGGAAAAAAGGTAACCTTATTACAATTGTCCTTTGGCAACTATTCGTGAGAGGTTTCAACCGTGTTTGTCCAATTTACAAGTACATGTCAGGTTTACAAGTCCTTTTAATTTGCATACATGGAGTTTGTTTGATTCAGGACTTGTATTGCCTAAATAACACCTCACATCATTTCCGCGTCATGCTTGAATCAGGCTTACTGCGATCTTGTCACACTGAATTTAAGTTTTCTGGATTCAAAAGTTCGTAAGCTCGTTATGTCAAGCTCGGAACAAACTTCTAAACTTGCAAAGATGAGCTTGCTTAAAGTTAGATTTAAACCTAGTTTTTGCCGACTTTGAATGACTACATCTCCCTGGTCAAATATTTTTAATTAATTAATTCAACAAATTGTTGCTATTAAAAGTTTCACGTATTACTGTATAGACTTTTACGTGGTTAATGCATACTAATTAGGTACTTGGCATTATAATGCTGGTGCTTGGTTTATCGAGTCATGGTTTTTTTTCGATACCCTTCATTTAATAATCGCATTTCTTTGAAATCAACGGAGTAGTTAAAATGGGGGTGCGTCTTCTAGTTATCAGTCAGCTAGTAATCTTCTAGTAATTAGTTAAATGGTAATCCTAGTCCCAATTATATATAAATCTGAAAATGAATTTGCTTGTTTGTTTAGTTGGGGACACATCACGCCAAGAAAGTATGGAGTAAGTCCTTCTAAGGTCTTGCATACCCAGGGTAAAAATTTCAAAAATAACATGCCCTAGGTCCGCGTTGGGTATACTTTTCTGGAAATTCTGGAGCTTTAAAAAAAAACATTTTTTTCTTTCACACACAGATGGCAGCATATGTGTGGCTCAATTAAATTTCAATTCACTCACTTCAATGAGGAGTGACAATTAAACTGTCGCATTATCTATGTAGTTATTATATCATTTGAAACGTATGTTATGAACCAGCTGAGCATACGCTTCGTACATTGTAAACAGCAGCTGAGAAATTCAATTACCTCGAATTATTTCTATAAGAGATAACTTTAAAGTGCATCAGTTCGTTTTTTCCGAATTCGGTGTTCATTATGTCACGCAAAATCTGTCTATCTACCTGGTAACTACAAGCCACCGCTAGGGTGTGCTGCAGGAGATGATTACACACCAGGCATGCGAGATCAAACACTAAATTCTTCTTAACTTTTAGTTAGAATATAGTTTTGTAAATAATTTAGATCATCTTAGCTACAAGGTACATTCACTACGGTAAGTTAAAGCTTAAATATCTAGCGGTCATGAGAACATAAAAGTTACTAGGGGTTATGAGAACGAGTTAAGATTAGGATTGTCTGAATGGTTCCAAGAATTTCCGAAACTTTAACATAAAATTATACCAGTGGTGTAAAACGCTTTTCGGATTAAGTTTTTTCTCATTATTAACTTTTAAAATTATCAAGATTCTGTCCTTATGTTCGAGTTTGTTTTCAATTTATAATAATTCATTTACATCATCAATCCAGTTCATTCACATTTTAATGTTATTGGCTAGGATTCTACGCTTGTAGAGAACATTGCTGATTAAAATGTTCAGTGTTTTTAAGACTGATATGCAATAATTATCATCGAAATAATTTCTAAACCCTGGAACGCAGCAGTCCCATGGATAGACCGTTGCCCTGTTGACTGGAAGGCCTCTATTCGGTTCCAGGGGACGCCGCTGGGCACCCTCAGCTATCCACATTGTTCCTGCTCGCCACCGTTAAGGTGTGTGACATGCGGTTTTTACACACTAAGCATGCGACATCAAAAATTAGGTCGTTATTAGTTTTTAGTTACAGTGCATTTCTGTAAATTTTAATTCTGGTTTTGCTTTGTATGGCGCGGAAACATGGTCATTGAAGCATTATGACACAGCATGCCAAGATGGCACGGAGTAAGAGATTCTCATTTCTTGCAAGAATAAGGTAAAAATACACCAAGTAACATAGGCTAGGTGCGATTTGAATAAAATGAAATCTGGAATATTAATATATATATAAGTCCCGGTCGAGGAAAATATTTTATATTTGTGATCTGCTCACATCCGCCATGCCTACCTCTCTTGTGTTCGTCCTTTATGTGTGTTCCTTTCCCATTTTCCTTATCTCTATTTCAATGTGAATGAATATTTATTCGCCGTATGGCGGTATTTCGTGTTTGAATTTGTACTTGGCCAATGTGGCTCGTCTTTTCTTCTGGCTATGCGTGCCATGAAACGCACCGTTCCTATCATTTATGATGTTGTATGCTTGCTAACCTACTGTCCATTCTCCTCTTGTGTTTGTCTATTTCTCCTTTGGTGGGTGTAACAGCTCCCTAACGCCATCTTCTGGGCAATGATTTGGAGCACTTTGGTGCTTCATACTACCTTGATCAAAAAGTTCCCGGAATCATTCAGAAAATTAAAAATACAAGTTTATTCATCTAAATCTATATTGTCCCCTTCAAAGTAATCCCCATCGACTGCAACACACTTATGCCAGCGCTTGATCCAATCCTCGAAACATTTTTTATATTCGGTTTTCGGTATGTCCATCAGTGCTTCCTGCGATTTTTCCATTACTTCCTCTCGGCTGCTAAAACGCGTTCCCCGTAATGGTTTTTTAACTCGATTGAACAGAAAGAAGTCACAGGGAGCCAAATCAGGTGAATTCGGTGGCTGTTGGATGGTATTTGTTGCATTTTTCGTCAAAAAATTACGAATAATGATAGCACTGTGCGACGGTCTCGACGCACTGTGCGGCGATTTCTGGTCTCTTTCGGCGAATTGCTTCACGCAAACGTCTCATAACGCCCAAATAATACTCTTTGTTTACTGTCTGGTCTTCTGGCAAAAATTCATGATGCACTACACCGTTGTAATCCATGAAAACCGTCAGCATTGCCTTCTTTTTTGACTGAAAACGACGTGGTTTTTTTGGTCTCGGCTCATTTGGTGAACGCCATTCACTTGCCTGATGTCTGCATTGCGTGTCGTACTCATAAACCCACGTCTCGTCTCCAGTAATGATCCTTTTGATGAATGTGGGATCGGATTCAGCCTCGCAAATCATGTCTTTTGCGACGTCAACACGGTCTCTTTTTTGCATGAAATTGAGGTCTTTTGGCACCAACTTTGCTGCTACACGACGGAAACCCAAATCATTAACCACAATGTCTTGGGCGGATCCATAGGCAATGTTCAAGTCCTCCGCTATTTCTCTGATGGTTAATTTGCGGTTATTGACCAACATTTCTTTTACTTTATCATTTTTTCACCGACTTTCGATGTCGATGGTCTGCCACTGCGTTCATCATCTTCGATTGACTCACGACCACTTCTGAACCGCTCGTGCCACTGGTAAACGACCGTTTTTTTTTTAGAGAATCGTTGCCGAAACACTATTCCAACATTTCCAACGTCCGTGCGCCACTAAATCCGTTTTTTACGCAAAATTTAATACAAGTTCGTTGTTGCAAATTTAAATCCATTTCTGCAATTGTAAAAAATCGCCAACACACACAGAGATAGATGTACTCTTGGCTACGTAACTTTTGCAAATGTCAAGTTATGACACTAAGATTTAAAGGGAATATCAACAACAGATGTACCAATTTAACAAAAAAAACAGAACTCAAATCGGAACGATGGGAGCGCCACACGGTGGTTATTCCGGGAACTTTTTGTTCAAGGTAGTAAGATCGCGGATTTCAGTGTAAAAGTACATTTTCTCGATAGCTCAGGTGGTTAGAGCATCCGCCCGGCAAGTGGAGAGATCCGGTGTTCAAGTCCCGGTCGAGGAAAATATTTTTACATTTATGATCTGCTCACACCCGCCATGCCCACCTATCTTGTGTTCGTCCTTTATGTGTGTTCCTTTCCCATTTTCCTTATCTCTATTTCAATGTGAATGAATATTTATTCGCCGTATGGCGGTATTTCGTGTTTGAATATATATATATATATAGATATATTATTAGGTAATCTACCGGTTAAGGTAGGTTTTTGGATGGACACAACTATTAAATAAACATTTTGTAACTCGAAACAAAACCCAATTTAGCAATCTAATCTACATCAGGTCCCTCTTCATCTCTGTGTACTTCCTTCCTCCCTTCATCCCGTCCAACATCCCTATCCTGTGATTGGTTGAAAATACTGCATGAATTTCAACAAACAAAGAAAATTATAATTCAGAGACTAAATGTTTGGAGACAGATGGGCCTTTTGGGATGTTGTTAGCTATATTGAGACCCAGACCTGAAAATATACAATTTCATCCCTAAGGTTTTGATACTAAAAATATTCAAAGTCCCCGTTTTCACTATGTGATTTCAATTTGGGGCTATTACAGAAACTTGTTTGAACTAAAGTACTAAATTAATAGGATTAAAACTTCAGGGATTCTCCCGAAGGGAAACGCAAAGGGTGTCGATGTTAGATCTGAAATTACATTAAAAATACCGGAATTACTCCGGATATCGTATAAAAACTCATTTATATATTATTTCTATGTTGTAATGACCGTTGCTAAAGGATAAAATTAGGAAGGTTTTTGAAAGCAAAATCTTCTATTCAAAACACACTCTTCTAAATTAAAATTCGTCGTCTCCAATAAAAATTCTCTATTTTTAAAGGTTTTTATTTCACTTTTGGGACTACAAATTTACAAAATAATTCATTCTTTGCCTCCATTATATGGAGAAATTAAATAAATATTGACTCTTTGAACAATCTCCCTATTTCATCGAATATGTCGCCATCCTGATATAATATTTCACATTGTAATGGTTGGCAAAAATTCATTGGCGTAGAAACATTTGGGCAATAGGGAACAGTTCTTTTGAGACAATTTAGGATCAGAAACCTTGTCAACGAAATCTTCTTCCCATCCCACAAGGTTAAATGTCTTCGTCTCAGGCCTTAAACTCCCCCGCCCTTTCTCATATCTCATCCAAATACAGCAAAAATATTGAATAAATATTACGGTATTCAAACATATACTCAATTTTCGAGAAAAATTAGAGTTCGAAATCAAGACTTTAAAATATTATGACGCTATAGGAATTAATGTCTTTAATACTTAAACCACACCAACTTCAACTTCCTTTACGAGTTCTCTCGTAAAGGAAGTAGTTCGCACAGCATAGAAAATGTGTATTTTCCCAAGTACAAAGTCTGTCTCTAAAGTGGTATGACATTTTTCCCTTTAATACTTAAACCTAATTAATGCCTTTAATACTTAAACCACACCACACACCAACTTCAACTTCCTTTACGAGTTCTCTCGTAAAGGAAGTAGTTCGCACAGCATAGAAAATGTGTATTTTCCCAAGTACAAAGTCTGTCTCTAAAGTGGTATGACGTTTTTCCCCGATAAACGGACGGACGGGCGCCGGTTTCTCTGGGTGGGTTCGAGGGAGGGGAGTCTCAGGAAATGCTGGTGGCCGGTGTTAGTTGGCTCCCAGCCTTTGCGGAGTCGGGATCATTCGTTTGCGAAACCTCCTTACGCTCCGTCATGAACCAGTTATTGGAACAGAGCTCCGCCATCAAATTTTGCGTGAAATTGAACTAAATAGGGATACTCAAAACATGCTCAAGGCAACTTATGGTGATAGCGCCATGGGTGGATCGGGTGTTTTTGAGTGGCTCAAATTGTTTCTGGAGGGTAGAGAAGATATTGAAGACGCCGAACGTTCAGGACGGTCTTCGACCCGAAAAAGTGACAAAAATCTTGAGAGAGTGAATGCTTTGTTGGACAGGGTTTGCAGATAGAGTTCGAATGGCTTCTGATTAACTTGGCATCCCTAAAAGTGATTTTCAACGACCTGTGACCGAAAACATGGACATGGGAATGTTGTGTGCGGCGAGTGCTCTCGAACGAACAAAAGGAGACTTGCACACGGGTCTGCCAAGAGCTGCTCGACCATTTGAGTGCCTGCCTCAGCCACCCTACAGCCCTGACGTTGCCCCATAAGATTTCTTCCTCTTCCCCCGCCTCAAATCTGAAATGAACGCCTGAAATGTGTCGCGGAAGGCATTGAAAGTACTTAATTGGGTTATGCGGAACTAAAAAGGAAGTAGCTTAGCCACTAAAGAAAAAGCATATAAGGTACTGGTTAAACCTATCCTAGAATACTCGTCCATAGTATGGGATCCATATGAGGAGGGACATTAAAATGATAGAAGAAGTACAAAGAAAGGCAGCAAGATATGTACTCGGAAAGTACAAAAGAGTGTCACGAATATGTTGGATGTATTGAATTGGGAAAGTTTAAAAATAGAGGAAAAAGATGTAGGTTAGGCGCGATGCACAGAATTTTTAAAAATGACGAAGCGTGGGAAGATTTATGGAAAGAGAAAGAAAAACCATACTTTAAGGGGAAAAACGACCACAGTTTTAAAATAAAAATAAGAACGCAAAAAACAAATAAGAAAAAATACTCTTTTTTAAACAGAACTATTGTTGAATGGAACCAGCTGCCTGGAGGTTTGAGCCCTTTCCTTCCAATTTTAGGAGCTTTAAGAAGAAGTGTAAAGCAGCCACTGGGTGATAAACCCTTGACCAGTGATTTATATACTATTGTAACTGTTAAAATATTGTTTGCATGTTATGTGACCGTTGCCACCAGGATAAATGCCTTATTGCAACGAATATCATCAAATAAATAAATAAATTCCAAACACGCGACGTTAAAACCGAAACGGACGGAAACGTGGTCAGCGTGTTTTGTCAGTCACTAAAGCGCCGTGGTCTGATACAATTGGTCGATCTAGAAACATTTTTACTCCTAGGGACTGACGGAAGCGTACTCTATTGAATTGTTCATGAAATAAAGATGATGGGAACATAAAAATCCGTGCTGAAAGGACCCCACTACGGTTCGGTGGAATCATTACAACAGCCCATGGCGAGGGAGCTTGGCATCATTCCGGGCGCCGCCTTTCAGAAGTGAGGGGAAAACCCACTTGTTGCGGTGTGTGAACGCACAAGGGTGCTACTTCGAAGATTTTGAGTGAATGTATCAATTCTGGCAATAATTTTTTATAAATGCACTCAGTCCTACTACTTTTTTAACAGACTCTTGTCCAGCCATCGAGGTTAAAATTAAACATCCCGTTCATGCTTATCTTTACGCTGATGACGTTGTGATCATAATGCCTGCAAATTCCAGGAGAGAAACAGAAAACATCGCAAAGGAATGTTGCCATATAGTGGAGTCATGGAGTGCGAAAGTAAAATCAAACATTTCTGTTAATAAGACCGAGTACGTCGAGTTCGGGAAAAAATTGTCACGAAACCCAACTTTTAAAATGTGTGGTCAAAACATTCAAAGAACCTCCATATTCAGACATCTGGGCTTTGAATTCGATGACAGGCTAACATTCCAAGAACACCCAAATTACGCAGCAAGCAAGGTCGAGAAAATATTTAACTACTTAAGAAGGCTGTGCAGAAACAGATTTGGCATCACCACAAATAGCCTAAGAACTATATACAACGGAGTCACTATCCCAATATTGGCATACGGCAGTGGTGTGGAGAGGGGGTTAAATTACAGCAGAATCCGGAAGAAACTGGAGGAGACCCTAAGATCTTGTCTAATTGCAATATCCTGGAGCTACAATACGATCTGTAATGAAGCTCTACAAATAATAACTGGGATACAGCCGATCACGTTCTCAATAGAGGAAAGAAGAATTAAGTCACGGGTGAAGCAGATGGAAGGATTATTAGTGTGAGAAGCTTCATTAAACCCCAACCTTTTAAATACATTGATATTTATTATTTTAAAACGTTTCCTGAGTTCGTTATTTTATATTCTTGAAATAAATTCAAAAGTAATACTTACAGCAAATTCCTCGGAGTTTTTACTATGGAGATGCAACCAGAGTACCACGAAGAACTCGACGCCTCTTCTAGGAGACATCTCTGGAAACAAAAGAACAAAACTCAATAAATGGCCGCCTTTTGGTTGCTAGGGCGTGATTAATTTCATTTGCCCGGCGCCGTGTTCCCACTTAACCTTCTTACAATAGAAGAGTAAAAGGTAGCAATGAAATAATAATGTACCCCTTCCCGATTCAGGCGAATGATTTTTACTCTCTGAAATGTTTTCATTGTACTAACAACGCGCCTTTAACAACGCGTTCCCCGTTGTTAAAGGCACGGTAGGTAAATTATGAAAATTAGCGTTGACGATAACTCTTCTTCTCTGGATAATTTGTCCGGGTTAATATTACAGTAAGAGGTCGAAGTTATAACAACTCAGCATTTTCCCTAAATGTTAATCAGGCAAATAAATGCAATGCATTTCTAAATTAAACCTCTCACACAAAATAAATTTGATACATTGAGAAAGATAACTACATTCCTTCCAAAGCACAAGCAACGTTAAGTTCACAATAGAATAAATTAGGACGATTAACATGAAATGGTGATGATAGAAGTTTAAACAACATTAATATAGACTATTTTATAATTTTACCATATAAATCGGGGACAAGATCAACTACAGGAAAGGATTACTTTACTTTTATTTCGCGATTAAAAGCTAGGTACTATAGTTCGAGCGAGAGAAGAGGCAAAATATTCAGGCGCTAACCATCGTGACTCGAACACTGAACCCTTACATTTCAGTAGCCATTTTTATAATAGTGTTAGTTAAAACAATAGAGATATAAAATATTTACCAGGATTAACATTCAGAGGCCTTAAGGTCAGTCCATATCAGTTCCTCCTAGATTTGTATCGCTAGGTACGCCCTCTCAAGATCTTATCAAAATTTGAAAAACAAGGAGCGAAAATTCGCGCGATTTAATTAAAATTTGTGGGCATGCGTAATACTATGTAGACAATATGAATCTTTTTTTAAGTAAATAAATGGTGTAGGACACAAAAAAAAGCCTTTGTCATCGCCGATGGCAGACTCTTAATTCTTGAGTTCGGTCTAGTGTCTGCCAAAATTCCTCGCATCTTTACCGAGGATCCTTCTATATCAAATTGGTACTTCAAAAGGACCGTATTAATTTTCTTCAGATTAGATAGTTCTGAATTAATATCACTGAATTTTTAAAACAGTAAGCATTGTCACTGTAAATATAGAATGAACGTCCCTACGGTCGTAAAGCAAAGAAAACGACATAGCCGAGACCGTAAACTTGATTGGCAATAGGTTGTAAAGGGGTTAGGATCACTGGTCACAGTGGCTTTTGAAAACATATGTTCCCATGGGATCAGATCAGACGCTGGTGACCTGTTCTTAAATGTTCAATGATGTTACCAAAGAACTAGTTCAAATATCTGTTAACAAGGAACTAATCAGGATGCCGCTTCTCAATGACAGCCTGAGTTTTTGACCATATGCTGAGAAGATCCTTGACTGCAGTAGTAGGAATGGTTCCAGTATTTCCCTCTTCTTAATGAAATTTCCTCCGAGTTGTTTCTGCTGCTGCCAAAACTCTCCCAATGTCAGCTCAGACCTGTGATCAACCACTAATTCATTGGCATCCTCTTCAATAACTTTCAAACCCATGGGCCTAACCAAAGATGAGATGTCAGGGAAAGGTGACCTACAAACCTCCTTGCTGCAACACATTCAGGCCATAGATTTTTCAAGGTGGAATTCTTTGGTTTAAATAGCCCTTCTCTCAATACTTTTTCGATGATTCTTAGGTAATAGAGGATACTGTAATAATCCTCTCAAAACACAAAGTCCCAACGATTCTCTGAATGGTATATGACCAAAGGTTTGATCCTGCAGTCTTCACAATTATTTCCACACAGCAAGAGAGTAAGGCAGTCTTCCATTGGCTTATGGCCTGTAATACTTTTCTTTCTTTGAGACGCACATAATCCTGTGCATCTTTTTCTGAAATATACCAATTTCATTAAAACTGTACACTTTGTTCAGAACATACCCGTCATTCTTCACAAACATCTCTATTGCTTCCAAATTGGAACGAGCAGCCTCTCCATGTTTAAAACATTAAATATACCAGTACTTCTCTTTAAGTAATTGAATCACCCTCTACTAACTTTCTCCCCATTTTGAGCAGCCCGCATGTCTTTCACTGAATTATCATGGAGCACCTTGACTTCCTCATAAGTTTCAGTCTCTGAAATCCCATCACCAGCCATATGATTGTCATTCATCCAAATCAAGAGTTTTCCCACTTCTTCCATACTATTTGATCTCCTAGTGGTTATTGCTGCAGCCCCTTTATCCATCACATCAGCTGCTAAGGTAGTGTATTCATTTTGCAAAATCCTACAAACTGTCAATTTAGGCATCATGAACTTGGGAGCAAGATTAATCACACATGTACAGCTTTCATGCTTCGTAATAAGATCTTTCTCAACTTCAATTGCAGCTCTAATAGCTTTCCTTTTAATCGCATTCCTCATGCTTTCTAGAGCCCATAGCAAACACAGTAATTGTCTATAATATAAAAATAACATCAAGCTGCCACAAAAGCAACAAATTGAGAATGAAAATCACATGATATTGTTTCACTAAGGCAATGAACCCCAGTGAGTCACATCACAAGGAAAAAGCAGGCTACTGACCAAGGATGAATTTAAAAAAAAAGGGTTGCTTATGCAGATTCATATTTGCCATAAGACACTGATTAAAATAATGCATTGAGGATAGTTATTGACCAACCTATTCCATAGGAAAACCATTCTTTTTCATGCATTAAAAGAGAATATGGAATTCTCAGGGCTAATGAATGTAATAATGGGAAAGTACAGAGAGTACAAAAATGTTTAAATTAAAACATTGAATTCTATTGACAACCTTTGATTTTGTGACACTAAACACTTTTCAGAAAGCCAAGGTATTAAACACACACACACATGGTTGTGATTGTAAAAATGTACATAGTACATACAAAATTTAGAAGTTCATATGTTTTCTAAAAGCTTGTGGAGTCCATCCTGAACACAACGGCAATTGGTAGACAATCTAAGATTATGAATTTGAGTATTAACAACCATATCCTTTGACTGCAATTTGAGCCTGTTACATAAATAATTACCAACTGTATGTGGGGAATTTAACTTCAGTAACATTTTTAAGAGGATAAAAATTGTTACTGTTAACTCCTTAAAGCTGAAGGACATCATAGCATTTAATTTGTTCCAAAGACACATCATAATAGCATGAGAGGTACATGCTGTATCCTTGAATTCTACATAATACATAAATAAAGCTAATAATATTATAAAAGTTTAATGATGACAACCATTTCTCACAAATAATTAAAAGTAATGACTTTGGAATAATAAAATTTAAGATGATTTATCAACTGTAGTTGGCCAGCAGCTTGCATTCATTTTGACTCAACCATAAAAGACTTAAAAAGTTATTTCAAATTTTGAAAAAAAATAACTACTAAGTAATAAACATACAACTAATTCACTGTTTTAATTTTCCAAGCAATCACAATTTCCATCAGAGGGTATTTGGTAACATCATACCTTGCAAATAAAAAAATACAGATATCAAAACCGACATGTAAATTTCCTTAATTCCAAAAAAATTAGTCAATTTTTTTAACTGAGTCTAGCGATTTCTGTTCTTACTTAATGACAGAATTAAAAGGAAAATATACAGCATGACATTAAAGCATGATTTTGCTTTGTTATCAAGAAGGGTTTGAACATAGCAAGACGGGATTTGCTGACTGCAGATAGCAGGAGAATTGTGCTTGATGCAGATACATTGCAAGGCAAGTTGTCAAAATGCAGAAAAACCTTGATTGGATCATAGTTTGAGAATACTTGCCATCTTTAGTTCATGCTTACACTCCAACCATAGGAAGTATGATAAAAATACATATAAAATTGTTTTTAAAATATATTCTTCAATTTTAGAATAACATGAGCCAAAAACTGGGTCTTGAAACAAATCAAGAATCATCAACATCACATTCTCCATCTGTACTGAAAGAACTGCTAGATGACCCATCATTTCGTTGAAGAAATGCTCCAATAACAGTGCAGATTGCAGTTCCACATTCACAAGGCACGGGATGGTCCTCTTCCACTGGATCTAAAGCTTCCAGATGAATTGCATAACGACGAGGATAAGACAAATCACGCCGAAGTGTTATATTAAAACCAATTACCTCACCATCTTCCACCTTCCATGGATGAGATACGTCAACATTGAGGTCTCTCTTGATCTCTTGATCAGTGACACCACAATCATTAGCATCATTACCACCATTAGCAACGTTAGGTATTGTATGTGGCCAAATAATTAAAGTCTGTTTCCAGTGAGTTGAGATGCTAAAAGGTGACGTAGACAGAATTATTTTGTCCTCCTCCTTTTGAGTAGCAGTAGTGGCATTTGAGGCACTAAGGGATTGGCTTTCATTCAAATCAGGAAATTCACAGTCAAACCAGATACAAATACCACCATACTCGCCATCTCTATTTACGGACATGAATTTTCGAGCTTCCAACAAATCGAGCTCATTTGTAGTGACTTTGGATAGATCTAATGTGAATAGCTTAGTTCCGCTGGACAATAAGTCACTTTCCTGAACTGACGTTGATACCTCTGGAGTGTTAAACCTTTCCCTAGTAATTGTGCGGAATATGCTTTTCATCTGGAAACCAGAAACATCATCCCAGAATTCTTTGTCTTTCTATAAGAAAAATAGAAAGCATTCATTAAAAAATAAAACAATGTATTTTAACATAATAGCAACAGCATTAATACACATAAGTATCTTTGCATTTACACTTGACTAATTTTTATGATCATCACCAACCAATTCATACATATCTATTCTACCACAACAAATTTCCATTGTAATACATTTTAAGCCATTAATAACATTTTCAAAAACACTTTCATTAACTTGGTTAACTTTAATGGATTGAAACCCATTAAAAATTGAAAGCAAAATACACTGAATGGAAAAAAAACAACTGCATCTATTTTGACTCAGGAAGTTAACATTTAAATTATTTATTACTGAAAAGCCTTTGAATATGGCATATTAGTCACTGAATATGATCTGAATAGCATCTTGATTGTTTCGTTGGTTTGCTTTTGAGATTTTTCTTTACAGCATATCCTAAAACATAGGAAATTAACTTTTAGATTAGGTAGGCTTCCCAATGAATCCTTAATCACACCTTTCCTGTCAACCTAGGGCATCTTCTAAGGAAGACACACTGTCATTAGCCACTTATTAAAATCATTCAATCTATATTACATGCAAAATTCATTCTTTAATAGCCTTAAATTGCACATTTTGCCAAATACTTTCAGGAAAAACACACATAAGAGATTGGGTGGAAATATAGATTGAATTTCTGGCATCTTCCTCTTTTGCATTGTTATTTAAATTACACAAGAAAAAGTAAATTAGCAACCTAGCAAAACCAATACTGCAGATAGTTCTGGTACAAATAGTTATTAGGGGGAAGGGGTAGCAGCAGGGTTTGCCTATGCAGGAACAGCTGAATACCCTAGTATAGACAAGGATAGACAAAACGCCAATCATGTGGTACATTTTTGCATGACAAATGACTCGAGATATTAAAAAATCTTTAAGACCAATAATCCCTAGTTACGACAAATACATTTACAAAGTCATATAAATCTAGAGTGAGGATGAATGTGAATAAGATAAATGGTCTTCAAATAACAAGATAAGTTTTAAGGCAATTTTCCTTTTCATATTATTCTAAAAGATTAACTTTTACTTCTTTTGTTAAAGATTGTGAACATTTTGGTTTAAAATCACTTCATTGACCTTCCTACAAGTGTATGGTGAACCCAGATATTTTGATTAGAAACATGAAAGAGTTCCTGTATGCCTTGATTGTTCCTGATATTTTCCAGGCAGTTAGTCTTGTAACATTTTTTTATTGGCATGGTAGTCATTACATTTGCTCATACATAAATCACCCATCCACATTTTTGAGACTGTCATTAGAATTAAATTATAATTTGCCAAGCGTTAAGATTGCATGAATGGGAGTATCAATGGAGAAAAGTATTGCATGGTATATAAAAAGGAAAATTTACAATGCATTATTATCATGTACTCTTTCCACACCATATATTCAAAATTATGAACTTTTAAGTTGAATCTCAAAATAGTTTCTGTATTATAACATCACCCAGATTGAGGACTGCATTTGACATTAATTTCAGCAATCAAAGAGATAAAACTTTTTTTTCACTCTATTATAATTTTGAAGGAAAATATGAAAGTGAACCTTAGAACTGCAAATTGATAATTAAAAAGTGTACAAATAGAAAGTTGTCAGTTTTGAACAGCACTTTCAATTTATTTTGCAAGATGTGTGAATGAAGGCTACTTCCTTTTTATGTGATCACAAATGGCTAATGACTAATAGCAGGAAAATTTCTCTTTTGCCATAATTTCCAAGACAGGTATTACTGGTGGAAACATGGATTATTTCTGGATTGGTGTCATTTTAACCCTCATCAATCACAGCAGAGAGAAAACTTACCAGCAAGCACGATAATACTTGATAATCTACATTAGGGATGAGCAGCATCAAGTGCTTTCGGGCAAAGCTGGACTTAGGGCAGAGAAAAGATGGGGCAAAGTAAACAAGGTTCACTGAAAGGTTTTGAACAACTGCTCATCAATTGTGCACTTAACTACTCACAATCTATGCTTCAGCAGTACTACAGGTTCAAATATGAGGGACTAGGGAAACAAAGAGAGAAGAAAACAATGAAACAGTAGGGGTTAATCAACCAGTATCAAATCACACTGATTTATCACTGATCAGTAAGTCAAACATAACAAAGTGATCTCAAACATCAGTGTTGGCTTATCAGTGAGATAGTGCTGGGGTCTATCATGAGATGATTAACTTAATTAATATGGAACCATTTTGCTGGACTCCCCATTTCTTTCGATTAAAGAAATAGTCACTCATCATAGCAATCTACACAGGTTGCTATGACAGGTGAGGGTCGAGTTCACCTTGTACCAACCCCTACAGCATGTGAATTACATAATTTAGGATATGGAGTCTGTTCCTTTTCCTGTACTACCAATGGTTTGCCAGGTTGTACCAGAAAGACCTGGTGCCCCCAAAAATAATAACACAGTTAGGGTATGTTTAAGGCTGTTCAGAGGTGTCAATTTGAAGCCAGAGCGTTGATTGGTTACCTAACTACTACGTTACCATGCCAAAAAATATTGAAAAATGAAAAATAAATTTTAAAAAATGTTATTTGAAAGAATTCGAGTGACATACCTGTATTTCTTCCAATAAAGACACTGGAGTACTACATGGGGCAACATAAATGATTGCTTTGTCTGGAAAAAGTTTTCCATTTGGTTTTAGGAACTTATCTCGAGCCACAATCACAGAATCAAGCATTGATTCATGAAGCAAGTAAAATCCCATCCATTCTGACACAATTATATCAACTTTGGTACTATTTGGAAGGCACACATCCTCTACCTTTTGGTGTAGTACCTATAAAAGAAATTTTTAGGAGTCATGATTGTTTCCTTATGGACACAAGGGCCCTTATATGTAAAGTGTCAAATTTATACATCATAAGTTAACATTCAATAACAAGCATTCGAACAGACAAAAAATCTATAAACATTCAATTACTTATTACTAATAAGAATATTATTACATCATTTAGTTGACCCCAATCAATGAGGCACTAATTTTTTCAAGAAAAAAACACATTTTACAAAAGAAATCAATAAAAGGTGAATAACTATGGAGAGGAAATACATACTCCAAATGGCTAATTATCTAAAGTAATAAGTTTGTTTGTCAGTTTAAGCATAGCAAGAGTGTCCCTAATACTTCCTAACAAAATGGATGTGCTTTAATGATGGAACTATACATACATTTCTGAACACAATCAGATGCATGCTGATACAGTCAAGTTCTTCAAAGATATATTGGGCAGGACTATCAATGGATTGCATTATTAGACACATGTGCCCATCAACTGCCATTTACTACTGGATTCATTTGAGTAGTGGCTTGGATGAAAATCAGAGGAGAAAGGCATCTGTTTCCCAAGAGTTTTTGGATGTTCGGCAGGTTAATGGCTATGGGAAATTCGAAAATGAATCTTAGAGTTGAGTAATGCATCTTGCTGGGATATCCTCATGATGAAAAGGTGCATAATCCTGGAACTTATGTAGAAAGAAGATAATGTGAAATCATGAGAGGAAGCATTCCCTCACAATTTTATTACCTCTAGCTTGGGAAAATCTATTAATACTTATATAAGATAAAATAGATAGATAATCTAAGATATCCTCAATATGTAAAGGTAAATCATATTTGGAGTTTTGAAGGAAGTTGATAACTGGAAGTTAAGATGTCAAATTCCAAGATGTCTTTCCCTTCAAAATGGCATTTCAGGAAGAAACACTGACAGAAACAGCCTTAAATGAAGAAGACAAGATTAGTGAATCTAAGGAGGCAGCTATACTGACGGTTAAGGGGAGGAAACTCATGTGAAGAACCAAGAAATCTACCTGGAAAATCAAGTATACATAGAACCATGAGTAGAAGACCCAAACTAAGGTGTTCCAAAAGATCCTAGAGGGAATCCTGTTTCAGGAAGGCCTAGAAGATACTAAGTCCAGTCAAGATGATGCACATACTGCAGCAAAGGTCTGTTGGCATTATTGCAGTGACTTTACAGGTGCAAGTGATGAACCTCCGGTAGTAGAAGAGGTCCTGAGAAGCAATCCTAATTCTTCTTGGAAGGAGGCCATGGATGAGGAGATATGACACACGAAGAAAAATGATGCCTAGGTAGTAGTGGAGAAACCTGAGAAAGTAAGAGTAATTCAAGCCAAATAGATTGACAAGCTGAAGAGAGACAACAATTGAGGAATATTAAAATTCAGAGCACAGCTAGTGGCTAGGGGTTTTCAATTAATTCAAGGCATAGATTACTACAATAACATTGCAAGCTAACATTTGCTAGCCCACATCTGAGGAAGCACATCCTTACAATTTTATTATTTCTTGCTTGTGAAAATCAATAGGAAATAAATCAAACGCCTTTTGTAATGCTTGCTTAAACAGTGATCTATCTGCTTGATACAGGTAGTATGATATACGTATAACAGCCACCATGCTATTAGATGGGAGGGGTTGGTGCTGACAAATATATTTGCAAGCAATCAAAAAGCATTTATGGATTACCAGTCTTCTAAGGAATGGAATGAATGCTTGAATCAAATCCTGTTTGAACAGTTTCAAAAATGAAATTTGATCATTGTGCTTATTTCAACTTAAATGTTATGCTTGCTATTTTGTTGATGATTTTTTTATGTTAGACAATACAGCATAAGTTAAGAATTATCAGATGGCACCGCCAGAGAGATTACAGATTAAGAATTTACAATTTGCTTTTACTGTAAATTCATTGGTATCAACACTATATACGAGGGTGGTTCCTTAAGTACCCGGCCTAACCTAAAGATGGCGGTAGTTGTTTGAAAAATCACTGCGCTAGAAAGTACACAATCTATAAAAAATATGTTTCAAGTTTGAAGATGCCACGTTGCTTAGTATTTGTTTGGCAGCCATCAATAGTGAATGTTTTCAGTGAATTTGTAAAAATTGGTCATCGTTATGTGATACAATACTTTTATTTGAAAGGCATCAGCCCAACCAATTTAACAGCTGAACTGGACTCTACTCTGGGTGAGTCTGCTCCTTCGTTTACAACAGTACAATATTGGGGAGCAGAGTTTAAATGAGGCCATACGAGCTGTCAAGACAAGCATCACATTGGTCAACCAAATGAGGTGATGACTCCAGAAATAGTGAAGAAAAACCACAAAGTGATACTGGATGATCGTCGATTGAAAGTGCTTGAGCTAGCAGACATTTCAAAAAATGCAGTACATCACGTATTAATTGGAAATTTGGACATGAGAAAGCTGTATGAAAGATAGGTTTGCTCACATTCGAGCAAAACCAGTGTCGTGAAGATATTTCAATTGAGTGTTTAGCAAAATTTCACAGCCACAAAGCAGAATTTTTGTGCCATTTCATAACCATGGATGAAACATGGGTCCATTAAAGAATAATCAAAACAATGGATACAAAAGGGAGAACTGGCTCCAAAGAAGGCAAATATCATTTCACCTGCAGGCAAGGTCATGGCATTGGGTTTTTGGAATGGGTGTGAAATAATTTTCATTGACTGTCTTGAAAAAGGAGAAACAATCAACGACAGTATTATGCAAATATATTGCAATGCTTGAGCAAAGAAATCAAGCAAAAGTGGCTGCATTTGGCTAAGAAGAAAGTGTTGTTTCATCAAGACAATGCACCACCTCACAAATCCGTTATTGTAATGGCCAAAATTCATAAATTAAAGTTTGAATTGCTACCTCATGCACCCTATTCACCAGATTTAGCCCCCTCAGATTATTTTCTATTCGCAAATTTGAAAAAATGGCTCGGTGGTCAAAGATTTTCCAACCGATGTCAGCAGTTAATGGCTATTTTGAGAAGCAACAAAGTTCTTCGAAAAACTTGTTCGACATTGAATCGAACTTGTTGAACATCGCTGGGAAAAGCATATAGAGCTGAAAGGAATTATGTTAAAAAATAAATACGTTTTTTCCAAAATTTTTTATTTCTTTTTTGGGTTGGGTAATTCTGGGACCACCCACATACACGATTTTGTATTCTGTATCTATTGACCATATTAATTACATTGATATAGCTTTCAAGGAATTTGATATCATGAATTGTAAAGGAGCACCTAGTTGTTTGCCTGTAGGGGGGTGATCCTAAGAACAGCTTGCATGGGGGGAGTTGTGGCCCAAAGTAAACACATGGCAATTGAGTGTCTATTATATTTAGCAACTTGATCGAGGCCTGAACTGGCATTTGTCGTAAGTGAGATGGCTAGATTTAGAGAAAAACCTACTGTTCATGCATTGTTGGAAGTTAGTGAATCAAATTTTTAAGGGTCTGATCTGAATCAGATCAGAGACTTAAAGTTAACATATTGTGCAAGTAATCAAAGGTTTCAAGTGTCATGAAATTCAGATTTCTATGGTGAAGAAGACACTTGATCAGACACAGTGTAATGCTGATCCTCACTAAAGAAGCTGTAAATTGGACCAGTCAAAAGCAATCCTTTACTGCTACAACCTCTTAGACTGATAGAATACATTGCGATGGCTGAGGTAGCATCTGAAACTGATTAGCTTCTGGGTTTTTTCATCAAATCCAGCTAAGTTAATTTATCTACTGTCTAGCAGTATTGTTTGCATAAAATTTAAGTGTCATTGCAAACTTTGAAAGTGAGAGTTAGCAAGCAAAATAATCAATTTAAGCTGAAGTATTGTTACAGAAACAGTGCAATCGGGAATGGTAAAGTTTAAGTATGTTAAATCTTGTAAGCAAATAGCTTATTTGTCAGTCAAAACCTTTCTAGAACCAAAGATTGATCAAATTGAAACACTTGGAATTTTGCTTGCTTTTGGAAATTTGGATATTACTCGCTTGGAATTCGGTACTTTTTTTAAAGTTGTTTTTGTATGTTGTCATTCTTCTTCTGGTGAATAAGTAAGTTTTTGAGAAGTAACACAATTCATGGGGTAACATTTTTTTTTACCATATGAGGTATCGGTTTGTTCAAAATGTAATCACTCACTTAATGCAATGTCTGAGAGAGGTATTCAAACTGGATATTCTATTGTGTTTGGCCATTCATACCAGACAATTTTTCATACATATATGAGTAATTCAATGTTCAGTTTCTAAATTGTGTAATTTATTTGTAGAGAAATATATGGGAAGTACATGAGTGGCAATCATAGAAGTTGGTTATGTCGGACCCCTTACAATGAAATCATCTCAAATGCAAAATTAATATAAGCTTAACCACATAACTATTAAGTAAGCATGTAATTGCAAGCTCTTCATGTCATAAAAGCGTATTTTGACCAGTTCTGCCTTCTACATCTGGCAACACTGCTATAAAAGACAAAAATACTAATATAATAAGCCTCAAATTAATACAACAATTAATAGCATGATTGCATTATCAGTAAACTGCAGATTATGAGTAAAATGGTGATGTGCATTCAGTGTGAGCAACTTCCTATAGTTAAATTTCTCATGGCAGATGGTTAAGTCCCCATTAAATAATGATTACTATGGTGATGCCTGTGTGGATTTGAGTACTCTCAGGTGGGCAAAAAGTCTGAAAGGCGCCAATTTAGCCATGATAAGCCTGTATGATTGAACCCATAGAAGAAATAGATGCACACCAAAAACCACACACGGATGAAGTGAGTCATGTAAACTGCCTTGCCAAACAGAAAGTTATTGCCACAATGGCTGGGATTCGCCTTGAGCTATCCCGCCAAATAATCCTGACTCCTTGATTGAAATAGTACCAATACCTGGCAAAGAATGATTCTTCATCATGACAATTCTCATCTGTGTATGACTCTACAAATGCAGGGACTCAAATTTCAATATATTTTACCAAACTAGCCATACACCTCGATCTTGAATGCGAATTTTTTCTTTTTTCAAACTTGAAAGAATACCAGAAGGGAAACCATTACACCAGTGACATTAAAGTGCAAGCATACGTGCATCACTAGTGATGGGAGAAGACACCAGATTTCTTCATTAAGAGGATTCAACAACATGTCTCATGTCATTTGGACAGGGATGTTGACTCTGAGAAAGTACATGTCACCCTCTGGTATAGGCCACTCAAAGCATTCAGCAGAAAAATACTTTATGCAAATATATCTTGCATGTTATAGAAGTTATCTCACAGAAGGTAGAACTTAATAAAATGGCCTTGTGTTTTGATTTTTAGCGTAATTGGTAACCTGGATTCTGACAAGGATAGTTCAATGAATAAATATGGTATCACACTGGCCCTTCCTTTCTGGTGCATCAAAAACTGCCTTTACCCAACAGGAATTTTAACTAGTATCTCATTACCCAAGCTTCCATACAGTCAAATTACAAGCACATTTTTTCAAATGTACTTACCACAGCATTGAATGGCAAAACTTGTTTTTCCTTATTATTATTAAAATACTCTTAGGATTTATGATCACAACTCAACCCAACCATTTAGAAATGCGTATGTACTGAAGGAAAATGCTATTTCTGAAAAAATTAGTCCAGGAAAGGGATAAGTATGAATGAGAAAGCTTCCATTGTCTTTTACCCCTCCATTAATTTGAGCCAACAGGCACATAAGGTAAAAAGCTTTTAAACATTTATTTTACACCGCAATATAAGTTAAATAAGGAAGTTCTAGACTGAATTATCAGAATGTTTGTCCAACATGGCACATGTAGAAAGAAGGAAGCAAAAATAATATGACAGGTTTACATTTAAAAATCAGTTTGCCACCCAGCTACCTGGTTTTGTTGCAGGAAATGGCATATGTAATAAAAACCAGGATTAATTACTTTTTACAAGTTTAGTGACTATAATAGGCCATTCGATATTGACGGAAATATCTATTCCACTTCATTGTGCATGCAGTAGATGGAATAACAAATGATGTCCTGTCCAAGCCACATGGGAATGCTTCTCGCATCTTGCTGAAACTTATCCTGCCCCAACTTACCATGGATGCACATTACCTAACATTCAAAATGCATTATAAATCATAAAGCATAATATTTTTGAGTATGCTAAATTTTCATAATCGCAGTAACTCGGCATCGGGATGGTGCTGTAGCTAACAAGCAGGCTTCCCACCGAGAAGGTCCGGGTTCAAATCCTGGGGACATTAAAATATTTTTCAGTGGTACCCCGATCCCTACCTGAGGTGCTTGGTGGAGAGCACTTTGGGCGAGTACGACGTCCGTCGGATGGGACGTTAATCTGCGGAACCCTTGGCGCCTTTCGACTAGCGTAGGCTAAGGTTTCTCTCCACCCTTCCTTTACCATCCATCCCTAATGGCGTAAATGGCCTAATCTGTCGGTCGCCTCCCCGAAAAACTACTTCTATTGGTATTGGGCAACGTAAAATATTTGTCTTTTAAGTTTGGAAAGAGTATCCTTTAACTGAAGAGGACTATTAGTTACTGATGACATTAAATTACATCAATGTAATTTTGTAACAATACCTTAAATAAGGCAGTAATTTTTATAGTCACAGCATATGATGATAATTCAACGCGAAAGAGTATTAAATGACAAAAATGTTTAACTTAAAATTATTCGCAACCACAAAATAGGTCAATATTGGAGTAGCATATGATCTTGTAAATTTTCTCTACACAAACATAAAAACTGCACAGTAACCGTCAATGAACTGAAAATTAGGATTCCAATTCAAGTTTTAGCAGACTACTGCAAAACAATTGTAAAAGAAATTCATATAATTTATACTATACGCGTTGGAACAAATTCCGATAACACTAATACAATGTGCGCAGACAACCCATTTAGGATGCTCACTCGAGTAGCAACCTTCACCTGCACAGATTAATTTTGCATTAGCCTATTCTCAAATCCTTTGAAAAGATAAGTATTTTTCCAAGCTTTCACTCGTCAATCTCTCTTTTTTACCTCAATTGTATCGGAATATTCATTTTCCTTAATAACATCAGACGCCACAGAAGCCAAACTGCTAGCTTCAACAGCATAAACCTTCTTAGCTCCAGCAGCTGCACAAAACAGTGACAATATACCTAAACAAGAAACGGTTTTGTACCATAATTCCAAAAATGGTAAATCAAAACCATGTAAAATAATTATTACCTGTTCCAGCGCCTACATCCATTACAACCATTCCTTTGAAAATATCTTTACGAGATAGAATGGCCTTTTTATAAGCGTCCAATCTAGGTTTATCCCCAAGCATGATACGGTGAACCTGAAATTACCATTAGCAGCATTTTCATCCAACACTCCATCCAAAACGGATTTACAAAAATTCTGTGTGTTGAGCATACTTGCATGTTTTCGTAGCTAATGAAATATGTGTCCGATTCATTATTATATACCCCCGCAGACATTGTCCTGGCAGTGTTGAAAATACACTACGAAATGAACTTCTGGATGACCAATGATTTATGTAGTTCTAATCTAATCCTTATAGATGTGGCAAGTTCTCAGCCCTGCCGCATCTCTACGTTAGTTTTTGTAAGATACATATACACAAAAAGGTGATACATGTGATTTTTTGTACAAAACCCGTCTCAAATAACTTAACACATGCCGAAAATTGCGGTTTACGTCTCTCATGCTAAATAAATGAATGTGGAAATTCGTGCAATAAATGCCTCTTCAATGGTTGCTCGTCAGAAATATGTGACAGCTGTTTGGTAGTACAACATCCTCTTCGTTTGCAATATGGAAGGAAAGTATAACATATTCTTCAATTGTCGGACTAGGTTTATTTTCAAGTTAAGATGAGAAGAGGGTCCTTATTTTCGGCTTCAAAACCAGTACATCTCAAGTATGTTTCCTTCCAATTCGATAGTTGCACTTGTTTCATTAATTCAGGTTTGTAGTCATTATTCCGAATGTTTTGTTTTCAGAAACAGAAAAGGAACCGGGATATCCTATAGAAGAGGAAACTTAATAAACAATCAGTATGTATTCAACGGGTCATCTGAAAGTGACGACGAGGGTGAAGTGGAAATATTTACTCTGCGACAAAAAAAGAGGGCGGAAAATTTTGTTGAAAGAAAACTCCAACCTGGGGATACACTCTTAAATATTGCTTTGCAGTATGGATACTCGGTTAGTGACTTCTTACGTATTTTTTTGTGTTATCTAAAGTTGGCAAGTTATAATATGAACTTCCATTTTAGGTAGAAGAGCTGAAACGCATTAACAACATCCATAGGGACAATGAGATATACGCAAGGACTACGTTAAAAGTTCCTGTTAGAATAACGGAAACGGTTGCTGTTCACAAAATGCCCAAAGAAAAAGGTGGTATATCCAAGGAGCCAACGTACGAGAGTAATCATGTGAGAACTGTCAGCATTAGCGATGCCTACCGAGAGTCAAAATTGGAAGGCAACGATGCTGATGCCGCCCGCAGATTTTTAGTGGCCATGGATCAAGATCTTGCGCGAATTAGGGATAATACCAACTCCAAAGACCGTGTTGCCAATTATGACTTCACGGTAACACAATTGGGAATGGAGAACGTTTCGTTGCCATCGAGGCCGCATTCTAATGCTGTTAACAAGTCTGATACGAGTTGGCGCTGTGTTCAGTTCCTTATATGCTCCATAATTTTAGGGTTCATTGCTCCAATTGTGTATGTACTGTACTTGGCAGAAGAAAATGACAAACAAGAACTTATATCCAGTAAAGATACTGTAAGGTGATGCCTTCGCCGCTATTTGATAAAAGATTGTAATATTTACTAAAGTTAATATTTTGAAATATTTTTATAAGGTCGAAATATAATTATTTATCATAACTTGGTAGTATAATAATTGCCTCAATTTTAAGAATCCTTTCATGTCAATTTTTTTAAATCTTTTATTATATTCCCAAAATACACAACTTGTGCGTTAATGTAGTTGAATATTCCTTAACAGTAGACACATCAGCTTTCTACGCAAATTGATTCCACTTTGACTTAAGGAAAAAAATGCAGCTACTATAAAAATACAATTCCTTTGAAACCTTCAAGTTATACTGGCACTAACAACGGAAATACCTCAGTCATCTGAAACAATCATTGCTACACATATCAATTAAAGGGTGATTATAATAGGTATAAAGAGGCCATTGACAAAAACTCCACATTTGTACTGACTTACTAGTCCCTGGATTAACTTTAATACATTCCAAGAGTGAGTCAAAGAAGTTTTAAAATAAGCTATTCATATGCTCAAAAACATGTTTGACAAATCTTAACATTCTCACTCATTCTACCATTCATGTCTGCATTATTCAAGAAAAATTGATGTTTGAAAATTGAACCACCAGTACAAAAATGCTTATATGGTTTAGGCATTAGATCTGGCTGTGTACATTCACCACTAATCCTACTTCAGGCCTATAAATCACACAACCTCCACCCATTCATTATATGAACAGCCAACATATATTTCAAGTACAGAGTTACATGTACTAAGTGTTGGCAGAATAACAATAGGCCCTACATTTTAGGCCATAGGTCCACTAATTGTTTATACTACTAAAATGAGTCAACACCATTTTGATGTGATGTTATGTTATATATTCAGGTACACAGTCATCAGCAGGGCTGATTGAGGTTCATTTAACATAGCAAAGGAATGATTTACCATTAGAATGTCTTCCACAACCTGCACAGTTTTACTCTCAAACATCTTTCACAACACAAATCAACACCATCAACCAAGACAAAACACAAATTATACTCCATTGTAATAGGGAACATTTTTGTCCACGTTTACTAAAATATGAGTACACTACAACCAGTACTTAAACAAATATGACTTACAAAAATGTCTTCATAAAAATTAAATCGATTCCTTGCATTGAATATAAAAAAAGAACATCACATCAATGGGTGAAAAATGCAGGTGTTTTTCATCGTCATCCAAGCCATTGTCAGTTGTAGCATCATTCCAAGTGTAGCAACTTTTACACCACAATATTGTAAGATGCGAATGCCAGCTGTTGGGTGACTTAACAGCCTGAGTAAAGCCAGGAAGTATATGGGATAAGGGATTTTAAAAGGGAATGGCAAGGTAAAGATGTGGCAGGCCTGGCAATACCATCTCAGAACATGTGGGCAGCATTCTCCCGCACACTGCAATGAAGAAAATAAAATTTAGAACCAGAGAAGCCAAAGACTGGAAGGTGATCGCAAGAATTTAATCTTCGATCATTTAAGTTTTTAACTTAAGTTCTTTAATGAAGAATTTGATTTTGTGTCCCAAATGGCCTATGTGACAGAGCCATCAATGAAGCACATTACATAACAGGACCAGGATGATTGCAAAAGGAAAGGTAAGTCTCTCAAAGTTAAATAGGACCACAAATCCGATTAAAATCCTGAAGTGAGATTTATACACAACAAAAGAGACCTTGGTTTTCTTACAACCCTACCACAAGCTAAAAGAATAAATTTGCATGAAAAGAACAACTATACATGAAGATAATTTAATTAATACAATGGAAAAAGTAGCATAATTTAGGAAACTTCATCTGTCAAATTCTTGTAGGATTCCTTTGTTCATTTATGTGACTAAAACATTTGGCTTTTAGGTAACAGACAGGTCATACTTCAAGCCTACTCATTACATATAAAATTTTGTTTTCTTAAAATTTATATCAGCCTTAAGGACTTAATCTCTATACTCCATTACTTGTGAACATAGCTTATTTAAATGATTTCATAAAGCGTAAGTCCCTCTCACAGGAAAATTAATAATGAGTTCTGATCATTCCTAAAAACTTTCACAACATATAACGAAGGAGTACAAAAATTACAAGAAAATAGCATAAGGTCCAATACCTTGAGCCTGAAAACAGGCTAGTGTTCGTGAAGAGGATCCCCCAACACAATTTCCCCTTCAGAAAGTTCACAAATGTTAAAATGCTCAAGCAAGGTTGATTTCAAACTAATCCAAAAAATTAAAATTCATAATTTTCCAGGTTAGCTACATCTCCATACACCCATGATGATAAATTCCCTAAACCAAGGTCTCTTCATGAAAGGGGGAAATATTTCAAGTTCTTAAAACTGTTTCCCAAATGACATTCACTTTTTTAGACTTTACCTTTCCTTTATTTCCCTGCCATGTAGCACTCTTTTTCCTCTACGAGTAGTTATTGGAAGTGTCAGCAATGCAGACACTGAAAAAAATAACCATGATGGAGTGACATTTTTTTAAGAAAATGCTTCAAGCAACCTAAGCACCTCCAAAAAAATATAACAAAGGCACTGCAAGAAGCATTACCTACCTGACTTGCACAAGCAACATCAGAATTATCATGTTGCAAAATGAGGTGGCGTCCAATATGCACAACATTGTTTCCAAATTGTCATTAAGAATTAAAAGAAGTCAGATTTCCTCTTTTCAACTTAGTTATAATTATATGCCCATTTAAATATTCAGACAGTTGTCACCACATGCAACATCACATTCATGCCATTACTAAAGCAGTTCCATTTACCTTAACCCACTACATGCAAATACACAATTTTTACATTTTCACAATATCTTTGAAATCAAACATTACAATAAAATTTTACTATCACCATTTGGTGACAAAAATTTTAGGCAAGATATATGATAAACAAAAGTTTAATTTGGATCATGGGTAATCAAAAAGCAATTTATTCAATTATCATTTACACTTGCCAGGATTTGCATTTAAATTTTTTACCCAAAAATGCATGGTTAATTTTATGCCTGTCATCACATTCTATATATGTGAATGTATAATTACAAGATATGGCGGGAACTAAAGAATGTGAAAAATGAAATTATAAATATTAAATTATTTATAAATTCTAATAAATAAAATTATAAATATAATAAATATTTTATTTACTTATTATTTCATTTTTCACATTCTTTAGTTCCCAGCATGCCTTGTTTTTTATGCATTCACTTGTATAGAATTAGTAATGACAGGCATAAAGTTAACCATGTATTTTTGAGTAAAAAATTTAAATACAAATCCTGCCAAGTATAAATTAAAACAATGTATTTTAATTGCCCATGATCCTGTCAACAGTACAGAAGAAATATTTCAATAATTCGAGATTATATAAAGATTCAATTAAATTATTTCTGCTATTTCATCATTCAACATACACTGGGACCAGAGGAAAATAATAAAAATTTCATTTCAATATTAGTGACAAATATTGGTTGAGGAATTGGTTTAACAGTTCTCACTAGTTTTACTGAACAGATACAGAATGCTGTTCCTGAAACTCATCTGGTAGTTTGCCCTTTTCTAGCAGCTAAAGTCAGAGGATTTGCCATGGCTAAAACAGAGAAACTTATCAAATAAATAAAGGTTTTATTTAGAAAAAGCAGCTCTAATCCTATCACCATTATAGAAAAAGAAGAATGAATTGTTGGGAGAAATACGATAATTACTATCTTCACTTAAATAGAATGGTTCCTAAATGTGATGTGGAAGTACAATGTACCCTCTTAAAACTTTTGTTCATGCCTCTCATTAGTTTTATTCCTCTCCTTAGTCCACTACTCTTAAAGAGGCACTCGATTGGCCTACCATATCCTTTCAAAGCATATAAATAATGTATTCTAAACTAAGTTTTTTCATTTTTTGGCAAGTCGTTTTTTATACACCAAATCTAGATAAATTAATAAGTAGTGTTGTCTTATGCTTACTCTGCCTGAAAATCCCAATTCAATTGGTGTAGAAATTACACATTTACTGCATTACACAAAGACTATGCAACATTCAATTCCAAATTGAATTGTGTATCCTTAGGGAGCCTTGTTCAATTGATCTAGACATACAAGGTTTATATGTAAAATATCGGTAACAATTTTTTCCTAATGTGCGGGTGAAAAGCTGAATTCATACCATCAGTGAATTGTGCACATGATAGCAGATCGTATTGGCATTGATGAGATGACAGTGCACACCATTATCACTGGAAATTTGGCAATGCAAAAGATCTGTGCTAATCTCATCCCGGTCTTGACAGATAATCAAGAGCAGAGTCGCATGTCTGCCTTCTGTTATGGCATTTTGAGGATTCCCCAACCCCTTACATTCCCGACTTTGCAACAGCAAACTATTTCATATTATAAAAAGTGAAATCATCCCTCAAAGGAAACCACCATGGGGACCATAAGTGCTATCAAAAAAGCTTGCGTGCATCCTCTCAAGGATCTTCCAGAATTCACCTACCTAGGAGCCTTCGAGTCGTGCAAAAGCCACTAGCAAAAGTGAGTCAACTCTCAATGGATGTACATCGAAGATTTTTGAGGCATTATATCAATATCTGAAATAAATTATTTTTCCTAAACTGTTTTACACAAACCATGCATATGATATATGCATTTGACTACATTAGTTCTTTTTTGGCTTAATTATTGCATATGAATGTAATTTTTTTGCAAAATACCTCGCAGGCTAGAGTTTATTTCCCTATCCTTTTGATTTTTAATTGATAAAAGTGGTCAATAGTATTCAATACTGTGGAACCTTGCTTAACAAACACCTCTCATTGTGAGCAAATTGTATCGAGTAAAATTGTTGGTCCCCAAACTGACTCGCTTAACAAGTGGCTAGGAGAGGGAGTTCCTGGAATAATTGAGCGTCTGTTACTTCTGAATGTTATTAGCAAACATTCCTATAGCATTAATGACTAGTGAACATTTTTTCAAACTTTTGTTCTAGCTTACTATTATTCTTTTGAGCAAAGTTTAATGATAATTTAGGCATAGATGTAATAATGACCCCAAAGAGAAATCTGTTGAAAATAAATCACAAAAGAAGAAATACTCAGTAGCAATGAAAAGTGAAGCCACTGAAAATCAGGAACAAAATGTGATTGTGGCTGATCTAGTAAGCACAACATTCTGTCAACATCAATGAGCATTTTCTTCCATAATCAGGACAAAATTAAGGAGATAGATGCTTGGAAGAGAGTGACCAGATTATCTACACAACAGGAATGTATAATGATATTGAAATTGTTCTTATATGGATAAAGGAAAAGCTGTTGTAACATGACACTATTAATGAGAATATATATTGTGAAAAGGGGAAAGTGATTTTTGCTGAGCGCATTAGAAGATGTCAGTATCACCACCAGCTGAAGAAGTATTTAAGCGGAGCCATGCATGGTTCAAAAAATTTAAGAGAACAAGCAACATCAATGACATTGTGAGGAATGGTGAAACGGCAAGCTCTGAGTCAATGGCAACAGAATTTCAATGATGACATCAAGAAACTTGAGATTTTGAGGGTTAACAGCCCGACCAAGTTTTTGATTGTGGCGAGACTTCTTGTCTGGAAGAAGATACTGAAGCAAACCTATATTTCTACACGTAACAAGAGAATTCATAGCCTGGCCACAAGCCAATGAAAGGCCACCTTAAGCTGCAATTATGTGAAAATGCAAGTGGCACCTTGGAAATGAAATCCCTAATTAATTACCATTCAGAAATTTCACGATCCTTCAAGAAATGTTAGGTCCTAAAAGCAGGCTAAATATGATGTGGAGATCACCACTGTGGCATCAAACCATGCACATGAGGCATCACCCAAAAAAGGAAATGGTGATGCATACCTGAAATTTATTTTATGATAATTCCAAGTTGCATTTTTACAAAATTTTGAAGCATTAGCATAAATGTCTCTAGAAGGCTTTTTAGGTAAAAAGGAATTAGCTATGTATCATAAATAATAAACTATGTATTTCTATTCTTTTTTGCTTTTACAAATCGTGTTTGCATTCAAAGTTACTTCATTCTGCAATAAAAGAAAAGGTGAACATGATCCACGATCCTGAACAATGGATACATAATTTTCTTTGAATTAACCTTGTGCAAAAATTATTTTTTTCGGAATGGAACACATTATTGTGATTTACATTTATATGGAAAAAAAGTTGTTCCACTAAAGTTTTTTGCATCACGAGAAAGAATGCAGAACGATTTATGCTCTTATAATGAGGTTCCACTATAGCTTCTGAAAAGCAATTTCTTATTTGCCTGGCCACATAACTAACTTTTGCATCCATCATTCTCAGTTTTTATGCAAAAGAGATGCCCTCCTAACTTGTTTTCCCCCATTAGAATGCTCTATTAAATAGACCATGCCAATATGTACCCTAACAGTTACATAACCAAGTAAAAGCCAATATCACAATCAATTATGGATTGCCAGAATATGCAATAATAAAAATACCTCCAAACTTTCAACTAACTGTATTCATTTAGTTCTACATTTAATATGCTAATTGGTGGAAATGAAAATTAAAGTTAACATGCACTACATTGGGGACCGTTCTTTTCTAATCTTTCAGCCTAAATTTTTAGCTTTTATCCTACAAAACACAAATGCCTTATTAACAAAGGAGCAGGGGATTGCTAAGTAATAAAAACCATTAAGGATTGTCACGAATTTTTAAACTTTCTCCTACAAGTGGTAATGTTGACGCTCCTCGCCATTTACCTTGCATGAGGAAAAAATTAAATAACGGTATCAAGTATTCCCACTGAAGATTCCATAAGGATTTGGAAAGGATAATTAGATAGCAAACAATCACCACAATAGAAAAAATATGTCAGAACCTGAAGCATTTTGAACACATTCAGTATGTTGGTAAAAGGCAAGAGATTTTTTATCAAGTATTTATTTTTGTACCTGATGATGACGCCTAAGCATTCTAGTCTTACAATAATAATGAACAGTGGATGTATACATTGTGTTTCTTAATTTAATAAAAAGATATTTTGACTAAGTCATCCCATATCCTTACATTCTTCCATTACCATAAGTAAGCCGAGTCAATTAATGAAAAATATTAAATTTAATATTTTCTTCATTATTTCGGCTGCTGTTACATTCCATGTTTTTACTACAGTTCTAACAACATGAAACAAGTTGGGGATTCTTTGTAATCCTAAAGCTTAAATCAAAAATATTTTACAAGAATTTTATGCAGTTATATTAACACGGTATTTTACGTGATAAGGAAAACTAAATGGAAGAAAAACCTATTTGGAAGACTCACTTAGTCATTAGAAAAAAAGGGCTAGCATACTAACTGTATAAAAAAATGAAGCCTTTCAATTCTCAATTTTTGCAATCTCAACTGGGTTTTTACAGTTTACAGTAGAGTGCACATTCCGAATACACCTTATTTCTTACTGTACCACAACTGATCCCATATTGTTAAACTATTTCTGTATTATAACCATTGATACAACTACTTAATTTTGGATGAAGTTTATTCAATGTTACTTTCTACTCCTCCCATAATAAGGCTGACCTGACAATTGATCATTTGCATTTCCATTGCAAAGATAGCACGAGGCATAATGAGCAAATATCAGCTACCCTCATATACAAGATCTCTACAAAAGAAGATGAGAAGACATAAGATGTCTTTCTATGAGCCAACTGCTAGAGAGATTACAATCAATTAGGTGGCACCTTATAGTGGCATCTGTGAAACATGAACTTGCTTGTGACCCTTTCTTAACTTGTATATACACAACATTCTTGTTTGAGCTTGGACACATGCTGTACCAATTCTTGTGTCGATGAGAATGAAGGTGTTGGAGAAGTAGCAGATGTGCATTGAATTTTGTTTAACCTCAGCTGAAGTCCAACAAACTTATGAAATGATTCATGACGCATTCAGCGATGAATCTATGAGTTCGGCAGTTTTTTCATTGGTCAACCACTTCCAGTCTGGATAAAACTCAACCAATGAAGAACCAAGAAGTGGATGACCATCGACATCAGCAAATGATGCCCAAGTCAACAGTTGAACGATTTAGTGCATGCAAACTGTTAACTGTCATGGAGATTGTCAATGAAGTTTACATTAGTGTTGGATCGTGTTTCACCAATTTGGGCATGCAGCAATTGTTAATGGATGACCAGAGGCAAATATGTCATGACATCAACCAGGAACTTTTTGATCATTGAAATGACAACCAAAAATTCTTAAAAATAATCGTCACAGGCGACAACCTGCGGTATCAGTTATGATATAGAAACCAAAGCTCAGTATTCCCGTTGGATGGGCCATTTTCACCACGCCCCAATAATGTTCCATCACAATCTAACTTCTAGGTGACATTATCATTTTCTTCAATTGGGAGGGGATTATTCATAGTGAATACATTCTTCAAGGACAAACAGTGAATGGGCAGCAAACAATGTTAATGTACCATGTTGCAAAAAAGACTACTGATGTGGAAAGAAGAGTGTTGACCTTTCATGACAACAATGCATGTACGCAATTGATTGTTAGAGTTTTTGGCCAAAAACAGTTGCAATTTCTTACTATCGTGCAATGAACTCTTATATATAATTTCTGCATGGACCATCTAAACTAAACCATTGAAGCTTTCAAATTACTTTTAGTTATACATTTTGAAACTAAAAATATTAATTTTTTCCTCAATTTCTTTTTTAACCAGACATATGCCACACTATTCCATTCTTAGGTTATTGTAATTCTGTGGAAATTAAAACGAGAGTACAAAATCAATTTTAAATTGCAAATATAAATTGGTTTTAAGGTATATTACTTAACTTAATTTTTAAAAATTACTTTGAAAGTCATTCAAGGAAATTCTATAATACAATGTTAATATGCATTACCTGAAGCACCCTTTACATACAATCATAAAACAAGCAGCATTAAGTTAATTAAAGCAACAAGAGATCTCTCCCAAAGCAATGCTATCCATCACTTCTGCCACATATTCCAAATCTTTAAGCATGCAACAAAAAATTAAGCATCATAAAATCCATCCATTCATTCACTATCATTCCTTTATAAGCATGAAAGTGTTCTTACACACTAAGAAAAAATCATGATCACAGCCTTTACATAGTTGACATTCGCCTTAAGTAAGAATATAATAAGAATATTAATCACAACAACATTTATTATTGGCTAGGGGTATGATGATTGCTAACAAAGTAAAGAGCATGAACTAAAAAAATGGGGACACTTAACAACAGAATGTTATTAGAAACTACATGAGCCATATTAAATATTGAAAATTATTATGTTAAATAACATTTATTAGATGATATGCAAACAAAAATACAATTAAATTAACAGCCTCTCAGCTTTAAACTCTCATACATTTCTTAAAATAACTTTTTTCATTGAGAAATTTTCCATCAACACTTGCAAAAAAAGTCAGCTGTATCTTAGAAAAAGGGTTGCATGTTTCCTTTTCACTCTTCCTTTTTAAATGCTCCACAAATTTATTTTAGGATGCATTCTCATTAAAACAGTTTTAGATCAAATAAATGTCCTCTTCAAACTCCTATAAAAACATTAAATTGGTAAGCAATGGATTAGGCTTCATAATTAATAAATATACAAACAAGGGAAAATGATACTGTTATTTTTGAAAATGGGAGAAAAACTTTTAGGAATACGGTTAGCCTTCCAGTCCATTATCCCAAAGGCAGCTAGCTCTGACAAATTATGTGCCCACGACTGAGTCAACATATTTCAGGGCTTTGAAATAATTAGCCCTAAGTAAGGTTCCTCTAAAGGGCCATTAAGCTCTATCTGGTACAAATGTGGTTTTCTTTTTTGTATGTAATGTCAAAATTGGAAATTTCTTCAGTACATTTATATGTAACTAAAGAGTAAAAATATAATTACAGTTTCTGAATACCTGGCTGTACTCATAGAAGTTCTAGAAAACTTGTTTGTACCCTCCTCAGAAGATAATAAATATCCCATGAAATCTGAGGAACAACTTTTCAAGGTGGTTTTACATAATACAATTGACTTTTAAAACCTTGTAACCCATGCTCAATTACCACACCACAAAAAGAGCAAAAAACTACTACATATTTTACAATACCAATAAGCACAAATATAATGATGCAAGCAATCATGTTCTCAAGTACAACATACCAGAGTATACTAAACTTTGATTGTTGTCCTAGTATCAAAAGTAACAATATTTAATTGCAGTATCAATATTAGTCACCTTTGCAACAAGGTGATATTTGAGGTCCAATTCACGGACAATATTACAACATGTAATGTGACATTAAAACAGTGATAACACCAGACCAGCATTGAGAATCACGGAGAAAGGAGATTTAATACCGGAATGAAATTATTTTTTCAACTGAATTGGTGAGTTTAGACAACCACCCATGGTAGACTATATATGTATATAGTCTACCATATATATGATTTTACTAAAATAAGATCATTTTCATGATCAAATAAAAATAAGATAAAAAATGAAAAAATGATCCTAACTTTTAAATCACACTGAAGAAACATTGGTTATCAATGTTCATAAAAATAAAGTTATGAGAAAACTCAAATTTATTTTGAGAATCCTCTTTTAACACACTATTGGTATACTACTACCAATTGGAATTTTATTATTGACTGCATATTGAAAAGCTGTTTAGTCCACTTACTACATGAACAAAAAACATGTAATCATTGACAACTCAGATCTTATCATTTCAACATGAAACTTGTACCACACAATTATCATAATAATAACTGGTTAAGACAATTATTATGGTTTTACTTGAAGGTGGGAAAACTTCAGAAAATATTGCTGATTACAGGAACTTCCACACACAGGACAATATTTGGAAAGTAAATGCATTGAATGACTTTTTCTAATGAACTTTTCCAGCCAAAGCTAATCATTTCAGAGAGCCACATATCATAAATAATAGAATCTTGTGGAAAAATTAACTTTGAGGAAAATACTGGGATGTGTTCCAATATTAACAAATTGCAACCAGTTCACGCCAGCATTAAAACATCTGATGAGGAATGCATTAGCAAAATGAACACTTGTGCATGAAATGTTTCCATCAAACCTTTTTTTTTTCAACTCCTTGAATATTCAATGTGTATTCTGAAATCAAGTGTTCTATTCAATATTTTCATAATCAAAAATTTACCTCGAGACAAAATAAAAGGAAGGCTCTAAATAGCCAGGATGTGAATCGCTATGTATTTTTAGTTATTGGTAAATTACTAGGTAACTTAATGCTTTCCCCTTAATTTAGAAGACAAAAACAGACTTCACTAACTTCCCAACAAATTCTATGCAATATGGATCTATATTTCTCGAGGCTCTTTGTATTCTCAAATTGTGACTACTCTCAGATGAGTTAAATAATGAATGGTTTACCGCTGACAGAGAAAGAGTTTAGTTTGCCCCAAAGACATATTATAAGATTTTCTTTTACAATCCATAATCACATGGGTTTGATAATGTTCATCTTTTGTATATGAACGGCTGCTCATTTTCAGGATGGCTAATAAGGAAATGTTTATGTAGGATTTTAAATACACTAGATATGTATTCACAAGGTCACAACAGTCCAAGAGTAGGGCATTGGACTACTGACTGGAGGGCCTGGGTTGGATTCCTGGACAAGCATCTCTGGCCTTCTTGAGAAACTATAACCGGCACAGAATAAGGAACTAGCCCCTTTACCCCCACTTGTGAATTTCATATGCCATTCAGCTTAGTGCTGGGTGAACTCTACCATCTCCTACCATACCGAACTTCAGGTTGTTTACTGTTTCTATGGTTTATGTATCCACAAAGGCCTACTGTTTACTGCATGTGGCATTACAGGTTGTAAATAACTGTGGCACCTTAAATATCCCACCATGGTCCAAGTCAACCATTAGAATAAAGAGTATTTGCAATAAATGTTGAATATTCTGAGGGAGCAGGCTTAATTCACTAATTATAACAAAGTTGCACTGGAAAAATCTGAAAGGGTTGGACGAATCCATATTGAATGCACAGCCACTTCAAATGTAATTGGGGCAAGATTAATAGGATGATTTTAGGAAATACTGACTTCCAGTGCCTTCCTCATTTTACCAGGTTGTGCTACAGTTATGTATTAACAAGGCAACAGGGAATTAAGATGGTAACATAATGGCTACTAACTGAAACAAAAGCATGACAGCCCAGTCATCACTTGGGATGATGTATACTGAGTGAAGTTAACTGTTGGCCAAGTGGAAATATCACAGTGAATAAAACATTTATAATTAAAACAGCTCCTTGCAAATGCTTAACATTCCTCAGTTTCTACTCTAATTCTATTTTAATTATGTAAAAAAGCATCAAAAAGCAGACTCAGTTTGAGTTAATCAAACCACTGGCAGCATTCATGTTAAGTAATTACTTTCCCAACAGTTATACTTTCATGCAGATTTGAAAGGAACAACAGACACCTATGCTTTTTTTATGCTTTCCACAGTAGACAAAATGGAAGATAGAAATAGCACTAATGATTAATGCAGGTTAATAATGCTGTAATTCACTCCTGATGTACACAATCAATACCAACTTGGAATTAACATCTCTTGAAGCTAATAAGCATTGTTCAAGCCATGATTGTCCAGTTGACAAGTCGCTCCCAAGAAGCATTCAGCTGCCTTTGTAGGAGGATTAGTGATTCCTTGTTTCTCATATAAAGAACAACAAAATCACTAGTCTTCCACACAACTGTAGCTGGGGTTAGTAATATCAGGCAGATTTTCATTTCTCTGCTCACATCCTCCTCCACTGCACACACACACATACACACAGGCAGACAAATCCTTGTAATGCATGATAATTTAAAAACAATTCAGTCTTAATCAAAGTTCTCCAGACATGAGCAAACATCACATTTCATAGTTCCCACAGCCCCATTATAAAAATTAAACATTTTCCACATTAATAACTGCTTGGAAAGTATAGGTCATTAAATAACAACAAAGGTACAAAAACACCTTAAAAATAACTTGCATGCCATTTTTACAAAAATGTCTCTCATGGGAACTCATCCTGCTGCTACTCACATACAACACTATATCAAGGCAATCAATACATATTGCTTAAACAAAAACATGCCCTCAGCCAACAGCCTTTTAACAAATGAGGGTAACATGACTCTCAGAGTTGAACTCCCAAAACCAATCTAGTGCAACACATTGTCAATTTAAACCATTCACAAATATATTTAAGACAACCAAACAAATGGATAGTTTAGTTATACAAGAAATTTCACCCATATATTAGATATATTGGGCATTCATCAAGGCCCCCCGACTTAAACTTGATCAGTACAATGAAACCAATGAGCAATTTTAGCATTACAAACACTTTCAAATCAATGGCACACATGACAAAAGCCTTTGGTAATTGTGGACTGGAGGGCAAACCAAAAAATTGATAACTAACACAAGAAAAACTCTCCTTAAGCGAGCTTTTAAATATCACTATTTAATTATAAGGACTGAAAGCACAGCCTATATCAAGAACTTCCTCATTGATTAATACCATCAGTGGATAGCAGTACTGCTATTTTTTTAAGTAAATTCAAGCTTGGAACATTATTCAAGGATTGTAGTCTTAACTCGTTCCTATTTTGTTGAATTGCATAATTAAACTATGCATTTACCAATCAAGAACCCCTGCTATTGAAAAGTAGTATACACAAAACATTTTCATAATATTCAAGAATTATCCACATCATGAAGGATATATTCCATATACCTTATGGTGTTAGTGGCTCAGTTATAAGTAATATATATAACTACCCCATGTGCAAAGACCAGGGAAAATAAAGCCATGCAGCAATAAAAAAGCACCAGCTGATGCCTGCATACATAATTGTCTTTTGAGGCATAAAAATGCATCAGCTCATTCAAAAATAATTAAAATGAAAAATTTACCTCTGCTGCAGAAGGTACTGAGCCATCTGTATCTGATTATGGGACCCAGTGATAGTTATAACTCTATCATTGGACCCATGCAAAGGCTCATCAATAGTAATTCCAGCACCAGAGTCAGAGCGGATCTTGCGAATTCTGGCTCCACCTTTACCAATAATGGCTCCAGCCAACTGAAAATGAGAGGAATGATATGAGTGGAGATCATGATAAAATATTTCTTTGCCAACATTATTTACCAAGCTAAATGAAATTTTTTTTACCAGTTGCATGCTAAAAATTCTAATATAGAAAATTATTCAAGTCTTGTGTTCAAGACTTTATAATACAACATAAGATCATAAATCAAGAATTTTGCCACAACAAAGGGAACAACACAAATTATCAGTAGTATTCTTGTTTCACAATTGGTGAATGTCAAAATGGCTAAAAAAATCTTTGTATAGAAAATACAAAAATAAATATTTAAAGAAAAAGAAAATATTTAAGAGGTACACACTCTTGAAAAACAGTTGAATCTACTCAACAAGTATGTCTGATCAATACCAGATGAGGCCACTCATACTCAGAAACCAGCACAAACAGCCATTCCCATGGGAAAGTGCAACAAGAAGGGCAGAATAAAGAAGGCCTCTAGCCAACTATTTTTTATATATATGTACCTGTGCAATTCATTGAGGGAGGGATTGATGCTTCCCATTGAGGAAAAGCATCAATCACAGTGCATGTTTCATTAACTTTTAACCCATAATTTGCACTCATCTCCCCTTTAACACAATGTTGATGATGATGATTTGATCATTCCCTGAATATTGCTTTACCCTTATATAGCTTTTTGATACATTGGCATTACAAATTTTCAATATGGCGATTGGTAACAATTTTATAACACACAATTCAATTTTGCTTGAAATAAATACACTCTGTTGCTAACTGACAAAATAATTTATCACTCATTCCAAAGGCAAATTTTGCTTCATGGCTTGCAAATTATAGTTGTGCCATTTATGATTTTGAAGACAAGACAAATATATATTTATAATATAAAGGTGAGAAGCAGTTTACACAATGGCACCAAATGTGAACATGATGCGAGTATAAAAAGGCCTTCATGCTTTTGAATTACCAGTATGGCCTTGTAATACCCATCTATAGGTCTTCGAAGGGTGAATTAAATTAAGAATTTATTTGAAATACTAGGGCAAAAAAGTGAGCACATATCACAAAAAAAAACATTAATCCAAGGGCCAGATAGGTTCTGAACATAAAATAACAATCTACCACTGCATCTATATTATGCACAGATACCACCATTCCTGGCAAATGAATAGTTTAAAAAATCTGCTTTAGCGACCTATTATGTGTGTTGCTGTGATTTAGGTCATTCTACCATATTGATTTCAAGTTTTTATGCATTAAACAAAGTTGAATGTGCTTCCACAATAATTAACATACATTTAATGCTCTTGAGTGTTACTACTGGTTATTGCTACTCTGGTAACTGATAGCTGTTTAAGCAATCTAATTCATTGAAAGCATAGCAACTATTAAAATTTATGGTTCTTAACATTTTGAATGCATGTACGAGGGTCATCCAGAAAGTAGTACCCGTTTGTGCCGCATGAAGTGCTGACGACGCGAGTAGCCGCTGGACGAGGTCAGATAGCTTCAGTGGCTTGTCTGTCTTCTCTGAGCCAAGTTGCGTGACGCTAGCATTGCCTGTGTTGTTTCTGTGATTGTTTACAATGTTTAAAAAAATTGAGAACGCCGCCAGTTGTGAAGTGAGGGCAGTGATTAAATTCCTCAATGCAAGAAACGTTCGCCCATGTGATATTCATCGCCAATTAAAGGAGGTGTATGGAGACAATGTAATGGACGAGTCGTCTGTTCGGCGGTGGTGTCGCAACTTCAACATGGGGAGGGGGAACACACACGACGATGAGCGTTCGGGGAGACCGTCTGTCATTACAGACCAACTGGTGAGCTCAGTTGACGAATTCGTGAGGAACAATCGGCGCATCACAATTGATGACATCTGTGAGCATTTTCCCAATGTTTCTCGAACAATTGTTCATGAAATTGTTAAACACCATCTGCATTATGCAAAAATTTGTGCAAGATGGGTCCCTCGCATGCTTACAGATGAGCACAAAACCAAGCGTATGGCTGCAGCACTGACGTTTTTGGGACGTTATTCTGATGAAGGAGACTCTTTCTTGACTCGCATAATTACTGGTGACGAAACATGGGTTTGTTATGCATCACCTGAGAGTAAACGACAGTCAATGGAGTGGCATCATGCTCATTCACCAAACAAACCAAAAAAATTCAAGACAGTTCTGTCCACCAGGAAACTCATGGCAACCATTTTCTGGGATCGACGAGGTGTATTGCTTATTGATTTTATGGCCCGTGGAGACACTATTAATGCCAATGCGTATTGTGAAACATTAAAGAAATTACGGCGGGCAATACAAAATCGGCGGCGAGGTCTATTGTCTACTGGTGTCATTCTCGTTCATGACAATGCCAGGCCTCATGCAGCTGGGATAACACAAAAACTTTTGCAGCAATTCAAATGGGAAACTTTCGACCATCCACCATATAGCCCGGACTTGGCCCCTTCAGATTTTCATCTCTTTACAAAGCTTAAAGACTTTTTGGCAGGAAAAAGATTTGACAGCGATGAAGAACTTAAAGAAGGAGTGACCCTGTATCTCAATGAGCTGGCGGCGAAGGACTATGCAGCAGGAATGCAGAAACTTGTCACACGTTATGACAAATGCCTTAATTTGCTTGGAGATTATGTTGAGAAGTAGTTTAAAGTATCCTCTTTCAAATAAAATTTTTTATGTTTGTTAATATTTACTTTTGTGTCTTTATTTCACGAACGGGTACTACTTTCCGGATGACCCTCGTATATGACAATAATTGACATAAAGCCCACCAGGATTATCCTTTCATTGGCTACTAAAATTATGTAGTATCACTGCATGAAAAATACCAAACATTTAAGCAAACTGTTAGAAACTTGAAATTTTATACTACAGAAATGCTTGAAGAATTGACAAAACAGGACTGTACAAAAATTAATGGAAAATATGAAATCTCATTTATGTATATTTTAGGAGGAAAAAAATGCTGGGCATACACTGCTGGTACTTACATCTTTTGGGATAGTCACTTGAGTTGAAGTTTTTGCAATCATGTTTTGCGATGGAACATTACCTGGACCTGTTAAAACAAAGGTTTATTAGCTAAAATTGCAATTATAGCTCCTTAAGGCACATAAAATAACCCCATGCTGCATTATTACCAATTCACAAATGCATTAACCCTAGACACAAACCTTATAATATTACTAGCAAGTATTTTTGAAACACCAAGACCAAAATACTGCCATTATATATTGAACATATTGTCAAATAGCAAAATCTGATAATGTAAATGGGAACAACCTATGTTGAAGAATCACATTTTTAAAAGTATGGAGGCACTTAATTACTTAAGATTTCCATTCAATTTGCAGGAAACAACGTTAATGATTTTCAACAATATTTCATTTCACTGCCTAGCTAGAATTCTACATCACAAGAGTTTATGCAGTTACTCAAATGTGTAGATTAAGTAGCCAAGTCATCTATGAAACCAATCACTTGGCAGTTCCATTTAAGTTCCTGGAATTAAGACTAACTGTAGCCATTTATATTTATTATCAGGAAAAAAATTAAATTAATACATACCACCAGCAAAGCCACCCGGACGACCACCACTGTAGCCACCCCTGGATGGAGGCATTGGACGGCCACCAGGGGGAGGACCACTGCAAAATGAGACACCAACAATTCCACTTGATAACATGAACAACTAACCTATTTCATCATCAATTCAAAACAATGAAACACTAGCAATGAAACAATCTCCATTGCAGAATCCCTTCAATCTCCAATGTGAGGAGTCCCTGTAAACCCACAGCACAATTACTTCATAGTTATAGTGCTGAATGAAAGTGGTACACAAATGATTTCTAAAGCAAATTTCACAAACCAAATGCCCATGGGGAAGAATAAAGAAAATATCAATTTGCTCAAAATGTATTAAACATAAAGATCAAAACACATTCTGTTGGCTTTGAATTTTAGTTGAAAAGTTAAAGTATGTGACCATAATTTTCAATATAACCTCATCAGTTATTCAAAGAATTATTGTTTAACTTTCTCTTAAAACATTTCTTTCAATTGGCAGAAAGTTTACAAGTCTCATGAAAAAATTTTCTAAACTATCAGCATTTGCAAATTTGCATTAATTCCCTTGATTAGTTTAATAGAATACTAAAACAAATACCATGGAGAAGTTAATGTAAATTTTTCTTCGGATAAATGGAGAGAAGAATGAATACAAAAGACACGAAACATCAATCCATCATTCCACAAAAACTTTTAAAACACCACATTTATTTGCCATCACTGATGAAAATATGTATTCCAATAGAGACTGGAGATAAGCATAGATACTCCCAGACATAGCCATAAGAATCACAATTATTTGAATGAATACAAGCAAACAATATAGTTCTTCAAAAAAATTAATTGACAACCATCCCTACAAATCAATGAGATTATTTTAACTACAAAATTTAATTTTTCCTCTAACAGGCGAGATTTTTCACTATGTACATCCCTCCTTATTTAATGGAATGATCTTGATGTATTGCAATGATCTTAATAATAAGAAGGTAGAATAATGACAGTCAACATTAATAGGAAAAATGCTAACGGTTTCTTGTTTATCAAGGTTCAAAATGTACTGTGCATGGATTCCTAATCTTTCACAAACAGTTTACAATTAAGAGAAAAATGTGATGGCGAGCCACTACATTGTAGCAGAAAATTTCAACTTTAGACAAACCCAGATTTAAAAGAGCAATTGCTTCTGGGTGAAAATATATGAGAGATAAGTAATCAAGAGAAAATAAGAACTTGCCTTGACAATCATTTTATGGTATGTACGTGAATTAACACTTTCAGCAATTGTTGTTAAAATTACACAATATAGATTGAGGATAAGAACGCCAGTGGATATCATTGATCACAAGCATTAATAAAGAAACTAGTAGAGTGTATGCAATCCATTAGCTTTTTGTAGTTCCCAATCACTGCTATTTTCATTTGGGCAATTCAAAAAATGTTAAAATAGTCTTAAGTGAAATCATTCATAACAATATGAATGGAATATGGAGAGTACACTGCAATGGGATACGTGGAATGTGCTCTGTGCCTAGCACATCTTTTTACTTAAAGTGTAATGGACCTGTGGACAATTTGGCGGTCACTAAGCTAATCTTCAATTCAGGACTGAGAACCTCACCAATATTTTAATAAATTCAATGAAAGAATTGCACTGGGCAAAATGATTTGCCAGGGCCGAGATTTAAACCAGGATATCCCAATTTTCAGCTAAGTGGTTTAGCTAGCTAAAATATTCAGGCATCCTGATACACTTAATTTTTTTAGGCTTGAAAAGAACATGATGATTTGATCAATTACTGTATACATATATAATGTAAGAAAATAATCCACAGTTACCTTTACTGAGAAATTATTTAGCAGGAGCATTGGACCAGAAAGGTTTTTTAAGTTATACCCAGACATGCCAACTTTCAAAAATGAAAAATCGGGAGATTTTTAGAAGTGTATCACGAAGTAATCACTTTTAATTACCACAATATTTGCATGGCACCTTAATCCCTTTATGACACTTTGCCAATTTTTAATGAATGTCACACTTTATTAACATGTTAAGCTAAGTACACAATTTGAACAGTTCATCAAGAACGTAACAAGGAAAAATCGGGAGTCTCCCGCTTAAATCGGGAGAGTTGGCATGTCTGTATACCCCATGGAATTGTGGAGAAATATCGAAAAAGAGGCTTTCTGGCCACCATTTGAAGAATTTTATGTTGTCAGCAAGTGAGTGTGCAAAAGAAGTGGTAAAAAAGACTTAATGGGGTAACTATTAAATCCCCAGTAATCTGGACTTGTGGCCCCATTTAGTCGAAATTAGCAAGGGTTTACGGTATTATGAAATTTCTCATACAAAAATAAACATGGACTGGAAGAAATGATCTCACATTAATGAAAAGTTACTATGATCAGCATTATGTACTCTAAAGAGCACATGGGGAATAATTAAAGAAATGTAAAATCAAGGTTCTACTATATTTCCACAAATTAAAATTTATTCCATTAGAAGTCTCGGGGTTATTTATTTGAAATACCAACAATGTACAGCTTTTAAATAAAAGTCACCGGAAATGTGAATTCATTTTCTCTGGAATACTGGCTTTATAACTATCAAATTAACTCTACAGTCAGGAACCAAAGTTTGAAGCTTAAGAATAGATGTACATTACCTCATTCCCCCACGGAGTCCACCCATTGGCCCTGGAGGAGGTGGGGGAGGAGGTCCTCCTGGTGGCCCACCCATCCCACCACCACCTGGTGGCCCACCGAAGCGGTTTCCTCGTCCACCACCCATATTGGGAGGCGGTGGTGGGCCACCCATGCCACCACCACCCCGCATTCCACCTCCCATTCCACCCATTCCACCAACTCCTTTTCCACTGTTACCATCTCCATAGCCACCATACTCATGGGCATAGAAGTCATCAAAGTTATGTGGGTCATATGCGTTGTTCAACCCCTTAATGGGAGACTGAAAATACAAATGTAAAATATCAGGGCCCAATCTATGAAAATGATGACATTGGGTGATAAGTTTTAATTAACATCTAGGAACATAGTAACCAACCCCAAGGTCTGTTTTTACTCAGCATAATGGCGTGTGAAATTCACACAATTTTTTTACATTATGTACCAAAACATTTTCACAGAAACTACCTTAATAGGGAAATTTATTTATTCCCATAACTAGCAAACATTCCACATATGTGAACCCAATTTAGCTTTGAAGAGAACCTTATTTATTAAGCTATCATTTACAAATATCTCTCTTAGAAGCAAATTTTCAGAAAGATTAACGTGTTTAAATTTACAATATCACATTTAAAAAAGCACATTGAAGGCAGAAAAGTGCCTTGGGGAAGAATTACCTTCAGATGAATTTAAATAATACATTCTAAATAAAACTATCCCTAAACATTCTTAACACAATTCACCATTTCCCCACCAAATCTGAAGATATTTTTACAGCTGCAAGTTCAAGGCAAATGAAAGACAAGATAGCCATATGAAAATTAAGAAAAAGAAATTACTAATTAATTCAGATAATAAAAAGTCAGTCAGGAAAACAATGCAATAATAATCACTTTTTTGCCATGCACACACTTAAGAAATTCAGGAGAACATTTATTTCAGGTCAACCCATTACAATAAATATATTCAGTTAATCTTCTAGCTAATTACTTTCTAATTCATTTTTAAACTAAGGATGTTATATCCTTGGGGAAAGGCAAGATAAGATATTCCATTGGTATATAATTGTTAAGATTGAACAAAAATGCAAAAATGCAATCTTACTAATTGAATAAACCATTCCTGTAATACGGGGAATATTTTTTCCAATGTAATTTTTAAAGCCATAAAAATCATCTTTTTTGGAGTTATTACTGGATGTAGCTGATTAACAATACATTGAGAGATACAAGAATAACAAGTACAAAAACTAGCTGAATAATGCCAGAATAAAACTTATTAAATCCACATTAAAAATAAACTTTTATGTGACCCAGGTGACTGGTGCTATGTCATCACGCAAAGAAGTTGACTTCAGGAACGTCCATTTCTCTAACTGACAATGCAGCATCATAGTGAAACCTGAATCACAGTCAAGTTTAGTTTTCATGTGGATTTACAAAGTTGTAATTTGACATTCATCATGGAATAATTTTACTAAGTTACCTCTGAAACAATTAAAAATACTAGCCACAACATCAAATAAAATTATGAAATGCCAATTCAAGAAAACAACAAGTAAAAGAAAGCTTTATTGAAAGGTCTCACATTCAATTAAACGATTAAATAGATTAATAAATAAGTTTAAAAATTATGGAAATGAAAGTAAAGCAGATACATCTTTTGCACATTAGCACAATAACTCACATTTTTCACCAGTGTTACAATTTCTCGTATGCAGTCAATGCAGGTACTGGGCCTCCCAGATATCTGGACTACTCTATCAGTACTTTGGGGGCAGCAGTTTGTGTAAATCTTGATCCGAGCTCCTGTTTTCTGAAAATAGTATTACATAGGAAAAAGTTCAATCAGAAAAAATATTGTACAGCATAAAATTGACTAATTACACATTGAAGGCAAAGAAAAATTGTAAAAATCCTAAGACAGAGAATCTTTTTCTTTGGGGGTAGATTGAGATTATAGCATCTCTTCTACCACCTTACCACTGAAGATATGTTAAAACGAATTCTAATACATGATGTCACAAACAATGAAGAAGTTACATGGTGTACACCACTTCACTGGTTTCATTACTACTTCAGCAATACAGATAATAACGTCTACTTTCCTCAGACATGTGAGTGACAAATGGCCATGGTTAAAGTGTACTAGAGTGAATTAAAGGTTTGTAATATTGGTCATAATTACATATTCCTTAGATATATCTTAGATGTACCTTATATTTTAAATGCTGAGCAACTGCATTAAAAATAACAGGGTTACAAGGTTAAAAATAAATTTTTTTAAACCACACAGTTCAATTATCATTATTAGACTTATTTTTACAATGGACACTTGTTAGCATATTATTGAAGGCAACTCTGAACACAACTAACCAGTTGAACAGGCAAACCAAGTTTCACTGATCACAAGTTAAATCACATAGTGTTGCACAACTAAGGATAGCTATATTACCACCTACTGGTCACACCATAACCAATTGGTTGCAACACTCAGCAAAACTGCTGAGTCGCACATCTGTTCACTCAAACTGGTAATGACTAAAGTATTAACATCAAACCCACAATGCGTACATGCTATTCCCTAAAAATAAAGTTTTGGAAGCCTTGTGTATACACTAAATATAAACCTAAAAAAAAAAATTCTTAGTAAAATATAATACTCACAGGAAAACATCTATTTTTGTGATCAAAATAATGAAGGAACTACTAGCATTGACAGCCATCCGAAAAAACTCACGATTTGATTTGAGTGGAAATTCATCATTCACAGGAGCTTGTGCCAAGTGGTCTGGTGCATTTATGTTCAAAGTGAAAAATATTTTTTTGAAAAAACTTTTACATTTAAACATTCCATGATGGTTGGAAGAGCAAGTACTCTAGTGCTGCTGTCTAACCCTTTCATATTATTTTCATTTACAGATCAAAATTTATGCTTTTCTTGAAATTTGCCGAAAAAACATTTACTGCCTTGCTAACATTATAGCACTTTTCTGACTTTTATGCCTCCGTGGGCACCAAAATTTCTGGACAAACACCATTAAAAAGCAGGAAAAGATGATGTCTACAAAATGTGCTCTAATTTATGTATATTACCCACACAATATATTTGTTTTCCAAAATTCTACCCAAATGAAATTATCATTTGATTGCCTATCTGTCCACAGACAAATATAATTTTGGCCTTTCATGGAAGGTACTAAGGAGGTTACAAAAACGTACCAACAAGAAGCACATGAGGATCACTAGAAATTGTTAAATTATCTTTGTGACAAATATCAAAAATCTTTTTATGGGCAAGTGAACTTTTGGTCAAACTTGTAAAAAAGTCTTTCATTAGGTCTTAAATCACATTTAAAAAATCAACAATTCTCCACAGAGTTAAGTAATTTATCTGTTTGTCAATTGTCTGATATTACATGGAAATCAACAAAATTCGCTTATCTGGTTATCCCCAATGTAATCTCAAAAGGACAACATGTATGATGTATGACTAACCATAACAAGAATTTTTTCATGTATTTGTTATTAGTCCAAAAACAGCACTTTTGGCCTTAACATAGGACTAGAGTATACACTGCTATCATTGAAATTACTACAGTAAAATTAATACTGCATATCATTGGAGTCACGGCAATGAAGTTATGCAGAAATTCACTGAAAAAAATCATGACTCCTGGCCTATTGGCCAAAAAAGTAATTGGCATTAACCATGGTGCATGACTCTTTACGCCACGAATTTAGTATAAAATACCTTGACAAATAACAGCAATCATGGAAACCAACCAAGTTTTCGGCGAGTTACCACGACACTTTAGTTACTCGAGTCGAATTCCGGTTTTGACACGCTCCCACGCCTTCCGCTTTTCAACCGTTTCTCCCTCCAACATAGCGAACAACCCAGTCCCTCGTGTCCCCCCCTCGGTATTGATTTCTCCAAGTCCCCGTCCATAACACGCGTCGCAAGCGGCAGCTGAATACGCCGACCTTCCCTTCCCTCAAGCACTTCTTTCACGAACCACTCTCCCTAAAACCCTCTTTCAATGCAGCTCCTACCCACCCACACTCCCCCACCTCCTTACTAACCCCCTCTCGTGCCTTGTAAAAGTTGCGTCATCGGTTTGTCTTACGAGTAAGCTCGGCACATTTCCCGCCTCGCTCTTCGCAGGAACAAAGGCGTCCTCTTCCACGGAAGGAGCGTCTTAAAACGGTCGGACGAGACTGGTTGAGGGGGCCATGGGAGAGACGACAAAGAGGGCTGGGGAGAGATCCCGCCTCCTAACCAGCCGACGGTTTTTTTTTGCCTCCGCCGTCATTTCGTACCAGGAAAAGGGGAGCCGGATGTCAATCTTAGATCCACAGACTTGGGGTTGGGGGGAAATGAGAACGGGTAACCCGAAAAACTCAACTGAAAATGACCACCTGGCATGGGAATTAACTGCCGCTCTAACTCCTGGGCAAAATTCTGAGTGTGGCAACTTCTCTTTACTGCAAACGTTGGCAAGTTCCTTAGAAATAATAATCTAAGGTCGGATATTCTTCTTAAACAATGTTACATTTTTCACAAGGAGATAGCTTCGCTTCTCAACTGATTAGGGTACTGACTACATTTGCCCTTACAAATAATTCAATCAAGCGATATTAGTCCTCAACACAATTAGACGTCATTAAAAACAGCGCTAAGCCTTAATGATGTAATAAATGGAAAATGAACCTTCATATAGCGTATAGAGGGCATTTAAAAGCATAGACTCCGTAACGATAACACGAAGAGTGCCCAATAAATACTCAACAACGAAAACTCATTTCATCCACCATTATTCACTAATACATCAATAAAATCGTACACTGCAAATTTTGAACAGGGCATTCATATAACTTACTTCTCGGAGCTCCTTGATCTTGAATCCAGACTTTCCAATAATGCATCCCGCTTGGCTCTGATGAACGAGGAGTCTGATATCGACTTCATCGTCCTCCGGAGATCCGGATCGGCTAGGAATCTTTACAGAAAAAGTATCTTTTAGATAAATCAATGCACTCGAAGGAAAACCAATTTCAAACTAGGCTAAATCGTCTTCCACTTGAGGAAACTAGACATGCAAGGCTAGGCGTTCTTAACGCTTGGTACTTGGATTAAGTCCCCGCGTATTACTCATTACATAGAATTGAGAGGCCTACTCACATCTTCCAAACAAGGTATGACCTCTGTGACCACTTGTAGGGCAGTGTCCAAGTCGGAACAGATCGTCAGAATGCTGAAAAAAACAAGAAGTCGAGCAATCCAAATACAACAAAAAAGGTTTGAGTACTGAAGAGCTATAGGATCCACTCGTAGGTTTGAAGCATTAACATGAAATTGGGGAAAGATAAGACAGTGGTGTCATCTAGTTTTTAACATTAGAGGTTCTATGTATGAACATTTGTGCCCTCCAAATCGAATTACAATGTACCTAAGAGTCAGCTAATATTTCAGATAAAACTTTTCAAAGGTGAAATGAAAACAATCCAATGAAGTTAAAATACAATAATGGTAAAAAATAAGTTTAATATCACGTTAAACTGTTTAATAGCGAAAGTATTCAGTGTATCTAAAATAGATCAATCTATATAATGAGATACTTCTAATTGATAATCCTTAATGGAAGATTACATCGTGGGTCAGGACCTATTAACATATTATTTACTCTTGAACTGCTAAGAAAACATTTAAGCAACAAACTGGTGTAACAAGCATCGGCGAGACAGGATTAATGTGCTGACGATGACACCACTGTTGGATAAACAACTACCCAAGGCAGAATTGGTCAGAGGAAAAAGGATTAGGGGTTAAAGGGATGGAATATTTCCTTCCTAGTGGACAAAGATGAAATCTAAATGCCACTGAAATGAATTAAATCCTCAGCATCTCCTGCCTCATCCTGCCGCAAGAGCGACTATGGGATCGAGCGAGGGAGGTGTAGGGCCAACCCAACGTTCGTACCCGCGGATGAAGAGTGAGTGAGGGACGGTATGAGGCCATCCAGAGCGGAAGAATAGAAAAAGGGGTTGGGTGGGAGGTAGTGAGGTGGGCCATGGGCGACTGAGGGCGGGGAAAACTGGATCGGAGGATTGGGTTGTGCCTTTGGGGAGCTCGGGGGATTTGGAGAAAATAATGAGGAACGATGCTCCTTTATTTCTGCAATTACAACCTGATTACACATAAAACAGGGCTAAACAAAACACCTCCAATCTGGAGTTCAAAGGCACAAGTTTCACAAGGCATTTTAATGCAAGAGCTTCAAGTTTAAAATCTGTGCAAATTAAAAAAAAATTAAAAACATGATTATGCAAATTAGGCTAACTCAAATAATTAAAGAGGGCCGTGTTTTGCAAAATGGGATAAATGAAAGAACGTTAAAGGATTTTAATGACCCAAATCATTACATATTTAAATTATTAACTTAAAAAATACAAAACAAGTGTACCCAAAAACTAGAATGAAACTCAAGAAAAAATAAAATAAATCCCTTTGTAATATGTCTTAATCTGTCAACTTTTTTACATAACCCATTGAAAAACACACAGTATGGTACGTAGATAAGTAGAATACGTGGAAAAAATTACCGTTCTGGGCCTGGGCAATCGGGGACTGTAATTGAGGCTTTGTACTGGTGGATGTGGATGGTCGGACGGTCGGTGGTGGTGGTGGCGTTCGTTCGTAATTGGAGGGCGGGCAGTCAGTCACACAGAATCGGGTTCCGGGACCGACGTTGGACCGACCAAGCGGGGCGGACGTGGGGCGGGCCAGCGATCACGCACAATCATTGAAGAAGTAGAAGTTTGGAGGGTGGGGATGAGGGGCAGGGTGGGGTTAAGGAGGGCGAGGAATGGACGAGGTAGGTGTAGGTGTGCAAGGGTTTTTGGAAGTAGGACATTGGGAGAAGGGTAGGGATTTAGGTGGATGGTTGGCGGGCAGGGCGCGGGCCAGGCCAGGCCATTGGGTGGCGATCGGTCAGTTACGGGGACCAATCGGCATCGTCAATGGGGGTGGGCGGGCCACGCAATCGACGACGGACCACACAGGAGGGGCGGGCGGGCACGCGTTGTTTAGGAGGATATGAAATAGGGGGGGCAAAACATGTTAAAAACAAAATTTAATTTTCAGAGCCTATGGTATAAAAAATATTCACAGGTGTAAAGTGAAGAGACCGAGCTCATTCGGTCAAAACATGAGGTGATAAAGAGGCGTGACCAAGATTCATCTTTCAAGGACTAAACTTTGTCATTAACAATATGGATGTAAAAACAAAAAATTGCTAATACTATATAAGTAATTGGAATTCAAAAAGTGAATGGTTTAAAAGGTCGCCGCACATAGAATGCAATCCGTTACAGAGGATGTAAAGGGTTTACTATAAAAATATGAAGTCTATGTTACTTTTATCTGAGCAAGGAATATTCAGTAAAACCAGAGAAAATAACACAATTTTAATTTCAAGGGTTCAAAATGGATATAACACAAATGAAATTACTTTAAAAATTAGCATACCTCAGTCCTTAGTTTAGTGATGTTGTGACCACCTTTGCCGATCACGGAACCAGCAACCTATAATATAATAATTTCTATCATTATTCCAAAAGTAATTAATGTAACATCAGAAATTTCTTAATAACAAAACAGAAAAAATGACCTTGCTGGGAATGAGTATCCTGACATCTACGTCATCCCCGCTGCGGGATCGTTTCAGAGGGGACCCCATGTCACCGTCAGCCTCTCGCTTCATGCCTGAAAAGAAGACAAGAACTATTAAACCATATGCTAATGATTCCGAAGTAGAAAAAAAATTGGATTCACACAACCCTATCTCAAGTTACCAATCAACCAAGTCCCAAATTACCGTTATTATTATAAGTGGCTCTAAATACAGACACTAAGAAATTAATCAATCATAGGATGCCTTTAGAAAGCCGCGTTCTGTTATTAACAGTCAAGAGATTTGTTTGAAATTGTTGACAACGATACCATTGTTGCAACCAAATACCTAAATCATCAATACCTAAATTTGATTACATTTGCCTCGTCTTGCCAATATTTTGGAGATTATATCCTCTCACGACGTACTAATGACTATACTTCCATACATGACAACTATTTAAAGCGAATATGCAATTACCAAGTCTTTATAACAATGGTAGAAGTCGCCTTGAGAGGTCATAGTTCTTAGTGGAATCTATTATTATGCGACGGAATAATCAAAAACTTCAATGAGCTTTGAAGAAGACCCGAACGTTTTCATTTTCATTCAAGTAAATTCATTTTCCTTCCAAGATCTATTAACTAATATCGTAGGACTAGGAGAACTAGAGTAGTACTTGATTTTGCTCATGTTTTCATGTAACTAAATGCGACAATACACATTAACGCCTCTATAATAAAACGAAAGACCATCCCTAGTGTCTTCACAATAATTTCTGTCATTTACGTAACTATCATTCATGGTATTGACTACGATGACTATGCCATGAAGACTGAGAATATAAGAGATAAAGGCTTATCCACGTTAAACAATAAGTCTATTAAACCATGACAGTGCTCTTAACTTGCACGAGACATCTAGAACAATAAGTAACACGAAATTTCGAAAATCAATCGGGAAAACCATCAACAGTTAATTCTTCTTCCTCAATGATAGAATTACCTAAGTTAATCTCCAAAATGGGAGAACCATTCAATGGGCAATTACACAAAAGAACTGGGAAAGATTTACACAAGAATAAAATTCTTGGCTACCGACTAAGGTTGGATAAAAAATAAAAGCTATCCCAACAGAAATCATGTACGAGATCATTCAGTTTTGATGGGATTGGTATGGGTCGTATAAATACAAGAGGCCAATCAGTACATGAACCACCGAGGCATATATTGCATTCCATCAACATTTAAATTATAGTAATATACAAATCTCCCTTTTATCGTCACAAAAGAAGCATTATGGCGGATCAAACGTCCACATTCAGATAAAATTTCAAGTACACAGTGGCTCAAGTTGCTTCAAACTTGACAATGTTCATGACCCAACACTCAACGGAAAACAGTATAGCGATTGTAACCTGAAATCTATGCCTATGCGTATCTTCTTCGCCAAAAATGTGAAAATGTAAAATATTTTCAGTTATTATGCCGTAGTTATATATTTAATTAATATCCAAAGTTAATTTCTCTCACTTCAACTACACAATTTATCCCAACGCATGTCTCCACAGAAAACGTAATTGAAATTCACCTAAGGAGTACACCCTAGGCAATTGTGTCACCAATAACCCCGTAAGTTCATTTCTCAAAACGGAAACCCGTAAATTAATTAGCACTGGTCACTCACGAATATTTGCACTTCTGAGAAATTAATATATTCGGAAGTTTCTATTTAGTAATAGAGTTAAAATAAAAAAGGCTAATTACAACACTTGGTAAGTCGTTGGATTAGTCCCAAGTTGTCTTTTCAAAAAAATTTGGTTGTTCGTTGTCTATCGCACATCATAAATGGTACGAAAAACATTCTAATGTCAAAAAAATGGTATTTGAAAAGGATTGACCGATTCTCCGACCCTTCCCCTTCTGAACAGTATCTTGCCATCATTTTCTCCCCTATCGCTGCTTATTATATCATGATTTCGATCTTTAAGCAGGATAGACATTTTGTTCGTGCCGACCATATGGACGACGCAGGTGACGATAGGGCAATCTGTATGGCAGCAGGGGCACGCACAGTGGCCTGACAAGTCAGGGCGACGGATGGGAGGCTCATGACTGAGTGGGGAAGGGGTGTCGGTTAGAAGGCGGAGCGCTAGGGGGGTGGAACGCGAAGGGGGACAGTTTGAAATGGAGGAGACGGGGGTGTCATGCGGTAAGCAGGTGAGGCGGTTAACAGGACCGGAAAGATAAAAGCAGAAAAGGCGGGGCTCTCGAACCGAAAAGAACAAAAGCTACGTTCTAGTGGGTACCGCTATGGTGAACATGTACTTTACAATAGATCGCGCTGGTGTGAATTTGAAGAAAGTTATTACGATAAACAACAAAAACTAGAGATCGACACAATCATTAGGCGAATGACTTCTTAAAGAAAATGAATGGGTCGGTATATTTTAAAAATTAGTTATTTTTTCTGGGACCACTACGTCACATTCTGCGCTTTTAATGATTGACCGGAGAATAATATGATAATATGGTCGGATACCACGTACAGAAAGCCAAATGAAAGACGACAAAACGGTAAGAATCAGCTAAACTAACGTATAAAACCGTAACCGTATGCAAATGGCAATCTTACTTTCCCTTCATCTGATTCATACCTCATTCACAATCCGAACGTTTACGGCTAAGTCGTTCAAAAGCCATTAGGCCAAAGGAGAAAATTAAATGATAGCAGTTTGCTATGAGGAGCAAAATCGCGTAAGGGAGATGAATAGTGTTAGAAAGGAAGAAGCGCGAGAATCAAGGGCTAACGCGAAAACCAATCTTGAAAAAAATGACGCTAAAAACAATTGGATATCATTAAAACAGAAAAAATCAGCACCTCGAGAAGGAAACGATGAAGAGCGGTCGAAAGCGGCGAGTGACAGTCTTGCGGGAGTGGGGCGCTCGAGGTTGGGAACTTCAGGGAAGCGATTGGCTTAGTGGAGGGGAAAAGGATGCAATAGAAGAAGAAAGGGAATAGGGGTCAGGGGAAAAGGAGCTAGGGGAATGACGTGAATGGTGTGCAGAGAGGGGGGCATAAAATAGGAGGGAGAGAAGCGAAGCAGGAGGCGTCCAGACGGCGCCAGTATCGCGAAACGTCCCACAACGGCCCCACCCGGCGCCTTCCGACGCTATGGTATTGATCGCTCGGATGAGGGAAGGGAAAGGAAGGGCCACCGATTCTCCCCTCTTCGCTTCCACCCCTTATCCAGTCCCTCCCCTTCTCCTCGTCAAACTAACACACACCCTTACAACGCATTTACACACGCACCCGCCCTCACAAAGCCAACCCCTGCAGTGCGGCCCCGAACACTTTACGTACTTTCCCACCTCCACCAATTACTCGCAGCCACCAATCTTACTTCCCCCTCAGCCCCACCCATCATCATCGTCATCATCATCGTCATCATCATCACTCGACTGGCACCCTAGCTCTCCCCGGCCTCTCCTAGGCGTGCGTCCCTTGCCCGTCCAGTGGCCGACGCTCCTGGGAGAAGCCACGCCAAGGAGTACTCAGCCGGCGGACGCCGAAAACGGACCACGACGGGAATGAGGGGGTGGCAGGAGGACTCGTAACACCAACCTTGACCGCGAACGGCAGTAGAAAGTGGATTTTCGTAAAAATAATGGACTGACATCAAACACCTCACGCACCGTTTGGCTAAAAAAATCATTCGTAATGGACATCAGCTTTGGTGGTTATGATATGAGGGCAACACGAATCTTGCATGATATCAGTTGCGAAATATTCTTAAACGCGACATCATTCTGAAATCTTGCGACAACTCATCCATGACCACAGGGGACAAAGTAATACACCACCGACGCACACGAGGGAACACTCCCCCCTTTATTTTCTGGTGTACTCACGTCACGGATGGATTGAAAATGAAGACAACCTTAACAATGAAACTCGACAAACTACGCGAATGCAACTACTCGATCATTCGCGGTCGGCCGTTTCAATTTTAAATTAACCTTGTGGTACCAAATACCACGGTAAAAATTAGCAAACCCCATCTCAAAAAACCTCTTAACCTTACCTCGTCAACTGTGTTATAAGATGATTTATGCACTCTCCCCACCTAAGAGTGCACAACACGCGCCCGGTGCTGCAGGGAGTACTTGCGGCACACACCCTCTGTTAACCTCACGAACCCTTATCCTGCTCGGAACAACACTATTTGTACCCACAAGCACATTTACACGCGCGCACACGCAAACACAAAGGCTACACGCGATGAATGAGAACTAATTTCCAATATAGAATCACACACAGACATACACTAAGATCGCTTTAAGTGGCCGCCGCCGCCTCCACGGGAATGCGAAAAATGAATGGAAGGATGACTCGGTAAACGCTCTCGAGAAAAACAAGACGAGGCAGAAGGATAGCGAGAGCAGGAGAGAGAGAAAGTAAGAGGCAAGTAGTTAGTCGTCTCGGGGCGCAGGAACGAGCATTCAGAGAGGCTTCCAGCGAGCGGGAAAGGACAAGGAGAAGGGATGAGTCGAGTACGCGCCGCCCATGACCGGCCCACGTCCGCACTAGCGGGGCGCCCGCCGGAAGTGAGCGGGAGTGACCCGGAGGCCATGTGGAGCCCGATTGAACGGGGAGGGGTGGGGGGAAGCGGTGCAGTGAGAGGGAGAAGAGGGGTCGTAGGTAGTCGTGTGTATATGGGAGGCATGTTTAAGTACTAAAGGAGAAAAGCCGGGAGTTTCGGGAGTGTATGGGGACAGCACTGCAATGTGTAACCATCGGAAATGCGACTGATATGGATACAAATTTGGGCTCAGGTCACAGTGCATCTAATATGTTTAAGCGAATGGCTTAGGAAAAGAAATTGGAAAACTGCCAAATCGGCACAAGTTTCCAGCACGATCATTATTCAGGCAAAAGAATTGGAGAATCGATTTTGGAGCATTATTAGTCTAACTTTTAAAGACTAAGGCGACAATATTGGCGTAAGATTCTATAAAATTCCGTTTAATAGGTTTCAGAAATTTGTATATCACCAGGTAAATGAACTTCCAAGTACACAATTACAATTTACCAAATATAGCATCACACAAGCGTGGCCAAAAAAACGCAAACTCAACGATAAAGCAACTGTGGCCGGTTTCTCGTGAATTTGAAGAACGAAGTCGGGAAGGAGAGCCTAATAATACTCCACAGAAAGACGCACCAGCTTCAAATTATGAGCAATAGTCCACGGCAGCGGACGCAAAGACGGAAATAACAGTTTTAAAGCAATTACTTTCCGGCACATACATTATCAACTCACGAAAATGATAACGGTGTAATCTATTAATACTTCATCGATTGCCCAAGACGGCTACTCACACTGAGGGTGGTCTCATTCACTCAAACCAAGCATTAATAATAGGGAAATTTAAATGCCATCCCTTTTTGTTAATTAACGGGGTTAAAAAATCTACCATGTTATTCCAAAATTCATGCCAGCATTTAAAAAAAAGCAGAAATCGAGAATTACTAAATTAATGGATGCACGAATATACCTTGACATGAGAGCGGCGATAAGTTGTGGCAATGGTCGGTACAAGTGAACAGAAATTCCCATAGCGAGAACTGAGAAAAAGTGCGTCTTTAAGGCAGCACGAGGACTTAATTCTCACCCGATCGGTAGAAGCCAAAGCGATCGCTCCTAAGATATGTCCATCACCATCGGCTACAAAACCACTAGAAGAGCAATGAGACTGCTTTCCGGCGACGCGATCTGCAATATCGACCCGAACTCGAAGGCAAACCAGAAGACTTACCTTCGTCCCCAGGCGACGGCTACCGATTGTCTGGCGAGGACCGTACCAGTGTCGGTACCACCACCGAAGTCGCCACCCGCTGCCACCGCCGAGTGGTGGGAGGAGGGGGGGACCAGCCGTGTCCACACCACCCGAGAGAATGCGCGCGTTCATTCTACCAACGGCCCTCGCGTGCTCGGCGTTACGTGTGTCGACTACCCCCACCCACCCATTGGGTCCCACCCCACCACCCTATCTGTGTGTATACTCGCGAGTGCCCACCGTTGCCAGGCACCGGCCGAGTTGGGAGGCGCCGGTGGGTGGCGGAGTGGCCTCCGAACTTACCGAAAAGACGGATGAGGTGGGGGTGGAAACTATCGAGGGGGAGGCAGGGGGGGATCGAAAAGAGTGGATAAGAATTGTTGATTGGGTGTAAGGGGGGTGGGTGGGAGATAAGGAATGAGCGGGCGATTCGGAGTGTGCCCGATAGAGAAGAGAATAAAATTAGTCACGATGGTTTTGCAGAAAAGTACTTCCATCGACCGTTTCGCAGAATCACAAACTATTACAGGGCAATAGGGAACACTTTCTACGACAAGGGTAAAAAAACAGTTCACTGTAAGGAAACATACCTGGTAACAGACCAACAACCTGAACAATGAGTCCCCC